>CM070037.1:21773596-21785536 GCA_036250615.1 Ptychadena robeensis
GGAATCCATCGCGCCAGAATCCGGCACGAATCCGTGCCGTGTATGGCAGCCTTAAGGCTGGGAAGGACAGGGGCAGACAAGGGGCAGTATGGCTGGGAAGGACAGGGGCAGGCGAGGCACAGTATGGCTGGGAAGGACAGGGGTAGTTAAGGGGCAGAATGACTGGGCCAGGGGAAGTATGACTGAGAAGGAGTGCTAGGTGATGATGTATGTTCTGCAGATTAGACATTGTATCGGACTAGAAGCAGGCAGGTTTTAATACACATTAAAAACCTCAGCGCCTAGTTAAATGAGAAGAGGCCATTTTGGTTAAAGAAAAGAACTTTTGAAACTGTGAAAAATTGAAGGTAAGCAAGTTCAGCTTTGAAGTGCCCCTCTAGTGAGAAGGGAATAGGTGGGTGTATGGGGTCAAGGTTAAGTGTGCAGCACCCTTTTAAATGGTTTCATTATATTCATTTCATTACAAATAACCATAAATCATCATAAAAGGTCTTTAATACTGTTAGGACCATAGTTATAACATTGTAACACACGTTAAAAGGACATACAAAATGTATGAATACTTATATGCAAATGATCTAGCCAATTGAAATATAAGAATTCAAACATTAAATAATATATAGTACGTCTGCTCTTTTTTTGTTAACCTTACCTTCTACAAAATCGGATTCTGTAAATAAAACTTTATCCCCTCCTCGGTTCTCCTGATCATCATCATCCTCATCTGGATTATTAATGACCTCCAGGCCGGCTTCTATAACTTCAACCAGTTCATCTCTTCTGTCTTTCCTAATGGGTTTCTCTTCGGGGTGTCGCGTCAGACCCATCTCTAACTGATAAATCTTCATAGCGTTAAAACTCTCAAAGGGCACAACAGCATATTCACTGGGAAGTTTGGCACCCACCACAACCTCGGCTTTGTCAATCTGTGAGTGTAAAAATTCAAGTAGATCGTTTGAAGGTTGCTCTTTGGTACCCTGGTGTCCGACACCATTGGAAAGTTTCTTGTCATGTGCCGATCGAAGTTTCTCGCTCATCTCCTGAAGCTCTTGCTTTAGTTGGGCAATCTGACGCTTAAGGCTAGTTGCCCGGCTTTTATAATGCTCCTCTTGTTCCTGAAGAAGAGCCTGGTAATACTCTTTGCTATACATTTCTCCAGCAACTCCAGGGAGTGATCCATTTCCTTCTGGCGTTGGCGCACATTCCAAGAGATATGTGAGAAGCATTAGGCTGAAAACTAGGGCGAGTCCAACAAGAAGCCAACGGGTCTTCCCTTGTAGATAAACCCCTCTTCTGGGCATTCTCCTGGACGTTGTGTTGTATCCTGTACATGAAGGCAACCTACTTACTCCTTAAATGGAGGATGGTCTCTTGTCCAACTTATAGTATCTCACATCATTGAAAATGTAAATTATTAAAAAGGCAACACTGAATTCAGGCCATCCTCTTTGTAAATGAGAACTTGTGTGATAATTTACAATCATCAACACTCAAAGGGATAAAAAAGAATTCCCTCCAACAGCAGGGTGTCTTGGTCTTGGTTTGAGAAGCTTGTCCTCTGGATCAACATTCATAGGTACTCCAGCTTTGCACTTTGACTTTTGTTTATAGCCTCATTTTTCTAAAGGGAACAGAAACAAAAAGAATACAATTAAAATTCTTGAAAAATTTTATTTCAAATCAGAAACAAAAAGATCCAACACCTCTCACCTTTACTTGGCCAGAAACTGATTTGGAGAACATAAAGTTTGAGCATGCCAAGAGATGAAATGCCTACCTACAACTCTCAGATATTAGGCTAGATCAGACTTGGGCAAACTACAGCCTGGTGCCAGATCCGTCCCGTTTAGTTTTTTAATCCGGCCAGTTGCCACCTTGGTGAAAAGAATCCCCTCCATTTGTTTCCTGAAATGACCTAGAGTCCAAAAGGTCTGCCTCATCTACGCTCTTTGCAGTGCTCAACGAGCAGTTGGCAGCTATACTGTCACCATGATTATATTTTTTGTTGAAAGGGGTACAGGAAATTAAAAATATTACAATATCCCTGACGCACATCCCTGGCAACATCAATGATGCCTTGGACGTGAGGAATTGAGACACATATGTTGGATGGCCATTAAAAGGTTCTTGGTCCAGATCCTCTTTTAAATTTAAAAACCTATTGTGGCCCACAAGTCAAGAAGTTTGCCCACCCCTTGGCTAGATGTATTCAGACAGTCCTGAAACATAGTGTAGGGCTGAAGGATATGCCGCTAGGTATTGTAGGTCGTCACAATCAGAACTAAAATACATAAGTAACCTTCAGACTTGTGAAGAAGTGATGGATTTGCTCTGTATATACATCTATAGTAGATCCTTATATGGAGAACAGTGGAATGCTCTCAAATAACCCAGCAAACTAAAGAAAACTAATACATCCTTTCACCCACATAAGTTCAATCTTTAAAAATGAGGAACATTGCATACAAGCAATGCATTTATTAAAAAAATCTTCTATAAAGTGACGGAAGCCGAGAACGAAGGAGGATATTGTTACCGAGTTTTCTCCAGACCCATGATGTGGGTTTAGTCATAATCTCTACAGACGGCTGTGAGGGTTATAAAATGGCATCACCCCAAAAGGGACGGGCAGGCACCAACCACCTAAAATGTCCGGAAACCCGAGAGTCATACGGGACGGCTTCAATAACTTTTCCCGCAACTCCATAAAACAGAGGAAAAATGTATTCATTTGCAAAGTCTGTAACATTACTTTGTGTTCCTTTTTTAGTTGCGCATTTATTTTCCGGAGGGTCTGTACCCAAAATGAGGCATCAGAGTCTGTTACTTGATTAGCATGCTACTGTACTGGAGAGCTTCCCTTGGCATAGGACGATTACAATGTTGAAAGTTGGGGCTCATTAGGTGTTTCATAGTAGTTGTCCTCGTTTCACAGGATGAAACACAGCCAGGAATATGTTAAAGGACAACTACTGCCAGTCTTTAAATTAAGTGAGGATGAATCTGGACAATTTTTGCAGAGTTCCCATTTACTAAATTCCAATGTTTGATTCTACATGGTGTGCCCATACTCCAACACCTATCTTCTGGACAGGAAGTAGTGGAAGGTGAGGTCACAACTCCTCCACACTATTATTTTTGTGTCTTACCCCATTCTGGAGATTTTTTTCTTTGCCCTGTTCTGTCCGAAGCAGTCAAGGTATCTCCCATTGGGGACACTGGTTTAAAACCAAAAGTTGAAAAAGCCCTAAAAATCTTGATTTTTACTTTTCTGATGTTCAGACAGAAACCTAAAGAGATTAGAAGTAAATGAAAGGTATGTCACCACTGTTGCCCAGTTGAACATGTTTACAGGTTAGTGACTTTAAAGTGAAAACCCTTCCTAATCATATCTAAAATTAGTAATGGCTCATTCCTGCAGTTATCTGGAAAGGATGCCCAAAAAAGCATTCCCTGGACGCCCATAAGGATAAAATGCCCCACCCCTCTAATGTCCCCACACAGCAGTGGTTAGTCCATTCAGGGCATTTCCCATCTCTCAAGCATCCTGAAAACATAATGCCCCATTTACTAATTATATGTTCATTGAATATATTGAGCAAAGGTGTTCCGACTTCCCGTGCCAGAGGACACCTATATCCATTTCACTTACTAACATTTTTCAAGAGACCGATGTAGCTGTAAAGATCAAGTGAGGATCACCTAATCCCCACATGAGGAAACATTTGTACATTCCCATAGAATTTTTTTTAAGACCAACCGAGTATCACTGTGGGGGAAGCCCCAGCTATACCGCCGTTTTGCTTTCCAATATCAGTACATCTCTAGTGAAGCAAGTTTAACACAAGGAGTGTTTTCTTTGGATTCTGAGGGGTCAGTCCAATCTGTCTCCTCTGCCACCAGTTGGGATTCCTGTTGGGGAAAGGATCCCACCATGCACAGTGGTGCCCGCTCTCTGTCCATAGCAGTTTTGCATGTGGAGGGTCCCTCTGGCTTTGACAAAAGGAACACACAATGTATGGATACATGCAGTCATTCTGAAGAAGCCCTGTTGAGGGTGAAACACATTGACCTAACGACAATGTTGACATTCTCATTCATGTAGTGTGTATTTTCTCTACTTTCCTAAGTGATTCTGATTAGTGTAGTGAATATTCTGATCGCAATTTTTCATTGTGAATCGGCACTCCATAAATGTGAATATTGAAGATTTTTTTTTTACAATAGTACTTTTTTTTTTACAATAGTACAATAGAACTACCGTGCATTGTGTTTGCATTGCATAATGCATTTGCATGATGAAGGTAATAATGACCAGAAATCACAAATTCTTGAATTTACTAATTTATTGCAAATAATTTCGTGAATACGAATATTGTCTGAGCTGCTCATGACTACTTCTAATTTAAAGTTTCAATAAAGTCATGTCTAGGCTTTTGCTATTTAAAAGCATAACTGGGATTGCCAGTTAAAAGTCCTTAGGACTTTTGTGCAAAGATGTACTAAATGAGGTATTGACAAATCTGAAAAGCTAACAGGCTAAACAGTGGGAGAAAAAAAAAAAAAATATATAATATATATATATATATATATATATGTAAAAATACTAGGTAAATCTATAATGGATAGAACACAAGGCAACTTTTATCTGTTTCTAACTTTTCAGTTAACTTCAGAAAGACAGAGATAGTGACTCAGCATTGACAAGTCATCCCGTCTTCGAGCAGAGAATGGTTAGTCATACGTGGCCAGGACAGTAACAGGAAAGTGAGCCGTACCATCTGTTTGTAATTACCAGCCTAATTTAACCGTAGAATGGAAGCGGGTCTGTAAAGAACGAGCCCCTGGACCCACAGGAAGCCTGAGAGCAGGGGAGAGACATGGCCTGTATGTAGATGCTATTATCCCTGAAGACGTGCCGGCTTCTACCATTACAGCATAAAGGGTGGGATGGGCAGCGGAAACCAGAGGCTGGTTGTGGAGGAAAATGAAAAGACTGGCAGCATTCTGGTTCATGAGAGTTTAACTCGTTCCATGCTTCAAGTGAAGGGAGACCGACCAGCTTCTGAAAGCTACGAGATGTATGCTAACGTGTACTGAATTCAAGACATCCAGGCTTTTGTTCACTTTATAGGATTTCCGCATACAGCGGTACACCCGTCATGTATGACCATTATTCCTCGGGTCAGTAACATGTCCACACTGTTGGGGCATTGAAAGTGCCTTGTTTAAAGAGGTTCACATACTCAATGTAAATGCCGAGGAATGCGGTTCAGAGAGTATGCTTTACCAGCCTTCCTAGTTGGTAGGTACCATGCAAGGATTAAAAGCAGCATGATACTTGGCCATTGAGCTATGGGAGCTTTCATTAATCAATATCCATAATATCAGGTTACATATAGCAATACCATGGTAAAAGGCCATTAAGAAAGCCATATATCATTCATCTGACCTAGGCCTAGCTAGAAATCCGGGGGTCCCGGCAAAATTTGTGTGGAATAAGCTAGTTTTGCTAGACCTCGTCCTTGTTCTCAGTCTGGGTAGAAGGGCTTTAGTTGGGATGTGGCAGACACCTATTTGAGGTGATCATCCTTTTGGTTATTATATTGATTTCTCAAGGTGGGCAGAGTTCGATTTCTGAACGATCAATCGCCATGGACGTGTAGGGAGACCTTTAATCACCTGTTCTAGTGACAATGGTGAGTGTGAGGGTAAGAATGAATGAGTCTTTTAAGGGGATAGATCACTATAAAAGCGTCAAAGCCTGGTCTCACGTCCTTCCACTGTGCTCAATACATCTGGCATTTCAAAATTACCAAAGTCTTGGGGAGATGAAGGAAGAGTCAACTGTGAAGTAATCCCCTTAAAAGGACTAGTCTGGATTTAATGGTCATACCTTAACCCTTGAGATCCCCATACATTTCTAGATTTTTCATTAAGTCAACTTAATTCAATCAATTGTTTTGTCGATTGAAAATCTATGGCAGCCCACATGGTTAGATCGACCTAAAACAATTAAAATTGGAAAAATATTTGATTGAAAAATGACTGGACATACTGGAAAATTTTAATTGGTTGTATTGAAATTGATTACACTTTCAGTCGATCTCAAAAAAGTTGACCAAATATCTGTTACCACAGTTGGAAAACATTATAATCAATCACCGATTTGCCCGATCCCAAAAAATTTATCTTTTCAAGTTGATTGAACAGAAAATCTAGACGTGCATGGGGGCTTTAGTACTTTTGCTTGTAGAAATAATCTCCAAAACAACGCCACAAATATTTGACCGATAAATGAATGACTACAAGTATGCTCCAACGTGGTCCGGTATTATTGCAACCAAAAAATATCTGTGGCAAGGAGAACCTTCAATGACTATGGCCAATGCTAACAATCACAAAACATCTTTTGTAGAGAACTGATTTTACAACAAATGAGAAAGAGATAAAAGAACAAAAATCAAGTAAAGTCTGGCAGATTTACCTAACTTCTCTAATCGGCACCCAATTACCTGTGAAAGGATGGGTCCACCACAATGACCAACCTGCAACTCCAAGATTAGTCAGCTGCACAACTTAAACATTCAGCCGTTTTCACTGGTTAAAGTTCCTAGTCACCACGCAGACAGAAGCCAGAGGAAGGACAATACGGTACACATGGCAGTCTAACAAAAGCCAGCATTGTTTTCCCAACCACAGCCAAGGCTAAAACATCCATTGCGGTCGCTAAGCAAAATGTGTTTCAGCTGCTTTATTAAAGTCGGTTCCTCCCAACTGTAAGACGTCTTCCCCAGCTCTAGTTCTAGTTACCTCCATTGTCCTGGGCTGTGTTCGGGTCACCAGCTCCAGCAGTAGCTGCTGTTCTTGTAATCCAACTCTACAGCAAACTAGAGAAGTGCTATGAGCAGCATTTCTTCCCTCACACAGACCATGACCACAGGGACCTGAGCAGGAGAAAGGGATTAACCCATTTCGAGCTCACAAGACCTAAAATGCACCCATGGAAATGTTAAAGAACAGCTCCACTACGAAAGAATTTTCTCCTTAAGGATTAAACAAAAGAATTCTGCAAACACATTAACAATTAGATTTATCCATCAGTATTCCATGAGATCTGGCTTGTTCCTAGATCAGGAGACTGCAACCTGTGGCTCTTTAGCCTTCTAGTAGTGGCTCCCTGACTAACAGCTGGTATTCTCCCGATCACCAATGCATAAACAGAAAAAGCAAGAGAGCAGCATAAATAGAGAATGTGTCTGAAAACAAAATGGCTGGCTGTAAAAGCCACTGCAGCTCCTTGTTCTAACCCCCCCCCCCCAAATCCAACACTGGGATTGAAAGTGGCCACCACAGGGACAGACCTCCTCTTAAACTGGACATACACGGGTAGATTTCTCAATAGATTCGAGAACAATCGTGTGTTCTAATCCATTAAGAAATCTACCCATGTATGCCTTCCTTGGATTGATCCTGTTTGAAAACAAGGTTATCGGACATGACATAAATCACAGTTGATGCCCATTGCTTTGGATGGGGACCACAGGTCCATACAAAGCACTGGCTGAGCTGGATGATGCAGCAGTGCTGCACCTCCAGCTCCTTTGATATCAGGCTCAGCGCGTTGACATCATCACACTGAGCTTAAAGGCCGATCTGTCTCAAGGGCATTGACCTGTGTATGGCAACCCCAGGACACAGATGTCACATTTTTTATGTGGCTTTCCCAGGCCAAATCCCGATTTCAAGAAATCCTGGATTTTTCCTGGATTCTTGACATCATGGTGATCTAGCAAGGAGAGGATGTTATTCTTCCTGCTAATGTCCCACCTCACCCATTATCAGCACAAGCAGGGTGGGACATTGGCAATGCCCTCTCCCTGCTAGATCAGCTGAGAAGTAAGCACGGCACTAGAAATGAACCAAAATCAGCATACCAGAACTGGCATTAGTGACATCACTTCCTGTATGTCCCCCATTTTATTTATTTTTCCCAAAGTTGACAGCTATGACGCAGATGGAAGAGGAGCAAGGGACCAGAGTGAGGGACCAGAGAGACAAAACCACTGAACACCTATACTGGTAGGCTAGCCAGCATCACTAAGAGCAAGAGTGTGGGTCCCTCGAAGAGGGAAATTGTGATGCAACACAAAGGGGGACCCAGCCATACATTTTCCTATCGGACACAAATTGTTAAGCAATTGCACAAATATCGTGCAACATAAAAATGTACAACTACCACCTTTTTGCCATGGGCTATTTTCAGAACCCATTGAATGGAATAGTGTAGTGTTGAATAACATAGGTCAAGAATGTGTATGTATTGCGTGAAACATTTAAAAAATGTCTCCAACACCAAAAATAACACTACAAGAATGCCCGTGAACAACCCAATTATTGCAGAGATCTTAAATACATATTGTAAACAGTATTAGATTATCCACCACTCTTCTATGGGATCAGTCAAGCATCAGAACAAATATTGCTGCCCAATGTGGACTGGTATCCATCACCCAATTGACCCTCCTTAGTTTCTGCCCAATGAAATGATTCATCAATTGTTCTGGCTGTAGATCATAAGAATAATGAAATAACATACACTAAGGCTTTTGTAATCTCTTGCGCATTTATAATTAAGTGGCTCTAGGTATCTTTACCTGATCTTCAGGGTCAAGAACATTTTATATCATTGTTATGCACGTCTAAACCCAAGAACATCAAAATATGAAGCCTACTAGAACATCAATGTGGAGGCTGCAACACCACCGGTGATATGGTGCTCCTACATAAATACAAGGGCATTCTAACAAATATTGAAAACTCAAGCCATGCGTACAACACTGCAATATTCCTTTTTTTTTTTTTTTTTTTTTTTTACCATGAACCTGAGATTGGAGCTTGGGTTACTAGTTATATAAGGGTGCCAACTATGCAGCTTGGGCCTCCTTGTGACATTGGTTCTTGGGCGGCTATTTGGCGCAATTCCTCAAATAGGCACCCATTGAAAAGCAATGGCAAACATAAAACGGCCATGTGCATGTCATAAGGATGCGCCCATTGATTATCATTGGACATGTCCCTCAGACATGCAAGGGTGAAAACGTGGTGAGATTTAGGGATCATTTACACTGTTATTGGTTAAAAGTGTTGTTTAAGCTTTCCAGTCGCCCTCCAGTGGCAGAAAGCAAAGCTTTAAAAGCAAAGACATTCTACAAAGTGTACTGTAGTTTTAAAGCCTAAAAAACAACTGGGGGGGGGGGGGGGGGGGGGGGGGGGGGGGGGGGGGGGGGGTAGCATTCAGCCTCAGGAGGAGCTTAAAAGGTCACCTGACCCTGCTGGGTGCCTGGAAAGGTGGCATAGCCACTCCCAGATTGTTGTTTTTTTTTTAAAGACTAAAAAACTAGTGAAAAAACTTTCAGAGTTTTTGAAGTCTAAAGGGTAATTTAATGACAAAAGGACCCATCTGAACGCGTCAGGTGTTCAAATACTAACAGAAAATGTATTGCTTGATTGAAAGCAGGGTGGATAAAAAAAAAAAAATCAATGACTTTAAAAAATAAAAAAAAATCTTATTTTTTTTATTTAAATCATTCCATGAATCCGTTCACAATGTCAGGCTCTTCCAGAGGTGTTTGTAAGATTTTATAATCAATAAGACTCCACTCTCAGATGTATAGTGGCCAACATCCCAAAAACAACAGACAGAAGTTGATAATGGCATAAACACATCACCCAAAATTTCCCCTGGAATAGACAAGGGCGAGGAGACTAAGGGCCACTCACTATGTAAAAGCAATACATGTATTATACCCAGTGCAAACTATGAAGTAATGACATCTCAATAAAAAACCAATGCACAATGCTGCGGATGTACACATCTGTACACTGTAAATTTGGCCTATGAAATGACATATCGTACCCCCCGAAGAAGTCTTCAACTAAATACGCATTGGGGTGAAATTTGCGCCATTTGGACTATTTTAATTGTCTAACAGCACGTAAACAGATGTGTACATCCGCAACATTGCGCATTGTTTTTGATTGATATGATGGTCATCACTTCATTTCTTGCACTGTGTATAATACATGTATTGCTTTGGTGTCCCCTCACCCTGGTCTATTCCAGGGGAAATGTGGGTGATGTGCTTATGCGATCATCAACTTCTGTTTGTTTTTGTAAGATAATTGGGCAGTGTCTCTGCCTACAACATATTATCACAGATGCTGGGTTTAGTTCTCAAAACAAAGTGCAAGAGAAAAGTTGTCCAAATATGAATGATTAACCTAAACTGGGGATAAAAAAAAAACTAATATGAAAAGTTGTTATTCTAAAAATCTTCCCCTATTTGCATTTTAAAGTTATTCCAGCAAAAATGATTGATTTAAATCAAGCCTTTCTGACTAGGGATTTATATTGGTTTGATTTAAATCAAATCCACCCTGATTAAAAGTACATTCAAGTACATGTTCCTCAAACAACCTCATTGACTTCCATTTTAAACTTTTGTTTTCTGGTCACCTAAGACAGTGTTTTTCAACCTTTGGCAACCTGGGCAAAGGCACACTTGTAAGGCACACTTGTTTCATGAAAAAACGTACGTACGTCATCAGCAGGTGCGTACCAGCAGAGCAAAAACACCGCCCCTGGTCTGTGGGGACGCGTGTTGCTAAGCAACCACATCCTCACAGAGCCGGTCCGTGTATAACACGGATAGGCTGTACAAGTCTTATATACAGCCGATCCGTGTTATACACGGACCGGCTCTGTGAGGATGCGGTTGCTTAGCCCTCCTATCTAGCTGCCTCTTATAGTATAAGACTTATACTATAAGAGGCAGCTAGATAGGAGGGCCGAGGGTGGGGTCAAAAACCCACGGCACACCAGGCAACATCCCGCGGCACACTAGGAACAGTGGTTTAAAAACACTGACCTAAGAGACCATAAAATGATCTTGCAAACAGCGTAAATTGAGCCATTTCGCTGTCTGAAACGACCAGGCACTCCTGCAGCAGCGCTGCAAACTTGTGCAGCCGCTCACGGGTAGTTTGGATTTTACCCTATGACAGGTCTGCACCTCATGTTGAGTCCGCCAGTCGATTTATGCGTTTATTGCTCATTTACCGGGCGGTTAACAACCACCTGTGTTAACTAGCCCTTAAGGTTAAAAAGTACTTGGGTAATTTAAACTGAAAAATGTATTGCGCTATAAAACAGAGATCAGTCTGGCTTTTTTTTTTTTAGCTCCTGTGTATTTGGAACCTCCGCACCTGAAGTCCTGGGCAGCCAACTGAGACAGACCTGCAAATGTCTGAGTCAGATTTACCCCTGAAGGAGTCAGGCACAAGGAAGTGGTCAGAAGCTTCTTTGCAGCATCAGACGAGGGGATCTATGAACGAAGCTTAAAATGTATAGTAAAGACTTAGAGGTTACTAAACAGATGAAAGTAAGTATGTATGTACACACACACACACACACACACACACGTATATATCACCACTCTGGCATTCAGAAAAACAAGGTTTCTCATTTGGTTCCAAATACAAATTGTAACCAATGAAACTTTGTCATAACAATAAGTTCCAATAGAACTCCCGAGTCCTAACTAGTGATGGCCCGAACTGTTCGCGCGCATAGTGTAGTGTAAACAACGCTATGTGCAAAATACATTCTGTTTTACCATTTAACAAAGGTCCGGGGAATCCCCAGAATACTTCCTCCTCTGAGCATTGTAAAACAGGCCGCTGATGTATCTGGTAGAGAGATTGACTGATGGAAAGACTTGCCAAGGGGACAATAGTAGGACAGCCCGGCACAATATTCCAGCAGTGGTGACATCAGATCAATGCAAACTGTGTCCATCCTTATCATTTTCTCCCTCTGTTATGCATTTACTTGACATTTCAGAAGGGAACACTGTGCACTCATCCAAATGAAGAAAA
>CM070037.1:21806813-21817225 GCA_036250615.1 Ptychadena robeensis
TCTCGATCGAAAATCGTCGATCGAACGCTAAAATTGTACCATGTGTGGCTAGCTTTACTCCCGTCCATAGATCTATATAGGGGGAAAGACATGATTTCTCAAGATGATGTCCCCGCCGCACCGACACCAGTGGGGAACGGAAAGACAGATTTTAACAGCATAACTGCCGTGGTGATCTACGTACAACAAGATACATTTTTATTTGGTAAACATGATCAGTTGATGGTTTGGGTCAGTCTTGTTACACAGATCACCAGTGGGGACGCCATCCTCAGAAATAGTAGTAAAAGTGGACAAGTAACCCCTCAGGGTCTTTGTCCACTTTGGGATCGATTTGTTTATTCAATATGACTGATCCCCTTGTGTTGGTCATTTGTGTTATGTAGATGTGGCCGATGAAATTACATATCGCACCCCCTGAAGAAATGAAATTTGAAGTGAAATTTGTGCCATTTGGACTATTTTAATTGTCTAAGCACGTGTACAGATGTGACATCCGCAACATTGCACATTGTTTCTGATTGATATGATGTCATTACTTCATTTCTGGCGCTGTGTATAATACATGTATTGCTTTTGTGTCCCCTCACCCATGTCTATTCCAGGGGAAATTTGGGTGATGTGTTTATGCCATCATTAACTTCTGTCTTTTGTTTTTGTAAGATTATTGGGCAGTTTCTCTGCCAACAATATCACAGATGCTTGGTTTACTTTTGCAGTTCTCAAAACTAAGTGCAACAGAAAAGTTGTCCAAATATGAATGATTAACCTATTAACCTAAACTGGGGATAAAAAAAGACTAATATGAAAAGTTGTTGTTCTAAAAATCTTCATCTACTTGCATTTTAAAGTTTTACCAGCAAGAATGATCGATTTAAATCGGTTTGATTTAAATCAAATCCACCCTGGTTGCCCATACATGTGCAGATGGGTGTGCGATCAATGACCCGTTCGACCATTGACGTCACATCTTGCACGCTCCTGGCCATCAATCGCGTGACCATCTAAGACACCCTACACTATCTTCAAGTAGGATCAACCCATCTCGCTTAAAGACAGGTCAATCAAGCAGGTATCGCACACGTGTGTAAATCCTGCACGATCTGCTTTCCTTTGGATGGGGGCCCTGAGAATCGGGCACCTAAAGTGGTGCTTCTTAATTCCGGTCCAATCGGCGTGCGCTCGGTTGCAGCATGAAGGCTTCATTGCCACCACGCTGTGCTTGAACGGGTCATTGATCGTGCACCCATCGTACGTGTATGGGCACCTCAAGAGTTGGTTTGGTGAAAATGTGATCTTAACCACAATATATTGGTGGTGGCCGGTATGTCAGAAAGCTTCATTTGAAGCTTTTACAAAGGCATGTGGTGCTAAATTTAGTCAGTCAACTGGCCTAGACATGTGGGATGGGACTTCTAGATACAAACAAATATGGCGCACACGCTCGATACCTATAAATATATTAATTATATGGCTACATTACATACGATATGCTCATTTACAAGGACGTCTACCCAAGAAGTCACCAGTATGTATGAAAGGACAAATAATAAAGATAGAGCAATGTGTTGCACACTGAACAAGGTTTCAGTAGATTCAACATTGATAAGCGATGGCAAATAAGGACGTTCTCAATCACTGTTTGGTCAATATCTGAAATGGCCATTCTTTGAAGTATGGAGAACAGTGGGGCTCATTGCCTAAATTCAAACAGCCAATCAGAAAGTTTTCTGTCTCCTACAAAACAGCACTGGTGGAAGGCTCTTTTACTGTTCTATTGATGGTGGTGGGTAAGGGTGAATGGCAGTACTAGGGTAATGGCTCAACTGGTCCTGCACCTATCAACCAACATATATTCACCACAATAATCAGAATTAGAAGACCATAAAGATTTGCAAAGTGCTCTTCTTGGAATGCTTGACTATACATGGGGATGGAGGAGCCATTTGGTTTTACCAATATTTGAAATGTTTAATATTGCGATCATTTTTTTTCATGATAAAAATGGTTGGCTAGTCGTATGGTAGTTGAAATATCCGACTATCTTGCCAAGTGCACGGTCCTAGTAATTTGTATTGTGTCTACTCTTGTTCCCACGAGGTCCTTCAAGTGAAACGTAGACACAACACTAAGCACTGAAGGACCTCTTGGAAACCAGAGAAGGAAATTTTATGTTAGGAAATGTACAAATGTGTTCTAGCAGTTCCTTAGTATATATAATCACTGATCCAAATTAATTTAAGTTATTGCAGGACTACAGCACACCTCGTGGATCTTGCTGCTGGAGACTTGAGATGCTGGCATCTGTAGTCCAGCATCTCAAGTCTCCAGCAGCAAGATCCACAGACACGCTTTAATACCACCAAAATGGAAAGGGATCACCCTTAAGGCCCCCATACACCTTACAATCTTGCTGTACAATTTCTGTACAATTCACTTTTCTTCTACCAAAACCATGTGATATGGGGACCTTTCTAAGCCTTCCAATCATATGTATTCTATTAGGGAGGACCCGGCACTACATAGCAGTGATATATACCTTTCAATCACTATGTATTCTATCAGGGAGGACCCGGCACTACATAGCAGTGATATATACCTTCCAATCCCTATGTATTCTATCAGGGAGGACCCAGCACTACATAGAGATGTATACCTTCCAATCACTACGTATTAGTCCGAGTCCATCAGGGAGGACTCGGACTACATAGTTGATGGTAGATCCAAAGGAAATTGTATGGAGTGACCTAAAGGTGTATGGGAGGATCGAAGTACGATCAAACTACTTTCGACATGGAGAAAACGATATTTGGTAGATCAAAAGCCTAATCGAAGGAAGTCGCTAATTATTTAGATCTAACCAAAATCGGTCGGGCACAAATAAAATAACATTCAATGTGTACTCGATCAATCAAAATTTTCTGTAATGTCCGATAACTTTTTGATCGATTTCTTTTGTCAATTTCAATCTAAATTGGTCGATCGAACAACGTGGACAAGCATCGATTTTCGGGCGATAGAAAGGTAAAATCTAAAGACGTAAGGGGGCCTTAAAGGAGCAACGGAATCATACGAGACAATGGTTTGGCTTTGCTTCATCCACCTGAGTTCTGGCACAGCTATGTCCCTCAACACGATGCATATCTAGACCTACAAAAAGATTTCTAAAAAGGAGTAGAAAACCACAACACAAAATACAACACCTACGTCACCCTGTGGTTTCCTTTGTATTGAATAAAGATTACATTTTTTGCTGCGTAAGGTTCATCTGCTAAGCAACTTTTTTACAGCATTCAGAAGGAGAAGATTATGTACATGGATTCAAGGTTCACCTGAAATATGCATACCAAAGCAAACTGCACACATCAATAAAACAAGCTCAACTTGGACTGGATCCCGTTACCATCACAGTATAGAAGTAGGGAGTGTACCCATGTATACTGACCATGAACGGTGACGATAGAGATGGACATCTGAGCTCAACTTATTGTAATATTGACCTTCACTGGTTAATAGTCTTCACCCCAAGAATCTCTAACTCCAAGAGTACTGAGGCAGTGGTAGACCCTGACCCTGGTCATGTAGCCCAGGGTCTTCTAATGAGTGCCTAGACTGACCTACTTGCCACCATCCCAAGTATAATCCTTCAACTTGGTCATTATTTAACATCAGCACAATGTTCAACTTCATATTGGGTAGACAATCCTGCAATCCTAGACAATCGGGTAGACAATCCGGGGCATTTAAAACTTCAATACTCACTTTCTGTATGCCCACAGAAATTAGGAGATCAATACACATCTTTCCATAACAAGCAACAATATAGGTTAAGTATTTGGACTTTTTAAACTTTTTCAAACTTTTTAAACTATATATAAGCATCCTTTTCAATGGTAAAGTCTAGGTTCCCCCACGTATCGTAAGAACTGAGAACTTCCTTTCTCTATTTAATAAGAGAGTCCTGTGTTTCACACTTCTAAATAAGTAAATATGGTTGTCCTTTAGTATAAATGTATGTGAATTGGGTGTGCAGTCACTTCCCATGACCCCCATGTGTTGTAGGTTTGTCTCTGCATTTCCATATTAGATTGATTATTAATTCATTACCGTCATCTCTATTACCTGCACCTCCACCATTCCAGCCCTGGACACTTGGTCAGGTGACCATGACACCTTCACACATCTACTGATGGTTGATGATAATTGTCTTACCTTGGGTGGCCACTGTCCAGGGTGTCTTCTGTATCAGCAGGTGTGTACAGCCCTTTGTGTACAACCCGCAGTAACCCGACCTGACCCTGAATGACGAAACACCGGAGACAGAGCCCCAGCAGCAGCTCTCACAGTCACAGTCAGCCCCTCTCTAATGATAAGCTCATCATCACTGAGCAGAGCCTTCTAGGGGCCAAGCCTCATTATCACAACCCAGGAACCAAGCCTCACACGCAGTTTCCGGAAATCAAGCCTCGCTTTTAGTTCTTGGACTAACTTTCTATTCTAATGTCCTAGATTAGTCAGGCTCTTCTTTTCCGGGAATCAAGCCTCGTTTTCATTCTCACTCCTTCACCCACAGTTATGCCTTTTATTCATTCTCAGACACTGAGGCTTCTTTCATATGTACACAGCGCCTCACACTGTGGGGACACCACCTTGTCAGTGCATTTAAAGCCTTCCTTTGGAGGAGAGGACTCCATGACTTACATCATCAGTTATATAGTCCCACAACTTTCACCCTTTAAAAGCCCATCTCTACAAGTCTTCAACATTAACACTTTACAAAGCAATGGTTCTATAGTGTAACAATAAAATCCACATTTACAGAGTTTAATAAAAAAATAAATATGTTAAAATCCACATATACGCTACATAATTAATAAATCCATTCATGCTGCCCTGTTTCTATGACGCCTGTAAATTTTCTTTCACAATGGTGATATCAATATAAATAATGCAGCTTGTATCGCGGGTTAAAAAATGTTTGACCCAAAATTCCTGAGTGGTGACATCAGATTTAAAATGGGGGATATTTTTCCTCTCATGACATACATTTCCCATCGACGGCCCAGAGGCTCCAGCTGTTGAAGGGTCTGTAGCCAGCCGGAGGGGAGATGACTAACAACACAACACTTGTGGTAGAAGTGAGAAGACGAGGCTGGAATCACACATTTATTCACAGAGCATGATATTCTACAATATGGCGAGGTGGACTCCATCTTTCTTGTTTAGGTCTCATTTATGACTGAACGCATTAATGCACGTCTAGGGCTTGCATGCATATATTCAATGGGCTGTTTCATGCCGAAAAAGGTTCATGTCCATTCTTCTGAGGATGTCAGCGCATGAAAAAAGGCGCATTAAATCAAATAGGTGTGAACTAGGACTAATGCGTCAAATCGCTGCAAATGGGTGTAACGCTTCCTCCTTCAAGACAGCATTGTGGCCCCCTGACACCCGTTTTGAAGGACAGTCCCTGGTTCTCAACCATCTTTGGCACAGTGGTCGCCTTCAGAATTGAAGTAACCCCTTTATTGTATGGAACACTGACCAGAAACCTTAGTTTTCTTTATTTCAAGTGTATTTAAAGGCAAAACTTAATTTTCTATCTATGAGTGGAAAAAATTTTGAATATATATACACTACACCATATTTTACAGTTGACACTAGAACAGGAATAAACAACGTTTTTCCACGTCTCCATTTTTGTTTTGACACTTTTTTATGCACGTGTGGTGCATTAACACCACAATACTATTCCAATGGACCCATTAATGCCGCTTAACACGCGTTGCCTCAATGCGGGGATCTGCTGACTTGACTGTGTGTACAGGGCCAATCAAGATCAATGGATGCATCACATTTAAGTTCCTGCGTTTGATGCACATTATACATAAAATAATTAGTTTTTGTGCGCTTTGGATGCATTTTTGCATGCAACCTTTTCATAAAGTTGTATCCCCAGCCATGCTTTTAAAAAATGCATCCACAGCGCTAGGGGCGCTTTGGACCCGCTTTTTAGATACACCTATACATTCTCTATGGCAGTGGTTCCCAAACTTTTCATGCAAACCCCCCTCCCCCATTAAAACACAGGTAAAGAATGAGGGCCAGCTCCCCCCCGGAATACCTTCGCGCCCTCAGTTTGGGAACCACTGCTCTATGGGATTCTGTGCACTTCTGGCTATGCACATCCTAAGACATGGTAAAGCGTGTTTTTAAAAATGATATTGAAAAGTCACCATGTTATCATAATTGCAGACTGCCCGATGTCACCTAATTTCACTTTTCCCAGAGGCGCTTTTTAGGGCAGGCCGTCGTTTCCCGTGTGTAGTTTTCAGCCGACCGTGCATATTAGCCTTTAGAATGATCGCATGCCATGATGGTGAGGTGACGATAATGAATGAATTAGTACTGTACATAATTACATAACGGACTATTCATCATATAGAACCAGCTGACACAGTTTTATAACTTTTTCTACCTCAGTAAGTAAAAGCTTAGTCATGTCTGGTGAAGACAGGCGTAAAGAACAAGGCGCAGTGGTATTTGTACAAAATAGAACAACCAGCATGCCACAAATAATTACACATAACAGTTATTTAGTTCTATATACTGTAAGTAGTTTCTCTAATATGAGCTGCAGGGCAAGTTGTTACATGTATGCAGAAAATCATTTACCACATCTGAAATATTAAAGTATTTCAAGGAAGTATCCTATAAATAGAACTTTGGGACCTTTTTTCAATAGAACTTGGTGTCATCCTTTAATATTCGGAGATTCGGGTGCGCCAACTGATCATATTGACCAAAAATCTTCCGCATGTCTGATCGCACAGTGATCCGATATGACAGATAATTCAGATCCGATCCCATTCGTTTGGATGAGGACGACAGTCTCCAGCCGAAGTAATGGCTGACACACAAAGGGTGCACGGCCTATTCTTGCCACTAGCTAGGTCGGCTCGGCAGGCGACGGGAAATCGCCCCGTCTATGCCCAGCCTTATTCATACTTACATACCTGCAGAGTAGCACTAAGCAAGTGTTGTGGGGGCCAATTGCAATTGGGGAATCATGATAACTAGAGTTATGCTAGCCATACACATTGCGACTTACCCCGACATCTGCCGCCGATATCTTTCCGGGAGGCTAACGTGATGACGTCATCACGTTTAGCCTCCCATTGCATTCTGGGGCCTTTCAATCGGCTGGGCACCCTTTGTGTGCCGGCCATAAGCTGCAATGAAGCCACCGCTTCATTGTAGCTTATGGCATCGGCTCCCATCGGCTCGCGCCGGCCAGAGATTTTCCGACATGTCGGATCTCTGGCCGGCCGAGAAGTGGGGCGACAGGGATCTGTCGCCCCATGTGGGCACATGCCGATAAACGGCCGGATTTTAACCTGACCGACGGCGAGAGCGCGCACGCCCGTCGGTCAGATTAAAATCCGGCCGTTTATCGGCATGTGTATGGCCAGCATTAATTGGGTAACCTAGAGTTGGATAACATTCTTTATTCCTTTAATTTTTCTTTACTTCTGTTGTTGTGCTATATAAATGTTATATACTCATATACTGTTTATATTCTGTATATAGCCTGCCTGTATGTTTTTCTTCAAAATCATATCTCAGATTACCATAGCTTGTTTCAAGAAGAACAGAAGCATCTTGGCCACATTCCAAGGTCGGCTGGCAGAGGACACAAGAGTCTGCAGAAAACAATATTTACAAGCTATATTCTGATAACCCCCTCTCCAATCCTTCCCTCTATTTCGTATTTGCTAAATTCTGTATACATATTAACTGTTAGTTATACATCGATATAAGGGGCTACGTTATAATGGGACCTTAACGGAGTGAATAGGTGATTGGGCTAGAAGGTTGAAGAAGGTCCAAGAGCATAGTGGTGCCCTAGCCTTAGAGTGCAGCTCTAGCTTTGCCATATGTAGGCTGTAAGAGATGGCATCAATATCTCTGTGTTTGAAGTATGTAGGGATGTTGGCGCATTCAGTAAAATTAAATTATCCAGTTCCCACATGCATTGGTGTGATGTCTTGTGCTCTATTGCTTTAATTTCAACACAGAGCCCTGTGGAACGCAGTCCAATGCAAGTATGGGTGCACTGACTCACCCATAGAGTGCATTGATTGCTTTACCAACGCATGGAAATCCTAAAAAAAATTATTTCCCCACCTAACGCATGCCCTAACTAATGCCCTGACAGATGCCCTAAAGCATCATAGATATGTTAATGGAGGGACCTTAGCGAACTGCCAAATGCCATGGAAACACAGCCATGCATATGTAGGATATAATTGATGACGTTATTTAAAGTTGCCAATGCCTTGGTGCCATAGGATCAATAACATCAATGTTGCTTCTTTGGTATTCTGTACTTTATCTGGGGTATTCCCGAGTCCAACTGGGGATGGAAAAAACTTAATGTAAACAAATTTAGGCAGCAGTGCCATCAACGTTTTACAAATTTTTACTAGAGATGGTTGAATTAAATTTTGAAAATTTAATTCAGATTGCTCTTCTAGTTTACCAATCTGGATCTCAGTGGACTGCCAGGTGGTTAAATTTTTTGTAACCTTTGGCACAGAAAACCAGACTAAATTGGACCTCCAGGGGGTAAATTTTTAGTTCCAGCTGGTGGGGAACAGAGCAGTGTGGGGGTATAAGGTCCAGGAGGGATTCAGGGGAGGGAGGTCAGGGAGGAAAGTAGGAGATTAGAGTGGCAGGTCAGAGAGGGGGTGCCCATTAAAGAAAATTGCTATGGGGCCCAGTCATTTCTAGTTACGCCTCTGGTATGACTTGTGCCATTTAACAACCCATGTCCCTTTAGAGATAGGAGACTGCCTCCTTTTATTGTATACACGATTATTGAGACAGACTAAAGGTACCCATACACGTTGCGATTTTTCGTGGACCGATTCGATATTTGATTTTGACTCCCGATCTTTGCTTTACTGCTATTTTTAAAAGTCGGTCGGATGCACGATTTTTCGGCCGATTAGATTGTATAAGGAATTCTTTAAAAGTCTCTTTAAAATGTGGCCGACCGACTGAAAATTACGGGCATCATCATTCGGGACCCGACCGACTTTTCGGCCGAGTTTTCTAAAACAGCATCGGTCGGACTACATTTGCATGTTACGAATCCCGAACGATCGACCTACCCGAAAATCGCACGAAAAATCGCAACGTGTATGGGTACCTTTAGCCAGGATTACCAATTTGGGATGAAATTTATGTGTTCTCAGATGGAATCCTTGGACAGAGCCAGAGCCATAGACAGGAGAATAATCACTGCTCAGACTTATTGACTAATATGTGTGAACGTAAGCACATTTTAATACATAAGGACACTTTGTGTGAACAGCTTCACCTGCTGGTTGAAATGAACACAAAGTTATACACACACATTTAGATTTTTATACAGGTTAAAATAAATATTCTGCAATTCCATTTAAGGGAATTAGAAATGTCGTCCCTAAGCTGTATGTTGAGTTCCAATGTAATACAAAATTTTTCCATCACTCCAGGAAGTCATTGTTTTCCGCGGTATAAAATGTCATTTGTTTTTCCTTTTATAGCTCACTCAGAGCCGCAATAGGAAAAAAGCTACTTTCCTTAAAATACCTGGACAAGTACATCATATTATATCAATGTCTATGAATTTTCCTTCAGATAATTTTTTTTTACATTTCCCAGAGCAGATTCTCAGATATCCTTTAGATCTACCAACAACTATGTAGTGCCGGGTCCTCTGCGATTGAACACAGGTAGACTTGATGGTTTAGAAAGTCCCTCATATTACATGGTTTTGGTAAAGCAAAAGGAGATTTAAATCTGACAGAGAAATCTAAAGGTGTATGGGGGTCCTAACAAGTACAGCTGAATTCCAGGTGCTTTTAGTGATGAGCACACAGGCAATATTTGTATTCGCAAAATATTGCAATTTTTTTACCTTATATTGGCAACAAATTTAGTAAATTTGAGAATCCCTGATCGCTAGTCATTACCTTCATTGCGAAAAAGATTTTTGCACTAAAAGTGTGGATATTCGCAATATTTTCCAGAGCAACACTATTACATGAAAACTAATAATTTATTATCATGATTGCACAAATGCGCATATTATGAAAATCTTGAATACTCGCAATTACGAACATATAGCACTATATCCAAGATCTTCGTGAATTCACAAAGTGCGATAGTCACAATAATATTTGAATATTCACAATCAACACTAATTGCTGTATTCTTTAGAAATTAATTTTAGGTTTCCATTATAAGCTTAGTATGTGAATTTGACTTGGTACCAGTTTCTTGCCATTTCTCAACGCCACTTCCATGTCATCGGTAACACAGAAGAGGTGGAGGTGGCACCAAAGACCTTCATGTTAATGGAG
>CM070037.1:21817235-21844276 GCA_036250615.1 Ptychadena robeensis
GGCGGTTTCCCAGCCCACATCGCCTGCATCATTGAGGACACTGGCAATGTTAAGAAGGGAGGATAGGTACCGAGCAGAGTACAGTGTACTGTTTTGATCGCTCATACGATGCGATACGGGCATACCGCTAGGGAGGTTAATTTAGAATGTTGTTGATGGTGCTGTCCATTACTCTCCAGGCACGGTCTTATATCTGGAAGCATTTTTATGCATTTATTACAATGGAGGGAGTAGAGAAATGTTTAGGGAGTGGTTTTGGTAGGAAATGTTTACAACCAGGAGTTTACTCCTCAAAAAACAAATGAAAATCGATCTGCAAGTGTGCTGACAAGCTATTTTCAGAGCTTTCCCATTAAAGTCAATGAGGGTGGTAAATGCCTCCACGACCATTAGATGACCAGTAAAGAAATCACACCGCTCAATATACAACAGCACTTTTTGAGCATTTTTAACAGACCTCAATAATTTCCTAAAAGACTTGACGTTTTCCAAAAAACACCAGGATAACTTCCCATGTGAATCATTATTTTAACATTGCCTGCAATATTATATTGTAAGAGTTCAGTGCACAGATTTCAGTACATTCATTTTACTCTTGTAAATTATGAAAAACTGCTCGTAGGACCTGGACCCCCTGCTAATGTGACCCTTTCATGCAGATTGCGTGGGACTCGAGGGTAACAGAGCTTTTCATTGGGCTAGACCCCATGTGCCCAACCTGAGGCCCGGGGGCCGCATGCGGCCCTTTGGGTTTTATTTGGCGGCTCCCCTTGGTCCTCCACTTGTGGCCCCCAAAACCTGTTAATGTATATGGCATAGGAACTCACCTGTTCACCGATCCTCCACCAAAGCGTCCTCGCTTAGAAACTTCTAAGAGTGGTAAGAGGAGGAAAGGGACTTGCTAAACCTCCAGCTGAGCACGCTAATTGGCATACGTGAAAGCTAATAGGGGATCCAGACAGCGCCTGAGTGCCTATGCTTCCACTAGACTACTCTGATAATATCTATGAGGCACATTACCTTTGTTGATGTATATGGGGCATTCCGAATATCACCATGTGTAGTGGTCACACGCTGACCCAGCTTTCCTAATCAACTTTGGCGGTCCTACATGTTATGTGCGGCCCCTTAGTGATGCCGAGGGCCGCACTTGTGGCCCTCCATATCACCTCAGTTGTCCACCACTGGGCTAGACTGTCAGATAGTGCTGTGTAAATCTCTTGAATACATGGACAGATAATTCTTTGGCAAGTCAACTTTTTCACTAATTTGTGCTACTGCTCTTCAGCATGGCAGGCTAGACTCTACTTATCCATCAGCCTTGATCACCTGTGAACTTGTCATCCAATTTCCCTAGCTTGGACTACTTTGGTAGGTACACTGGATACCAGAAACACCAACCAAGATCTGCCAATTCGTATATGATATTCACTTTAATATTGTGGCTGATCAGATTATTGTCCTTACTTCATGACATTTGTGGACATGACCTCTTGTATTGTACATCTTTTTAATAAAACATTTAATGTTAACCATGTAAAAAAAGGTCTTACCCTACTTTTATGTTCAGCCATCCTGTCCAACAGCATTGGACCTCAGAAAGTGATCTTAGCAAAGCCTAAAACCAAGACTTCCCTGCACTGAAGTGAGTTCTTGCAGTATTTGAATTCCTTTTACATGGTCCCTCAATAAGAAGATTTTATATCACCATGCCCAGGCAAGGCCACAGAACTGTGAGGTTGGTCTTGATCTTTATCCAAATGTTTTGCCACCCTCTGGGCATTTATTTTTATGGTTGACTGAAGTAGATTGATACTTTTAAACATTCCCAGACCCAGAATATGTGACGTTACAATAGTCTTGAATAAATTAAAAAAAATGAACACACCACTATATGACATAAATTGCCAGTTTATTTGGTGATAAAATGGACAACTCCATTGTATGATGCTGCCCTCTAAGGCAGGAAAGCAAACTGCTGCTAAACATTGCTGTGCTTGTATCGTAAAGCAGAATCTTTTAAGTACCACAAATATATACTATTTATTAGGAAAAATACACTTCATACTTGCCCCATTATGTGTGCGTGTGTGCATCCTATATATATTCACATAAACATATTTGTACAGGCAGAGGTGCCCTAGAAAGCTACACTTTACTTTGACATTTCTAATAGTTCTTTTCATAGAATGTGAATAGCTAGGGTAGATAGGGTTGAGAGTAGTGATTTACTGTTATTTTGCAAGTGAACCCACTTAAAGCTGACCTTCATGAAAATGCGGCCCTATTAAAAAAAACTGCAAAGTCAAGTGGTATGCCAAGAAGCTTATTTTAGGAGCATATTTTCTGTAGACATCCTGCTTTACCAGCTAGTAAAAGGTAATCCACTGGAAACAAGATAGAAATAGAGAATAGAGTATAGGGTCGGAAGGTCTCAGACCACTACATTGTGGGGTGGCTAGTCCCTGAGACTTTCCCTGAGAAACTCTAACACTAAGATAGAAATAGATCATTGCACTACGATCAACTAGATCTATAGATTGTAAAACATTTTTTGTTTGTTTTATAATAGATTTGAAGTCATCTTGAGAGGTAAATTTTCCACTTTATGTAGTTTCCTAGTTGGCATTCTGCTTTTTAAAATATAAACCTCTGCAGGCAGAGGTGTTTTAAAAAAAGCCCTTAAAAAACCATTTAAGCAAGCCCCTTACTCTAATTATTAGGTCTCTTTTAACAGATAGGCAACTGAAAATTAATATAGAGACAGATAGCACTAAAGGAAGGAAGGACTTGTCCTCAGTGGCTACTACCTTTCTTGTAGTTCTAACTTCTGGATTGGCTTCCCCAGTTGATTTTCTTCTCTCTACTAGAGATTGTAGAAATATTTCAACTAGTTTATTTGAGAGTCAATTCCAAAGCCCCTGAACATCACTAAAATGGCTGTGGGAACATTAAAAAATTTATTGCTCTAGCACAGTGATGGCATACCTATGGCACACATGCCAGTCAGAGCCCTCTCAGTGGGCATGCAAGCGGTCAGCCAGCACAGAGGAAAGAACTGCAGCCTATTTGCTCTCAATGCTTTTGGTTCTCTTCCCCTCTCTTCTAATTGCACACAGTGCCCCATACCCTTTCCTATTCTATCTTATAAGAAAGTAGAGTGCGTGCGTCTTCATGTTTTGTGTGTGTAATTCAGGTTAAATTGCCATGCCGGAACTTTGAGATAAATAATTGGATTTTGGGTTTCAGTTTCGGCACTTTGTCTCTAAAAGGTTTGCTATCACTGCTCTAGCACATATATTTTTTGCATAAATTGAGTTCAAATTCAAGTCAAACTTTTTGTTTACTTTGAACTTAATTTTAAGAACTATGCGTGCCAGAAAAATTGTTCTTCGCTCCTCTTCCGGGATCCCTCTCCCTGCCGTCAGTGATGATGCTGGGGAGGTGGGGGTGCCATATGCCAGTACTGCTTTTGAAATAGAGAATCGGGAATACCCATTGTTTACAAAACTATGAGATCTACTCTTTACATACACATCTTTAAAGGAGAAAGGCAAAAGTTAGAGACCTTTTACAACATATATTCTTGCGGACCACTTCAATCCTTCCTTTCAATAGGGAATTGTATAGTGAGCAGAGCAGAGCGGGATCTCCAAAGAAAGGCAACTTTTCTTCCATATGCCCCCCGGAATGGTTTTCTCTACAGATTAGTTGGCCCTATTCTCTTCTCTTACCAAAAAAATTCTACAAAAAAAAAAAAAAAGGTGCAGAACCCTACTAAAATATAGGGTCATTTTTGGATTACTTGTTGGCCTTTTAGGTTGATATACCACAGCCATGTGTATATTAATGTAGAATAAAAAATGAAGGATAATATATATCTTAGCATCGTTTATACAAAAATGCTTCTTTATAATTCTATAAAGAGTTTGGAGCAAACACACAGCAAGATAATGAAGTACCAGTCCCCCTAGGGTTTACCTGACCTCCTGGGTCCCTGGACAACCAGACTGTAGATCATGGGGCAGGCATACAAGGTATTTTTTCAGAAAATAAAAACTGCAGCAGGATGGACGTTTCCACCAACAAAGGGCCGCTTCCCATTCACCTCAGACACTTCTGTTGAGTGTGGATGGCAGCAGCAGTCAATATGAGGCTCAGTCTTGTACAATTGCATACTTACAAATGAGATAAATTTGCAAGAAACGTACAAAACACAAAACAAACAAAATGACAACGAAACAGAATCTGATGAAGAAAAATAAATATTGCATTAAAAAGAAAATTATAACGCACAACATTATAGCTTTCTTTGGTACAGTTCTCTACTGGACATGATAATTTATTGACGTTGTAGTACAGCTCTTTCGATGGCGTGATTGATGGCAGCACGAGGAAATGGGAACAATTTCTTTACAATGTGCAGCACTGTGGATGACAATTCGGTGTAACGGTCTTATGGCCGTAAAGGAGCTAAAACACACCTGAGCCTATTTTAAAGGCCCCTCACATAGAAGAAGAAAAAACGTAAGTCTACTATAGGCTCAGGTTTGGCAGAACATGTTAAAACATCAGCAAACGTAATCAAGCTTTGACAAGTTAATATATATATATAAAATAACGACCGCTATGGACTTCGTAAGGCATCTTCCAACAGGCCATCTTGACAGACAGTCAATCCTCATACATTTCATGTAACAACAAACTGAAATAATATCCAAAATATACACTTTCTGTACTTAAAAAAATACATATAAAAGGAATACAAAACTGGAAAAAAAGAAATATTTGAGAAAAAACAGGTATTTGGCTTTTCCTTATAAATTACGAGTATTTTTTTTTTTTTGTATTGTTTTTTTTTTTTTTGCTTTTGACATCTCTCCTGAAGACCCTTTACTTGCTCAAGAACAAGCTCCTTGCTCCGTGGCCAGCAACCACCCGCTCAGCAGTGCCCCTACGCCTCTTTCGGCTTATATGGGTTTTGTATATGCGTCTGTGCTTTATTGTTATCAAGGTATGCTGCAGAGACTGGGAAGAGCCAAAATATGGAATTTTGAGAATGAATAAAACCACAATCATATATACAGGGTTCTCTTGTTCTATGCTTTCCATGCGATCTTCAAAACAAAAAACAAAAAAAAGATCGCATTTTGTCATAATGGTCTTACAACTAATAAAGGTAAAAAATAAAGTGTAAGTGTATACTTTCTTCAGGGAGATGCGAAAAAGTTTCCAATTTTACGAACGAAAGGAAAATCAGCTCAGTGTTTGTGTATTGCGTCTTAACATAATTCTCTATCCTCATATACAACATATGCGGCATGTATATACATATACACATCTCTTTTTGTTTTTCTTTATATGCAACCAGTAAACAAGGGTTATAACCCCACTGAAAAGAAAACATACATCTAAAAAAATACATGTTTAAGTTGAGGAGCAATGTGGTCAAATGAAAAGGAAAGTTTGTTACCATAGCAACACATATATGAGTTAACAGTACTATAAGACAATTGTGCAATAGCATATACAAAAGGTTCTATTGAGTGTGTCTTTCTGGTTTGATATGTCTTGGTGGGGGGGCAAAAAATAAATCAAAAACACACAGCCCCACATCTGCTTCTGAAGGGGAGAACAGCAAATTACATATTCATCAAGCAACTTGTGCGATCCTCTCCAACAGCCTTAGAGGTAGGTCAAGCCAAAAGAACGTGGAGCGACTGACACACAAAAGCAACATTGGTCTGACCACATTTTGCACCTTCACAAAGAACCAGGCGACGGACTTTCCATTTATTCCTTGTGTGTTGCATTTTTTTTTTGTTAAACATATTTCGTGTCCCAGTAATCAATATTTTTTGTTACCTTCTAAAGGGAAATATATTGATATTTAGCTATCAAACTTGTCCATAAATTTTGCCGTTGAGGGTGGAATCATCCAATTAGAATAAACACAGTCATTGGCATATCTTGAAAAAACAGACTTATTGGCATCGAATCTCGGGATTGGAACGGGGTTCTCTTCAGGCCAGTTCGGATAAGACATGCCTAAAAATGAAAAGACATCATTTGTTCTGCACTGAAGAACCCCAAAAATTAGATAGTAAAAGCTTCACGTGCAGACAGTAAGGCCCTTGGCAAAACTCCCTTTGTTTAGAAGAAGACAGACAAAGCCATTGGTGTGGTTATAGAAACACAGACTAATGTAGAGATACAGGACACTATATATAAAGCAGGGCAGTCTCTATTAAATGAATATTTCTTCATTACATATCGGGTTTGGTCAACTAACAAGGGCTAAGCCTAGACTTCACACTAAGGCTAAGAATACAGAACGCAGACTTTGGGAAGAAAGAGGTTTCCTGTTTGACCAAAGAATAGGTTATTCTTTGGCAATCTTAGTATACACATGCTAGTCCTTCATATCATTACTTGAGATGAATTGCATATAAAACAATTTATGAACAAGAACTGACTACCAGATCCTTAGTAGATGAGCCTATACCCTGCCACTCCTATGAGAAGGACCCTTGCTCTTTGGTTGGGTGGTCTCTGCCCAGTATAGCTGCTTATCAGTAAAGCTGAAGCAACTGCTTGGGGGCATGCTGTAGCCCTGCACAGAGACCACTTCTTTCTAAAAGAGCATTGGTACTTCTCACTGGAATGCAAGGTGTGGATGCCCAGAATGAACCGTAGAAGTTGGTATAGACAGTTAGATTTTTCTTGTTTAATTTCGTTAGTTAGTTTCAAGTCAACTGTATGAAAACCGATCGCTATTTACCACTACATAGTCTGATCCATTCAAAACAGATGGTTCCCTAGTCCATTGGGCGATCAAGTATCTGACGAATTCTCTTGGGATTTCGAACGGTCAACTGAAATTTACCAACATGATGGATAATGGCTCACTTGTTTTTAAGTTAAATTTTCATCACTTCACGTCAAGTAGATTGATTTAGGTGACAAAGAATCGACTTAACATAATTGTTTCTTAAGTCGATCAAACTGAAAAATCATACCATGTATGGCCATCTTTTTTTATGCCCATCGAGTGCATTAAGTGATATTTAAATTAGATTTTGGTTTAGTCTTTTAAATGTATATAATTATATTTGTTATCAATTAAAATGGTCTTGGATAACAAACTTTAAAACCCCTGTTATTTGTAGGATTGGGGTAGTCCGACTTCGGTCTTCTAAGACCCACGAGAGTCTAAATGATATTTATTTAAGTGGGGTCTGCCATGATTGACATACCCCTGGGTAGTATCCAGTAGTAGAATACGGTCTAATATAATATATTAGATACCACTACTGATACCACTACTACCAATACTGTACTGTACTAAGGTACAAGCTCCAGAACACCATCTATCTTTTGTTCGATTTTTCCAAAAACATTACCAAACAAAAAAACCTATCTGCTTACATAGATGGATCAGGAATCGATTCCTGCCCACCTGGTTTGATCGACCCCAAGTAATCAACATCGAACAGAAAATCCATAGAAAAATCAGACATGTTGGTAAATTTTCGCTTTTCAATTGATTTGTATCCAATTGTACTATGGAGCATGCTCATCAAACTCACGAAAGGAGCCATTCAGTTGTGAATCGATAACACTGTGTGGCTATACAATCAATCGAATCAACAAACAATTTGCAAAGTAATCGACCCGTGTATGGCTACCTTTAAAAGGTTTGTGATTCACATTGGTGGTTGAACCTTTTAGAAAAATGTTCCTGAAGGTTCTATTTAAAGTACCATAGTTAGTTAAGCATTCCCATACAAGCAATTTACTGTTTGTCAGTGCAAAATCTAAGTATTAAGGTTTTATGAACCTCCAGCAAGAAACACTAACTATTCAAACTACAATTATAGCACACATCAGAGATCCTTCTCAGAATCAAAGTTGGCTTTCCTGTTGAGAACCTATAACTAAGCGATCATTTCTAAGCTTTTAAGTATTTTTAAAATTAATTTATTAAAATCATTCATGGGATTTCTAAAAATACTTCTAGGGTTGCTGATGCAGTTTCCATGACAACATCAATGGCTCAATGTCTGTGCAACAAGAAGTGGCTGCGAAACTGGAACATATGCAGAACGTGCGAATAGGAAGTCCACCACATTTAGGTCCGGTTAATGATTCCAATGCACTTTATTCGTTCCTGGTCAAAGTTAATAATTTTCTTGCATGCATTGGTTAGATCAAACCCCTAATTTGTAGACATTTTGGAACATAGAATAATGGAAAATCCCAAGTCTGATTCTTTGATTGTAAAATATTAAAAATTCAGAGACGGAAAAAAAAGGAGTTTTGGCAAGAACAATGCTTACTGTCTCAGGTCACCAACACAACAAGACATTTATACCAGAGACATTGCAAGACACAACATGAAAGAGAAGACTTGTCACAAAGCATAAGGCAAATAACAATCTGTGTTTGTAGTATTTAGGCTATTACTGGTCTATGTAGGTCAAATGTCCTGCTGACTCGCCACTGGTCTTGCACATTAATTAATTAACTTAGTTCTACCTAATGATATCATGGAAGGTATAGCACTACCTGCTGTAATACAAATAGAATAATCTTACAATCTGAGAATAGAGATGGTCACAACATTTTGACTAGTTCATTTGTGAGTTAATTGGAAAGATGTAGGGGTGTAGAGAAGGGTTGTGGTAACATTACAAAAAAGTATTGCTCTAGCATATGTATCATTTGCATAAATTTTGTTCAAAGTGAAGTTGAAATTTTCAACTTGAAAACTTTCCAACAACCCTCCTGTCAATCACCAACATATCATGTTGATCACCTTTGCAATTAAGTCATAAATTCAGCTAAAACATTTCACAACCAACTCCACTATCTCTATGATAAATTGACTAGTACATAAGAACCTGGGCTCCCCATAGACATCAAGATTACAGATTTTTTCCCCTAGCCTAGCAGCTACACTGATATATCATTATTTAATATGTAATATATAGCAGGTTTGGTAATATAGGATTGTCGCTAAAGTGGTCGAAATATTTCATTATGTTATATAACATAATATATTAATTAATATATAAATTTCTGTCCCAAACTTAGACAGCTCTAAGATAATTTAATAATAAATAGAATGAAGATCATGATCTCTTATTAATTAGCTTCCTATGATTCAATCTAGGGAACTACTGCTTTTATGCAAAGGTGATTATTGCCATGTAAGCTCAAGTGATTAATTAATTCAAATTAATTCAAATAAACAAATATGGAGTCCCATCTTGAGGTATCTCCTTACCAAGGTGGCTAGTAGTGATGGATGAACATCAGCTGGGGATGTTTGTGAACAGGCAGCGAACCTTCATTAACTTTAATGGAGGGCAAAATTCTCAAACCTTCCAGGTCATATTTGTAGCCAAAATACCAATACAAAAAAGTCAACAGGGTGCAACCACCAAGACAGTGTCATGCCAAATGGGGATCAAACGTTTCCCCAAAAAGTTTTTTTAAAATGCTGTTTTTTCTGGTCTAATGGCCAGCTTTTGTGGCTCAGTAATGATAAACTGCATGTACCAGAATACCTTGGCTATAGCTACAGATCACTGGATGGAGTATATTTGCAAAGTAGCTAAGCTATTCCTTAATAAGCAGCAGCTCTCCCTATCTAGTACTGCAGACACAGGAGAAATTTAAAATGGCCGCCGGGCTGCTTCTATTAGAAGGGGGTGTCCTCCAGGAGGGGAAATGTTATTGGCTGTACTGTCCCACCTGACTCCTAACACTTTGCTTCCATGTTAAGGTATAGGGGGTGGGTCAAACACCCATGCTATGTTCGCTGCAAACTATCCGCCGGGTGAACTCTTTGGCCATCAGTAGTGGCTAGCCTGCCAAGACGTTATCCTGTGAGGTCCCGGGAGGCTAGCCAGCTTGATAAGATACCCCGGGAATTGTTACCTTATACTTCAAGTGCGACTCCGTATTTGTGGATCTACGTGGATAGAAGTCATTTTAGTTATGAACTGCCTACATTGTAATTAAGATGAAGATTATATTAATTTAACATGCAATGCCTTGTCTACTATAACAAAACAATGCAATGGGATATTCTGACTAGAAGAAAATATTGCCTAGAAGCGGACATCACCTTATGGGCAATGAAAATACAGTTTGATGGTGACCGCATTGTTCCAAACAGCAAAAGCAGGGCCTGGAGGCTTTTAGGTATAGATTAAGTTCTTTTGAGGCCTTCCTATTTCTTAATTTTTTTAAGGGGAGGTGGGCACAGGTAAAGGCACATGGATATCTGTTGCTCCATCTACATAAGACAAAGAACTGCTGCCATAGAAAGCACAATATTCTTCCAAACCATCCTTAATGTTTAAAGACTACCATACTTATTGTTTTTGTTGCCTAAAAAAAAGTTGACTTATAATAAACATATTATTTAACTTATACTTTTTTGCAATGTAGACAATTGATCCCCTTGGCAGTTTCAAAGTGTCCAACCATTATTGGACTGTTGGCCTTGGTGTAAAAGAGAGGTCTCTCTGAAGTGGTCCTGCTTCAAGCCAAAATGGACAGCACTAGCACCAACTCAGCTGGAGGCTTATGGGACCACTGCTTTAGCAATGAAAGTGCTCCTTTCTGGACCAAAAATACCAGGGGAAAGCACTTTGGCCTGTAAAGCCCCCCATACACCTTTAGATTCCTCCATACAATTTCCATCAGATCTACCAACAACTATGTAGTATAGTGACCTCCCTGATAGAATACATAGTGATTGGAAGGTTTAGAAAGGTCCTCATATTACATGGTTTTGGTATAAAAAAAGGGGATTGTACAGAAATTGCATGGTAATTGTATGTGGTGTATGGGGGGGGGGGCTTTAGGATCAATTAATAGTAAAGTACAATTGATCTTTTTAGAAGACTTATTTAAAATCTACAATTGGTCTACAAGGCAAACTACTAAGCTAATATTTAAGTGTTATCCTTGCTAATCTTTACATACCTATGTGACCACCTATCTTCCACTCAATATACTAGTACACGCCTACTAATTACTAGATTGCTCTAATCTAATTTGCTATGAAGTAATGAATGCATTAAAGTAAAAAGAAGTACTACAACGTAACATTAATTAAAATAGCCCATCAAATGTTGCAATAAATATTGTGTCCAAATAGCTTTCCACCAACAAAATGGACATATATTGTGAGTTTAGTGCTGCTGGTTCATGCCACAGAAAGTGAGATATAAGTAGAGCTTCATGATGTTGTATGTTAGTGTTCTCCTTGGCTATGCGGCTCGAATGTATTTGTGACTCGGAAATGTGTATTTTGTTTGCTTCTTCTGAAGAGGGCTGCAATTATTTCTGCAAGAATCGCCATTTAAATATGCAAAAACAGAATAAAAAAATAAATCTTTAACTTAAAATTAAAGAGCTTTTCAAGCAGAGTTTGATTGGATTCATTCAGACAAAAAGCCCCTGGGTTTAGGAAGCAGAGTGTTAGACGATCAGGTATACTGACTCAACAGCGGAACTAGAATCTAGTAAACGCATGGGAAATTCTACCATAGAGTTTGTTTTCAATCCAAGTTGAGGGAAGAGTTCGAGGGATTGGGGCATTATTACAGTCCACCAGGGGCGTCTCTTCTTCTGAAAGGCCGTCATCGTAAAGCATGGAGTCTGCAGGCGTGGATGCAGCAAGGTCCAGGTAATCCTGATAATTATATGAAAGTCAAAACATTTACATTATAGTAATAAAAAATATATATATTTATATATATTAGGAAAACATTTACCGTAATACAGTGGACCTTCGACTTAAACTTAATTTATTCGCTATGGTTGGTTGTCAAGACTATAACAATTTTTTATCAAAGGAAATAATGAAAAATGCCCATAATGGGTTCTGTTCCTCCCAAAGCCCCCTTGCCTAAACTTTTAATAATAATAAATCTTGTATAATATGTGTAATTAATCAGAAAAAGCCCTCTGTTTCTCTCTGCTTCTTGTCAGATCGACCAGGATTTACGGACATGTCAGTTATCGATTCATACCGCTTGAAAAAAGGCATACACAGCTTGATTTTGAAATAGATGCGAGCATAATTGAGCACCGTGAACACGCACATTGTGCTTGAATCTAGTACAAAATCTATCCGCGTATGGGCACCTTTATTCTTTACATTTAGATTTTAATAAGACTTTAAGAACTCTTCATACTTAAAGCAGCTGAAATGTTTACAATAAAGCTATGCCAAATTTAAGTCCAGAAACTCGTGTATATAAAAAACACTTAAAACACTTTAGTTTTGCACTAAAATGAAAATGTGTTTATAGACGGGTGCACACAACTTTTAGTGAGCTCCTCCGATGAGTACCAGGAGATGGTGTTTGCTACTTGCCCCATATGTAGGGTGGTCATCCTCACTGTCCTCTGCATCAGCATCACCCCTGAGACTACCTGCAGTCTTAATGTCAACCTTTCATAGTCATATTCCATATTTCATAGTCATATTTCATATTCTTGTCAGGATTTTACCCTTACATATGCCTACTCTAACTTTCATCCCCCAGATCTCCAAACACCCTCCCCAATATTTTTTGGGGGATTATTAATAATTTACTTTCCCAATCTTACACCCAAGTTGTTAGTACGCATATGAGCTGTAACAATAATGCAGGTACGCATAGCTAGTTTTTGGGCCCTTTTAAGTACCGGAGTACAACTCCTGTTTATAGATATACTTTTAAGTATTGATCCAATTTAGGCGATATGTTTTTGAGAGTTTTGGGGGGGGGGGGTACCACATCTGTGGAAACTTCCCCTCCCCCCTTAACCTCCCTAGCCTGTCACTTTCTCCCTCCCGGGCTCTTCACGCACGCATTATTGACACCAGCTGGAGGTCTTCCGCGATCGGGCGGTGCCAAAACCCCGGAAATGCTGCAGCGATGAAGACAATCGCTGCAGCTTTCCAGGGAGGCATCGGGTCTCCCCGATGCCGGCTTCCCCTGCGGTTGAGATGAGCCTAAACAGCGGACGAGCTGGGCTCATCTCAACCACTAGGGAGGTTAATATCACTTGAGACTATATATATATATATAGTAGTGGATCTTGGATGGGAAGTATATCTCCCCATTTATGGGGTGTGGTCCCAGCCGTATTCCGGGTAAAGAGTCTGGGAAAATATATGGGCAACCACGGTTGCGATTTGTTTAGTTTTTGGGGCCCCGGACCCTAGTGGGAGGAAAGGAACTGGGTGGGCCTTCCCACTCCACCCAGGGTACAGTCTAGGATTTGGTGTTGCTTTTCAGCCAGACAGGAAGGCTGGTTGAAAAGGCTCTGATGTCAGAGAGGGGGTGGAGGAGCTGAGACCAGGTGTGTAGCCTGGGTGTGTGAAGTCCAACTCTCTCTCTGGAGCACAGTGTTTCATGTGGCCTGGGAGGGCTTGCTGGACTGTTTTCCTGAGTGTCATGGGTGAGCTGTAATCACTGACTGCAATGAAAATATGTGCGTGAATGCTGCATGCAATCCGGCTGCTATATATGCTTCAAGATTTAATTTGTGTTTCTGGCGAAAAGAAACCGTAGTTTTGTTGTTCAGCATATGGCTGTGCTGGTGATCCCTTTCCCCTGAACGTTACAATATATATATATACACACATATATATATATATATATATATATATATATATATATATATATACACACACACTGTATATTACACACACACATTTTGAAAAACATTTACACAATTCAAGGGAACCATTAAAGGGTACTTCATTTTGGTCTTTTTTATAAATAGATACCATTTCATCCAGCTTACCCGACTTTTCACCATCATCTTTTCCAACTCTTTACTGATCTCGCTGAATGTTTGCCTCTTGTCTGGCTCCTGTTTCCAGCATTTCAGCATAAGATTGTACCTAAGGGTCACACATTTTAGAGTATAAGAACAAACAAACAGCTGTCAGAAATGAGAGCTAGCAGAAAATCTCTGGAGGAGGTTGTGAAAATTCAGAAACCGACACTCATTGTTCTAGCCAGTCTGCCTATAGATTGATTGGTTTAAGCTAGCTTAATGTTCAAAAGGCTCTTTCATTAATAATCCAGAGACAGAATCATAAACGTACATTTCATCACTGCAGTTTTCTGGCTTTTCCATCCTGTAACCAGTTTTTAGAAGGTTGAAAAGCCTCTCTGGAGCAATGCCAGGGTATGGATTTCCACCAAGTGTAACAATTTCCCATAGAAGGACGCCAAACGACCACCTATATAAAAGCAAAATGTGAGGACATAAGATTAGGGAGTGACAAAAAGCTTTACCATTGACTTACCAGTTTAAGAAATCTCTTTCCTATAATGTCATTCAAAACCCAATTATATCCTCTGTAGCTCACTACTACATGTTCTGCATAATTCAACCTATTAGCAACCTAGCGGTAATTCTGAATTGGTTCTATATTTAGTTCTTATACTGCTGTTTTGGAGGGTAGAATCTGGGTAAAGCTACCTTTTGGCTATTTAAGACCATGTAACCAGAAGCAATGCCTGCACACAGAACCTTTTTAACTACAGGTGCCATAATACAAATATGTTGTGGCCCAATTTTGTTTCAACATGATGTCTAGTGACCATTTGGTGTAAAAAAACTTGAGTGAGCTGCAGAGAACCCCAACCTCAAACCTTTTCAAACATCTTTGAAAGCACAAGCAATGTCATCTGTGAGCCAGGTCATCCAGGTCTTCTCATCAATATCATTGCCTGACCTCGCATATCTCTTTTGGCTAAGGCTAGGTTACCACACAGTAATTCTAATCGCGGCACAGAGCTGTGGGAGATCACTAGCACTCGTGATTAGAATCGCCACGTTTAAAATGACACGCGATGTTTAACTGCCCTTGTTCAGGTCTATGGCCGTGATCAGGGGTGATCTGCCGCCCACGATCGAAGTTGAGGTGACTTGCGTTTCAGATCGCGGGCCATGACCGCCAGTGGCCAATAGCGGCCCATTCGTTAAAATGGACACAAGCCCATTCAACTAAATGGAGGCGATCAGTGCATCCGATTAAAATAATGTCGGACCCATAGCTAATTGCCTATGTGGGAACAAACTCCCACACACATACTCATGTAAAGCCTTCTTGAAAGGGTCAGCGCCAGAGCACCAGGAGCGGGCAGCCAATCAGGGGGGGCATGCCTACGTCTCAGACTCTCTGCCTAAGTAGAAACCCTAATCGAGTGGGCACGCCGACCTGACTGGGTGGGCCAGGCCCCCCCACTGTGCCAGCGCTGCATGAAGATCTCGAATTTAGTGCTATATCTTCCTAATCACAAAACTTTTAGATTTTTTTTATATCAGTACCCAACACTACTGTGCATTGTGTTCGCAATATGTGCATGTACAAATGCCGATTCGCTCAATAAGGGTTATCTGTGAAAAGTACCATGCATTGCTTTGGCAATATGCACATGTGCTGATTTATGCAATAAATGTAATGACTGGAGATCACAGATTATTGTGAATATTTATTTATTATAAATAATTATTTTGTGTATGAAAAGGCAAAGAGAAGGACTTACACGTCACTCTGTGTGGTATAAATGTGATCAAACAAGGACTCTATCGCCATCCACTTCACTGGTATTCTTCCCTAAAATCAAAAGCATAAGAAAATTATACAATCTCTTACAGAAAATGCTTTTAATAAAAATCTACTGATGAATGCTTTAGTATGGTGCCGATTGGATACTTCAATAACAGAAGCCTTCTCTCAATTCCAAAAAAAGATTTACAATTTGTGATATATTCTTGTTTAGCATGTGAATGGGATAATCCATATATTTTTTTACTACAATACTATATTATTATTAACACTGCCCTAGTTAGACCTGTTAGATGTGTATTTTGTTCATTTCCGATATAGCTGCTGTAGGTTTACCTTGCTACGTTTTACATACGAGTCCTCCTCATATACATCTCTAGAGAGACCGAAATCTGAGATTTTCATTTTACGACCTTCAGCCACCAATACGTTCCTGGCTGCCAAATCTCGATGAACAAGCTGTAAGAAGGACAATAACGTAGTAATATAGAAGCATACTGTATATCACACAAACATATGTTACACCACAACATTGAAGATGTTTGCTCTTAAATGCACTTTAATGAACTTGAAGTATCTGATGACTGACAGCCAAATTGTTGCTTCTTCAATTGAGAACACAATAGGACGACTATTCACTATTTAATACAGGACAGTGTTGTCTCCATGTGTCCCCTTGGGCTACAGTACTCTAGTCTAAGGGGACATATGTGCCACAACACTGCCCTGTATTAAATAGTGAATAGTCGATCCGTCGGGATCCCCGCCAAGCACTGCGCTTAGCGTAGGGGGTCCAGACAGATGTGGAAACATACCCTTAAGGGCGTAGGGAGCAAGGCTATCATCATAGTCAATTTGTTTCCAGTACAGTTCAATTATGATCCATGATGCGGATCAGTTGATGGTCCCATTCATTACTGTGTTTTTTTAAGAAGCTTTATTGAACTGTCCATAAACAGCATGGAAACATGTAAGAATAAAGAATCTGGTCTGTTCAATATATTTAACAGATCTGGTGAAAACCATAAAGTGAAATACTTTATTATATATCTCTTTTGGAAGTCGATCAACTTTAACACTGTATGAGCAGTAAGTTCCCATTAATGTCCAGAGGTTATATTTTCTACAACTTTGTGAAAGTAAATGTTCTACTTTTAATTCATGGTGTAAAGGCAGAAAATCTGTGACCAGTAAATGTTCCAGACTTTCAGTAACAGGCAATTTAGAGTAGGATCAATAGTACCATTCTTTATTACCTTCATCTCTGCTAAATACTGCATGCCCCTGGATATCTGCCAGGCGAAGGAGATGAGGTCTCCCATTGTCAGGGCTCTCTCGTCTGGATTATCCAAGTAGCTGGAGTTACGATTAGAGTCACCAGAACTGGGTCCCACTTTGCGACTTTCCCTCAGGAAGCTACGGAGAGAACCATACTTGGCATACTCTACTATGAGGTACAGGGGACCTGCAAATACAATACAAGGGAGATCATTATAAAGATACTCTAAAATTTAAGCATTGAAGGTTACAGAAAACCTTCCATATCAGCACACTAGGTTAAATGTTAAATGAGTACAATAAAAGTGGCTTAAATGATTAAGTCAATAAAGATTTTGACAAAACAAACGTTACAGATTTCTTGGATCGAAATCAACATTATACATTTGTGCATATAGTGTAATGTAAAGCTGGAAACACACAGCTCGATATAGGAGTCGTTCGAGGTTCCCTGCAGCAGCACGATGACTGCTGCCCGATATCAGAGGAGGTCTCCATGCCAAGAAATTGACATTGACCGTGGGTTTGCGCTCATGTCCGATATGCCTGTTTTTGAGCGGGATTAATTGGTCCTGCTCGAAAACAGGGATGGCCGCATTAGATATGGGCCCGATAGATGGCCGTGAGCGTGCACAGCGATTGAAGAGGCCATCGATCTGGCCCATATCTACACGTGTGTACCCAGCTTTAGGGTTCCTTTATGCCTGCCATACACCCACAGACGGGTGCAGACAGATGAGCTCCGATGAGCTCTGGAATGCAACGTGATGACGTCATCACGTTGCATTCTGGGGCTGCTTTAATCGTCCGGGCGTCCCTTTGTGTGCCGGCCATTACCTGAAGTTAATGGCATCGGCCAGAGAACATCGGACATGTCCGTTCTCTGGCCGGCCGAGCTGTGGGACGAGAGCTGGTTGCAGATATGAGGATGTACCTATAAAACAGTGACATCCCAAATAGATAAGTCAATCCCCTGCCAAAGGGTCCCCCCACCTTTGAGAATATAATGAAGTTTTGGAAATGTCCAACATACCTACTTGTCAAGTTTTCACTTTTGAATTAAGGGGAAAATGGCAGGAAGTGACATCACTGAATTACTCACCATCCTGAGTGCAGGCCCCATACAACTTTATGACATGAGGATGATTGACTTGCTTCAGGAGATTGAACTCTGAGAGAAGATCACGCAGCTCGCTCTGTGAGGCACTTTCTAAATATATAGAAAATAAGAGATCAACTGAAATATGCTTAACATTAGAGAGTTATGAAGGACAATATGTTTGTTCTTGAAAATGCCAGTTGTCTATAGCTACAATTTCACACAAAACAACATGCAGATAATACAATGTAGATACATCAGAAAAGAATCTCTATACACACACCCCCCTTCCCACAACACACAATTCTCCTTTAATACTAAAAATCTAAAAGGGATTTTTTTAATTAGTTGCATGATATTCAGGTATTTGCACATAGAGGAAAAAACATAATAATTCTTACCTTTTAACATTTTCACAGCCACCGTTGTGTAGCCAGCTTTGCCTTTAAGTCTAAACGCTGTAGCTTTAACCACCTTGCCAAATTCTCCTTCGCCAAGAGTTTTACCAAGGACCAGGTTTTTCCGGGGAAATTCCCACTTTGGATCCTCCTAAATAGGGTGAGAAAAAGGCAGTAAGTCCTAGTGCTCATCAAACCTATAGTTGGTCATTTAGTCATTTCCAACAGATCACATGACCAATCTATGAACTGGAATATGATATAGCCATAACTAAATTAGTGGGGAAATTAGACCTAAAGTAATTAATTGGTATCATGCACAGTACTCTTGTCATAACCAAGATCTCCAGTGTGAGACTTCTATTAAGAGAGTGTTGTACCATGCTAACCATCGATGAATACAGAAAGTTTAGAGTTCAAGTGATCCATTTTATTGGCTAAATTAAGTCATTGAAAATACAAGCTTTTGGGATGTCTCTGATACCTTTATCAGAATTACCCTCCCTAGCGGTCAGCCCCTACAATGTACTCTGCTTGATTTTCTCTCTCTCCCCCTGGAAAACTGAAGCAAATCCATTATAATGGATGTCTATGCCCCTTCGGTGTCATTGGTGACTGGTGGTTCCCTAACCCCAGAAATAATGCGGCTGTATCGAGAATTGCCACAGCTTTCTGGGAGTATGTCTTGTTTTTACAATCCCAATTCCGGTAGCGAACCCGACAAACTGAACTCTGGAGGAACTGCGTTTGTCTCAATTGCTAGGGAGGTTAATCTGAAGAAGGGATCTGAGACATCTTCAATGCTTGCTTTTTCAATTACTTCAGTTATTCAATAAAGGGGATCGCTAGAACTCTAAACTCTGTATTTAAAAAGAGAAAAACTTACAGGTATTTTAAATGTATCCACGGAGACCTGATTCTCCATTGAGTCCAGAGATGGGCGCCGGGCATTAGAGGAATAGCTGATTGGGTAGGACTGAGCAGGCCGGCGGAAAGTCATCTCAGCAGAAGCGATTGGAGGCTTGGGCGAGTTCTTATGATATCGATGAATAAAATACGATGAGAGCAACACGGAAATTATGAAGGAGAAGAAGACTCCACATGCTATGACTGTTTTACACATTTCATCACACAGAGGAACTGTAGGAGAGATAACAAAATATGTTCAAGAGGAACAGAAAAGAACAAAACTATTTCATATAAAAATAAATAAATAAAAAACAACCGAAGGAGTGGGATTTACATTTTTTTTAATTATTTTTTTTTTAATGCAAGTATGCAGTAATATATAATGATTTACCCTCTATAATGTTCTTCTCGCAGAAACACTTGTTAGGGAGAAAACAATAACAGGTCCCATGACCAGCCTTTATTCCGGCAGGAATCCCTCTTTCATGGCCACCAATGATATCCAACTCTGATCAAATGGAAATAGACAACAGGTCAAAAGAAGGGGAAATCTATATATACAGTATAGTTTTTGAAATTTATGACCATTTCAGGTCGTGGTCTCATTAAAGAGTAATTTGGGGGAAAGTTGGCCTGTCAGTTGATAGTTATCACTGGACTTATTAGACAATGATCATTTAGCCACTGTCCAAGAGTTAAGATTTATTTCCACACACGTCAGGACCCCCTCCGCTAAGCGTATTGCTTGACAGGGAACCCGACGGAGAACATAGACTTTGCCTATGCTATGCTCTGTTTACACATGTGGTGATGCAGAGGCTCAATGTACTCTACTACATTCAGCCTTGCAATGGGGAAACGTAAGGACACAACATCCACCGGGCAGGTAAGTATGTGTACGTCAGGATCCCCACCAAGCAACGGGGAAACGTAAGGACACAACATCCACCGGGCAGGTAAGTATGTGTACGTCTGGATCCCCACCAAGCAATACGCTTAGCGGAGGGGGTCCCGACATATAATAGAAACATACTCTTAACCTCCTGAGCCACCCCCCATCTCTTCTGGGTCACCGGCGATTCTGAAGAGGGGGACTCGGAAGAGACCGTCTTGCCCGCCGATACTCAATTTCGCTGTGGGTTCGCTGGAGATAAGCGAGTGTCACCAAACATTTGCGTTCTGAGTAAATGCTCAGAAGGTAAATGAGTCCAGCAAGACTTGTGTCTCAGCAATGTAAAACTGGCCATACACGTGTAGATTTTTGGACGATCGACCAAAGATTCGATGATAGTTTTCGATAATTTGATGGAACATCGATTGCAATAAAATCAAAAGCATTCCCAGTTCAATATCAAATCCTGTTGATCGAACCAGGTTAGGTGCCATCGATTTACACTTTATCAACTTGATCTAAAGAAAACATTGAAGCGTGTATGGCCACATTAAGACAAACTGTATCCCAGCCAAACAGCAATCTGGTAAAGTGTATGGTCAACCAAAACATTCCCCTGTAGCTTTGGCCCAGAAGTGGGAAATAGTTTGAACTACGTATGGAAGTTACTGCTTTGTCCAAGCCTCTGTACGAGAGATTTTCCCTCAATTACTATCATAATGACAACAGTTTCAACAGACAGGAAGTCAGGGAAAATGTGCGACAAAGACAGCAATAAAAGTCTGACGGTGCCATCTCTGTCTTCTTCATGTTATGGTGCCCATATTTCATGTTGGGATTCATTTCCAATTTCATTACATTTCATATTCTGTACTGAATTGGTCCACTTTTTAGTCTCTTCTACATAAACATATAATAAATATGTATAGTTGATACAATTTATTGGAGATACTCACTTGTACAGTCCTGGGGGCAGATGGCTGAATCTTTACTCTCCACAGCATCACAAACCCCATCAGGGCAAGTCTGGATACTCGGGGTGCAGGTAGAATAATTCTTGGAAATACCTTGGAAAGTAAATGAGAATGTTTTACTTAATGTAAGCAATAAGTAACATTAAGATGAAGCTGTTCTTCACCTATTTGTCCTCCAAAGTTGGAAACTTGGGTCATCGCCCCTGTAACATATTTAAAAAACTTGGATCAGCTTTGCTCCCTGTTGACCAGGCTTTTAAAAGTTTGATGATCACCAATAGAAGCTTTGACCAGGCAGAGTGGTTGCTTCATTATCAAGTGTCACTATGGCCACCACACAGACTTGTCAATGCTATTAGGTGGGCACCCTTTTCCAAAATGTTAACCAAAATGTATTAATTTACTTATGTTGCCACTGTAGACCATCTTGTATTCCAAATTAAAGCTGGGCATACATGGGTAGATTTGTAAATAGATTTGATTACAATTGAGCACCATGCACGCTCACGGTGCTTGATTGTGCTCTAACCGATTTACAAATATACCCGTGTATGCCTTCCTTCGAGTGGGATCAATAGATTCCCCTCGAGAAACTAGATTGAACAGGAAAACCCTGTTCAATCTCCATTACTTTGAATGGAGACGTGAACAGCCTACAGCTCTGGTGTTCAGTGTAAAGGGGGTGGGGCCAGCACATCTCTGTGTGATCTGACTGGCTGCCTTTCTCCATCTCGCAGCCTTGTGTTGTGAGTGAGTGAATCTCTCACAACACAACACAGCTGGCTGGGGAAAGCGGTTCCCCATTGAACGTGAATCAATGTGCCCATGTGGATTTCCATTCAATTGATCCGCGATCAATCACAGCATGGTGATGTCACCAGGCTGTGATTGATCGTGGGTCGATTGCACAGGAATCTACCCGTGTATACCCTGCTTTATTTACTTTTGGTATTTTTTCGCACAGTTTGAAAGCAGCAGTTAAAAATCTTTTTAATCCTTTTGTGTAGGAGGTCAAGATAAAACTATTATACCTTCACCGTGTCCTTGCCTCCATTGACAGCGTCCAGTGAGGGTGCCCAGGCCACCACACACTTCACATTCCTCTCGATGCTTGCTCCCTGAGCAGGACCGCAGACAATCCTCAGAATCTGATTTCCTTGCTGTAGAACACAAGCAAACATGATTTTTATACTCTAGGTCAATCAATAAACTTGTACAGTATGCCACTAGTGAACAACATAGCTGAGAAAATGATACACCTACACCTGCCACCTACCTACAACTACATTTAAATACTCCAAATGAAGATCTATGTAATCAAACGGGGAAATATTTTGCTCTGAATATGTGTCATATTGTGCAATAAATATACTATATAAAAAAATGATTTATACTCACGGGTTCCCACTATTGTTATAGTGACCTGAGCTTTAATTGGCTTCTTGAGTTCCACATTGGATACTAAAACATTCAATGTGAATTCCTTCCCACCATGATTCAACAAAGCAACAGGGTCATTAACATAGATATTGGCAAACATGTCCTCTGCCTCCTTCTGAATGGCAATGGTGCGTGTGCCGTTTGGTGCCTGTAATCCATACGTCACGTTGACTCCTTTTAATAGATAACAGTTTTCGATGCACACTCTTCCTATCTGGATGACAACAGAAGAAACAACAATTATTTCACATTAATGGCAACAGTGATTTGATCTTACAGAACAGATTTGATAATTCTCTTGTGTACCATAAGACATGTTTTCACCAACAGACTTCATCAAGCAATGTTTTATTTCATTGACATGGTGTGAGTTGGCCAAGCTGTTCTTTCATCTTATTCAAATTAAAGTTGTACTTACTGCAGCAGAGCTATAAATCCACGGCTGAACACACAAGCTCTTCCAAAAATACAGAACACTGTATTAATTAGGTCTAATGTGGTACTGAGCCAAGATATGAAGGTCATTTGCAGAACAGTAGAAGAGTAATCTTCCTAAAGAAGAATTGCAGATGCAAGATGAGACTACACTAAAGGCTCCTTTACACGGGTCTATTTTTCCCACCCTTAACAATTCCAAATAAAATTGTAATCGACTAAAAATCGGATTGGACATTGAACCGGCATGTTGGTTTTTTCGGCTCGATCCTTTGGCAATCAATCAAAGTACGTTGGTGGACCGATAGCTCCCTATGCAGCAGCCTTTCCGATTGCTGGATTTTTTGGAATCGGACATTTTGGAGATCAGCTCATGTCCAAATCGACCACACATTGGATTCCCAAGGTGGTGTACCATTGATTCCCGAACAGATCAAATCGCTGATTGCACAATAGCCTGGAATGATCGGATTTGGAAACGATCGGTGACAAATCGACCCTTGTATGGCTACCTTAACATCAAAACTTCAGTACAACATGAAGTACTGCAGATAACTCAGATTCTTAGCACAATAAAGATGTATAAATAGGGCAACCCATTATCAAGTATGTACGACTTCTTTGCTAGCTTTATATATACACACACACAGAGGTCAGTATCCTCATGGTTCCAGTAGCAGAGCTTGGGAAAATGCTGGTTAAAATGACTGCCTTGGTTTCAGCATTGCCACTAGTCTGCAACCCAGGGTTGGTGTCAGAGTGCCAAAAGCGGACCAGCACAGGGGAGGTCACTCTACCTCACCAACCTTAATCAAGTGTAGGTGGTGGCTCCGAATCAAGTTGCACATAGTATGACAATGAAAGTCTACATAACAATTACGTATTTTTCGCCTCATAAGACGTACTTTCTGTGAGTGAGAAAATTCGCGACCACCCACAGCCGAAAGACTTTTGAGCTGCAGGTGGTTGCACACTCTGACAGGAATCACAGCTGGGATGCGCTGACAGGCTGGACACATTTTCAGCCCAGAGATTTATAGATCAGCTGGAGCGGATCTATAAATCTCCGGCTCTAAATAGACTGAGATCTTTTTTTTTTTTATTGAGCCTTGGCTCAATCGTGAACTCTACACCCAGTGCAAAAAATGTGAAGTGCACACATAGTGAAAGCACACAAAAAATGCATGCGTTTTCATTGTCCCACCCCTAAAGGGGCTAAGGAGTCATTATCCAAAAAGGGGTGACTAGTGGGTCAGACAGCCGAAGCCATCTGACCCTCGAGTGTCCCATTCCCTAGGTGACCTAGACCAGTGCCAGGTCTCCCGAGTACTAGCGGCCTGGATGGGCGCTCTTCGAAAAGGGTCCGAGCTTGGACAGACTTTTGAGCCGGGACCGCAAAAAGTATCTCCCCACCACTTTCGGGGTTAAGTCCTGGAGGGCTAACACCCATAGCGGTAAACAAAACAAACATGCAGGGGGTGTGGGGAGGACATACTACATACAAAAATAAATAAATGCGCAGTGCTCAAAAGCATGGGGCAGGCCTATAAAAAATCCTTCCGGTTGGGCCAAAAAGCCAGGTAGGTAGGTGTGTCCAAATCATGCCACAAATAGACAGAAATCTATGTAGCTAGGGGCACTGACAGCTTCCCTGCCTCCTTATCGCCCGTACTGCCAGATGTACACAGGGAGCTAAATCTGCATTGTACCTTCATCAGTTGTGCACAGCTATTTATTCTTTATTTATATTTTGCTTAGTGTAAGCAAGTGGTTCCCAAACTGGGGGGCGCAAAGGTATTCCAGGGGGGCACTAGCCCTCATTCTTAACCTGTGTTTGAATAGGGAGGGGGGGGGGGGGGGGGGGGCTCGATAACGTTGCAAAATAGAAATGGGGGTGTAAGCTATTGTGTTCTTCTGCCAAAATATGCATCGCATAGAAAATCAATTTTATATGATGATGATAATTTTTTGGATGCCTCAGGACAACATATCTATCACAGCTATCTAAACTTTTTAAAGCCTGTTAATCACTTATTATTCATGCACATATAATATTATGTTTAAGAATTACCCTGGCGTATCGGTCTGCATTTCGATTCAGAGTAAACTGGTAAGTGCTTTCAGGAAAGCGAATTTCTACAGGCTGGATAGTGACATTGAAATACAGCAGTACATCGCCTCCAGGTTTATGGTATTCTGTATCATTCACCAAAACAATGACTTGTATGGACATATTTTTGGTTATGGGTATTCCTTGTTTCAGCAGCAGTTCTATAGTAAACAGACATAAAAAAAACACAGATTCAGCAAGAATGGCAGTTTTAAATAATATCACATATACCTGCCACAATAAAAAAATAAAAAAACAACAATCACATGTATAGTTTGGTGGACCAGCCCTTCCATGTGGTGGCTTAAATAGGTTTTTTATTTAATTTGATAGCACAAATGTGATCTATAACAAGAAACTGCTAGAATGACAAAGATTTCCTTACTAAACTCATGAAGTGTTCCACGGATCGCATTGCCACCAGACCAGAATTTATACTCGCTAAGCTCGCGCTTCACTTGGAACATTTCGTGTATGAATGTTTCATTGTTGATGATGGTCTCATTGTATTTGTTGTGACTGCTGCCCAATGGATAGACGGGAGTGGAGTCACGATCCAGAATGAGAAGTGATCCAAGCACTGTTCCCTAGATTAATGAAAAACAAATAATTAGTATTAGAAGAAGGATGAAGAAAAAGTAATGGATACTACATCAATAACTGACTATTACAAATAATGAATTGAGGTTACATTTCAGCAAGAACCGCCAGTGATCGCTTTCATGTTTATTTCAAGAAATATTTAATTTCAAGAGAAACGGTAAGCATTGCCAGGTAACCTATCCCATTTGGTGGCCTGGGACATTGAAGGTCACATGTTCCTCCATATCTGAAGGTACCAGGTAATGTTGCCTACCAAGGTTGGGCAGTGAAGGAATAATAGCAAGTCAATGAAGGTTCACAAGGCTTGAGAAAGCATGGGGTAAGGGGTAAAGTCGTAGTGAAGTAGTGTTGGGTCGATCCTCTTTGGGTAGTAAAAGACATTGCTAGCTTGATGGCACTGTAACCATTCTACACAGAGATGTCCTCCAAGAAAAAGCCACTTGAAGGAACTGTCAGCCATTGCTTGTTGGCAAACATATTTCAACCACCAGCAAATGTCCTTTTTGCAAATTCTCTTCCCCCACTCAATGGGACCACGGAGAGTTCAGCGTTTACTACAAACTTCAAAAAGCAAGATAATAGGAGTCAGTGTAGAGAAGATTAAACCACGCACATGATGTACTTTGTGTACCACGCTGGCAAACCCCTGTAAAAAGACACACGGCAGCTTATTTGTGGCGGCAACTTGGGGCAGTAATAGGGCGGACCCACACCCAATTAATTCACATAATAAATACGTGGAAAAGCAATCCCCGGGCAGCTTTCCAAGGCTTGAGGACACATCCATTGATCTTTGCAATGAAGATGCGGCATTCAGGGATTTAAAAAAAGCGCAGCTTAGATAACGCATAGTGGACACTGTCCCATTCATGAGAATGAGAAGTGTCCTCTAAGCATCTTTTTCCCTGTGGTGGACGCTTCTCCGCCATGTAGAAAAAGAAGTGGACACGAGCCCTTATATGTACATGTTCCCCGGCGCTTCTCCCTTCTTCTCTTGGGACATTCTTAACCTCCCTAGCGCACTGCTGAGGTCCAGATTTCTGTACCAAAAGTGCACCATAGACTTCAATGGTAAATTTTTCTTTATGTCGTAGGCATGTAACTTCCCAAAATATGTCCGTACAAGGGTCCAATAGACATACTGAATATAATAATGTTTGAACAAAAACAATTCTGTAAAATAAAAACAATTTTTTTAAATAAAAATAATGAAAATAACCCACAAAATTAGGACACAAAACAATGCTGCTATGTACTAAAAATCGCCAAAATAAAAAGTCCCTGATGCCCCAGATGTTCCCA
>CM070037.1:21844376-21861668 GCA_036250615.1 Ptychadena robeensis
CTGTGATTGATCGCGGGTCAATCGAACGGTAATCAATGTGCACCACATGGGCACATCAATGCCTGTGAATCCCCGGATCTTTGCATCTTACCAGCCGTAGAAGCAGAGTCCGCCAAAGCTCAGGGATAAGTTAAAATTATTATTTTTGTGTTTCCTAGTTTAGGTTCACTTTAAACTGCATGCCAAATGTAATATTTTGAATTGTAATTATAAGTGTTTAATTGAAGCTAGTTCCTTCTTCTGTAACTATTGATTGATTAGTTATTTTGCATGACTTGTACAATATATTTGTTAACCAGCCATGACCAAAGATCATATGTAACAATGCTGTCTATATAGTGATATAGTGATTGTGATTGTTGATGCAACCTGAACTAGACCAAAGAGAAAACAAAGAGATGCAATACTAGGGTGAGTGCTGGCAGAGGGGGACTTCATGTGTGTCCAGGGGTTGGCCATGGCCTTGTGGGGGGGAGTTGGCCTGGTATTCCTGATGAATCACATTCCCTAGTAGGCTTTAGGAAATCTCTTGTAGAAGTGAACTATCTGCTGGGAGCGGAATTATGGCAGTCACCTTTTCACAAGAGGATAGTATGTCTTTAAGGAAAAGCCATATTTTGAAGTGAACCATTATGGAATCCCAACAAGATAACAATTAACGGCCAAGCATTTCATGATCATCAACTGCATGTTCAGGGTCAATTAGCAAAGCTCATTACAATGACAATTTTGATTAATACAACTCATGACAATTACCTCGCTGTCTTCATGAATTAACACACAGTAATTGAAATTACAAGTACATTTTCCCCTGATTAACATTTCCAAGCCTTGTTGTTTATTATGTCTTACAGGTACCTAACCGGACACATATTTGACTAAAATGGCCTAGCAAATAGAAATTTCTGATTTGCAGATGATGTTTTCACAGCGTTTTGTGATCCATGGGGTTCCCCTATGTCAGTGGCCCTCAGCATCACTGAAGGGCTGCACATAACATTTTCAATTTATACTAACTTACTGTATATAAGCATTTTTAATAAAACAATTACAGCAGACATAGCTAGAATAACTTTCAAATAACAAAACTGGTTTTAAATTATAGTTCAAGTTTAGTGAACACTGTAGTGTGGTAATGCACATTTTGTCTCATATACATCATCAAAGCCTTTGATTATATATATGGCACATAACCTTTGATTCAAAGATTATGTGCCACAATATATATTATGCAATCATCCCCTATTTGTTGGGATAGTGGGAGCATAGACACTCACCTGTCCACCAATCCCTCGCCAACATTTTTTCCCGGTATCTTCTTAAAGCAGAAAGAAGAGGAGAGGCAAGGGACTTGCTCAGGCGCCGTCTGGGTCACTGACCCCAAGCAAATCACTTGTCTCTACTCCTATTCCTGCTAAAAAGATCCCAGGCCATTACACATCAGTGGGGGATCTGTGGACAGCTGAGTTCCTATTCCCTATGCATTAACAGTTAGGTCTTGGGGGCCACAAGTAGAGAACAAAGAAGGTCCGTTGAAGAACCCCCAAAGGGCCACAGGTTGGGCACCTGGGCCCTACGTTAAGCACAGAGCTTGGCGGGGGTCCCGACGGATCACATACACATTAACTGCCCGGCGGATGCTCTGTTCAGACATCCACTGATGCAAGGGTTAATGTACTGCACTACATTAACCCTTGCATCGGCGGATCAGCTCAGAGCTGTGAGAACAGAACATCCGCTGTGGAGACATAGCCTTAAGGTAGCCATAGAGTGGACGATTTTTTGCAATGGTCTCTTGATTCTGTTGAAACATGCAATTAAATAGTCGACCATCAATTGCAAAGCAATGGAAGTGCACACCACCTTGGTTTATAGATTTATCGTTTATCTCTGCCCAGAAAGGATGGCAGGCTCCCAAAAAAGGTTGATTCTATTGGAAATGATGTCAGGATGGTAAATATACTACATTAGTCTGATCGAACTGGAAATCAATCAAGTATCACCACTAACTATACAAAAAAACTGACATGTCTGATTGCCTTCTGTTTGATGTTTGTATCTATATTGTTTTTGGTGGATCGTCCCAATCAAACAGAGATATCAAACCATGTAGGGCTACCTTTAGACTCCTAGCTTAAGGCCAAAACGTAGAGTAGATTATCACAGATGCATTAAAAAATACACAGATCTCTACAATGGCAGTACAAATTGTAAATTTGTTCAAATTTCAACTAGCTTGTGAGTTTTATTCAAAGCCCCTGAACATGGTATCATGACCACAATTGCTTGAGATCTGAAGAAGGGATGCAGGAACATGACAAAAAAGTTTCACATGTAATTGAATGTTAAATTCAAAAGTAAAGTTACATTTTTTAAGCTGTAACAATACTTAAATTTTTTAATGTCTCCACAACCCTTCTCTACGTCTTGTTGGTGATGATGTCATGTTCAGGGGCTTTGCGATTAACTCCCAAATAAACTAGTCAGAATTTAGCGACCCTCTCTAAATGGCAGTCACCCAATTCCAGCATTACTTACCTCCTTTCTCTCATATTCCACCACCACATTAATTGTATTGTTGTCATTGAACAATTGAGGCGGGTTGTCATCAATGTCATCCACCTTGATCTTGAAGGACTGTTCCACTTCCACCTCTCTGGTGCTATCCTCAATTATGCATTTCGTTACAAAATCATAATTTTCTTTCATTTCTCGATCAAGGGAGCGTGATAGGTACACTTCAGAGGAATTTTGGTTGTAACTAAATGGTGCGTCTTTGTCTGTATATAAAGAAATAAACAACCATAAGTATTTATCACTATAAAGGCAACCAGCAATGGACTACCACAATTACATATGCCGGCCATACACACAGCAATCCCTGTGCAACGCTCGAACGGCTGATTATAGTGTAATGGCGTCATGGAACTACAGCCAGTCCTTTGTGTGCTGGCCAATACGTTTTTCTCTGGCTGATCGCATTAGGGTCCTCATGCAAAGTAATGCGATTGGCCAGAGAAAAACGGATCGGTTGCTCCAGATGGGCAGCTGCGATCCATGGGTGATTGTGGCCGATCGATTGCCAATTTGCCAATTCATCATTCATTAAGAGATACCTTGAGGCTGGTGATTTACAGAGTTCAAGTGTTGTTGGGCAGGCAGGAAACTGGAATCCTCGCTCCCTTCACATGGTCTTTCTACAGATACCAAGCATACGTAAGTATTTTCTCTACAATATGCTGGTATGCTTTGATTTTTGCTCAGGCTACATTCTTCTACTTAAGCAGATACCACAGGTGGTTAAATGCTTTGATTCCTGTGTTTCAATGTGGACTAAACCTTACATCCCAGGTCCTTAAAAATTCTGACTAGGACTTGGCCTGGGGAACTCGGAGTACACCTCAGAGCATGTTACATGACATCCATCAGATCTGGCTTTGAGTAACCTGGTAGGAGAGTGCCCTTTCCTGAAATGTACTTGGTCCCATAACTCCTGTGACACAAGTTCCATCCTCAGCTACTTCATGCCATCCTTCCAACTTGCCAAACTAATTCAGATCTATTGAGTATATGAATACACAGGCCTCTGTCTAATATCCACACTGCAGATACAAACGGGTCACAAACAGCCTGGGCCCCTTGAGAGGAGTAGTGCTGCTGTGCAGAAATTAGTTTGAATCAATCCCGAGAACGATCTCCCTTTGGGGCTGTCCCTCACCCTACCCTATAGTCAGGTAGGGGATCTCCCTAACAACATACGAGCCAACTCTGGCCTGTCTCCTACAAGGTTTCTTCAAAAGACATTGAACTCCACTCCGTCACATCAGTCATGCTGGACGAAGTACAGGAGGCACCCATAAGGCCCGACCATTCACAGACACATCCTATCTAGTTCTGAAACACTTCCATCCCTGCACACCAATTTATGCCAGTTCCATCCTCAGCTGCTCCATGCCATTACTTCAACTTGCCAAACAGACTCAGCTCCATTGAGTGTAGTTATACACAGAACTCTGTGAGAGTAATGTCCACACTGCGGGTATATCCAGCTTGGATATTCAGCATGTGTCCATGCTTGTGGTTAAGCAACAAACAGTCCTGTCCACTTATCCCCATTGAGAGGAGTGGTGCTGCTGTCTAGCAGCGAGTTTAAAATCAGTCCGCATATCCATCTCCCTCTGGGGCTTTCCCTTGCCCTACCCTATGGTCAGGTAGTTGCCTACAGGCATTTGTCCTACAGGCAGCTACTCCCTAGGCCCATTTCCCACAAGGATTATTCATAAAAGACATTCTACAAGACCCACATGGCCTCATATCTAGGCTCTGGGGTAAAATGTATTGCATTTACAAACCACACCGCTTTTTTCAGAAGGTTGTGTAGACTTTGTTGATTACAGCTCTCCATATCGGACTCATTGGGGTGGGACTGATTATCAGACCTATGTGGCTTCCAGGCCATAGGAATCTGCAAGCAGTACAATTAACAGACCAATACAAGAATGTATTGAATGGATAAACAAGAACTTATCAAGGCTTACCAAGTAATAACGTATAGGAGACAGTGATATTATGACATCTCTGTAAGGTGAAGTGGGGATGGAATTGGTAAAATCTTCCTGGAGGCCGTTCTTCTTTTATGTGGAAGGAGAGATCCGAGATACCAAAGCACAAGTCTCTTAAATTCAGAGAGGAACAGTCATCAGGGAACACAAATGTATTCAATGATAGCAGTATCACAGTGAAGGGCGATTTCTCACAGTCTTCTTTAAAAGCAGCAGTGGAAACCCTCAGCTTGAACAAGGTGAATACGGAAACTTGTGATATGGAGAAAAAACAACGAGAATTAAAATCTCTATATTGTATAGCAAACGTCATTATGGAAATGAATTAGAATACTTGAGACTGATGGCCGGCCCATATATAATGCTTTCCTCTTGAAAACCTTTGCCTTATTATATACTTCTTAGGACTCTTCTTAGGGTATGTTCCCACTGCGGGAGATCTCTAGCACCTAGTGATCTTCCGCTGTCTCCCACGATTAGACTCCCAACACAGAGATGGCAGGAAGGAAGTGGGGGTGGGGCAGGACATCTTACCCCACCTGATCGCGCCCACAGAGAGTGAATGGGCACGGTTTAAATGACATGCGATTACTCCTGTGTCTACACGAGCAATACTGGGCACGGTTTAAGTTTATATGTGAAAGTCAACTGAAAACATACTGACTTGACTTTGAACTTAATATATGCAAAAACTACATGTGATTGTGCGAGAATGCCATGTTCAGCAATTTACTCACCAAGAGAATACTGCAAAATGTCCTTAACGGTTAATTCGAAGAATAGGCCAAATGTATTATTTTCTGTAAATTTGTCTTTTCGTATTTCATATTCAAATACAATATGTATATTCCAACTTGAACTGCATCAAGGCTGAATTTTTACAACAAATAACTCTACTGTGAGGCATGCATTCCCCATTGAAATTGCGGGCCTTGGCAAGGACTTCAGGGGTAACCTTTCCTTTTCATGTAATTATGTTGAAACATCAGATCAGCTGACTTGGTTGGAGAACTTTAAATATAGGGTAGTTACGAATACTATTAAATAAACTAACTTTGTCATGCAACAATCCAAAACTTAGTTTGAGGTACTTACTAAAATCATAGAAGACCTTCTTAGTCATTGTCTGGTTCAGATAGAGAATTCCTGTACGCTGATCTATGTAGAAGAAGCGGAGATATTTATCGTACAGAAGGTTTTGGCATAGTCTGTAGCGTGGTACCTCCCCTGGGACATCATTCATTGTATGGACTTGTAAGATCATTGATCCTGCAGGCTGGTTTAGATATAGGCTTGCAGAATAAGTCTTTTTTGTAAAATACAGACCAGCAGCAGCTATAATAAAAAAAAAAAGAAGAGTTCAGAGAGAAGGTTGATATTATTATTATCTTTTAAATCGCCAACATATTATGCAGTGCTGTAAATTAAATAAGAGTTGAGATGCAACACAAGATAAGACACAGGTAATGACACAGGAGGACCCTGCCCAATCGGGAGAGAGAGGGAGAGAAAGAGAGAGTCCCAGAGAGTAGGAGCAGCCCTAGAGACGTTTTGAAGCAGGGCATGTGATGATGTTATGAGTAGAGATGGTCAATATTTTTGACTAGCTGACTTTGTGAGCTGATTGCAAAGCTTATGGAAATGGTATCATGACCAAAATTGCTGGAGATGTAGAGAAGGGTGGGAACATTTGAAGAAAAAAAAAAGTTTTGCTCTTGCACATGTAGTTTTTGCATAAATTAAGTTCAAAATCAAATTCGTTATTCCAATTTTCTAAATTTTTACTTGATTTTCAACCTAATTCGTGCAAAAAACTATACTTTTTTGTAGTATACCCGCAACCCTTCTCTATATCTCCAGCAAGTTTAGTCATGATACAATGTCCAGGGGCTTTGCAATTAAAAATAATTTAACCATCTTTAGTTATGAGTGGGGGATGTCATTCATGGTCCCTGGAGCAGCGGAGTGGCCAGTTAGGGGTATATTTATGTAGCAGGTTGGAAATACAGGTGGGACAGGAGGTGTGGAGTAATTTAAAAGCAAGGCACAGAACTTAATTTAATTCTCTGGGCAATTCAAAATGAAGAGATATGCAGAGAGGAGCAGCAGATGAGTGGTTTGAGGAGTAAATGAGTGTAGCAGCACCATTCATGACTGAAGAGCTAACATAAGATGTTTTTGGAAAATAATGTCATGGTCTACAAAGAGTCTCATATTTTAATATTTTAAATAATCATTATGGAAACCGTGTCCTCAATTCTATGATTTACCAAAAATCCTAAGAGAACATGGAAGTCAATGTGAAAGATGATCTATTTGGGGGTTTGTTTACTTTGAAGAGTATAATAGGCTTCCTAAGCGTTACAGAATCATCCTTTAACTATCCAGTTTTTGTTTCTTTTACCCCTTTCTTCCTTTATAACTCAACGGTGCAATGCTCAAAATCACACACTGAATACCCTAAATAATCTTCTTTAAAAAGAAACACCCCATTAAAATTATTATTTTTTTTGTAAAAAAAAGTCATACATACTTTCTAAAAAATAAATAAAAAAAAAACAACACTTACCAGAACAACTTTCTATAAATTTATTAAAACATTCAAACTAATTATATTGGATTGGGAGATGTATGGGCTGTAAATAACCCACATAAGTATAGAGGAAGAAATTATTAGTACTATTGATTTTTCTTAAATATGTTTGCTGTATAATCCTAAGGTTCTACACACCACTAGAGGTCAGCAGCAGACTAAGATCAGTAGTCCCAGCTCAGGTTAAATGCCAAAACTCAACATAAATACAAAATCTATACTAGCAGAGTCTATATGAAACACTCTGGTCACCACATCAAGCATGGGACACCCTGGTCACTACATCAAGCATGGGACACCCTGGTCACTACATCAAGCATGGGACACCGCTGGATACTAAAGAAAAACAATGTTTGTGTAGTATAGAAAGGTAGGGAAATCTACCCCATAGGAGACAGAAATCAAATATTTTTTTAAAAATTTTGGCAGATTGCAAAAGAACGTTTCCTGCTGGACTACATTGGGCCAACTGTAAAGTTAAGTTGAGAAAGGATAACCTAATTTGTTAAACTTTTAGGGGGTGAAGAAGGTCTCTTGGGACATCTCAAAGTTTCTGCTTCCCAAGAAATGTTCGACAATGCTTCAAACTTTGGAAATCGCTTGAACCATTTTGGGGAAAGTCCTCCTCTGTTCGGGAATGACTGTGCCTCAATACATGAGCAAGGACCATATGATTGGGCAAGTATGATGTAAAAGCACTTGACTGGCGAACACAGATGGAAACACTGCTTATCCATATTCAGTGCCTCACCTCATAATTTCTTCCCACAGATATCCTCTAAAACATGTAGAAAGTGTGGACATTGTGCAATTGTGGACATTGTCCTAATTGCATAGGCAGGACTAATTACACACCAATGCTAATAGATTAAAAATGTTAGGCCATTTTCAAAACTCCTGAAATTGTAAAGGTCAGGTATATCAATACTTTATACATTAACATACCCTTTATATATACCCAACAACCAAGGGTAACCTTTATCTTATGACCTTAACAATCCTTAACCTAGTCCCAAGTTAATTCATAAAGGGTGGTACATTTCTGAGCATGAACAACAAAAAATAAAAAAAAGAGATTTGATTGAAGCAGTAATGCATGAAAGTGAGGAAGGTGTGATTATATATAGTGGTGCACATAAGTGGTACCCTGGTACTCAAAAGGGGCCAAAAACTAGCTACATGTACCTGCATTATTGTTTACAAAGATCATATGCGTACTAACAACTTGGAGGCACTCTGTATGGGAGGCCGCAGCTACAAGTTAAATATATTAAATTTATGTCATATGGAGAACTGCAGGGAAACATGAATAACTATGAAAGGTTGCAGTTAGGGGTGTGAAATTGGGAATGTAAATTACTAATTAAAAAAAGGATTGGACTTCTAGGGGTGTTGGAGATCTGGGGGATGGAAGTCACAGTAAGCATATGCAAGGGTAAAATCTGACAAGAGAAAAGCACTGTGCGACAGTTGGAATATGACTATAAGGGTGACATTTGAACTGCAGGTAGTCTCAGGGGTTAGTTACTAACTAAAAACTAAAAGGTCAGGGTCTCACTACTTTGGAATCTGCGGGTTCAAACGTGTTGTACTGTGAGAGTTACATTTGACCCAAAGCCAGCTGGTGACCTGTGGATGGAGACAGCTAATCGGAGGATCAATCAGGAACAGGGAGGTCCATCTGCAGCAGAATCTACCATGCAGGAGGCTGACACAGAGGACAGTGAGGGAGATCAAATACATATGGAGTGAGTACCAAACATTTCCTGGTACTAATATGAGTAGCTCCCTAAAACAGTAATGTGCACCCCTGATTATATACACATTTTCAAAAAGCATTAGCTAGATTAGCAATAAGTGTAGCACTTAACACATAAGTATGTATCAGCTAACACAAAGTTGGTTTTGTGCACCAACTAAGACTAGAGTTCTGGGTAGATATGCATACGCATGAAATTTTTTACACCCTGAATAAAATTCTTTGGGTTGGTTTGTCTTCTATTAAGTGTAGCAGCTAACTACCATATATATAGTAGTCCATCACAAGCACGTTCTTCAACAAAACTATTACAAGGGTTAATAAAAAAAAATTGTAACAGTTAAAGTTTCACAAGGATTCTATACCTAAAGCTTACTTAATGTACCAGGATTCCAGTGGTTAGCAGGAAGACCGACTCCTACAGCGTGACTGAATGAATTCTCCATTACAAAGAATAGTCACAAGAGGATGCTCTTCACACACTTCCAGACACAGCATATGGATTAGACACACAACTAAATAAAACAAATATGTAATACAGCGTGCTATCCCTAAATAGATAGAATATATTGAAACAAAATGAGAATACATACATTTACCAAAATAAGCACTGAAGGTATAAAAAGGGCCAAGGTCCTGCTTATTTAGCTGGTCTTACAGAGGAAAAACTCACATGAACAACATGAATATTACACCTTTTGATATTCCACAAGGGCATGACGATTCATGGTCAAAGGGGCCTGAATGTATGACTTTCAGGAAGAATTATACTGGATTTTATCCGGTCAGATTTTTTATTACTGACTTGATCTCTGGTATATATCCCCTCCAAGTTGTCAATTATCTCTTACAGATTAAGGGTGGCCATATGCACTATGATATTTTTGTTTTATCGACTTAAAGCAATCAATTTTTTATTGATCAATCGTAAATAGCTTCCCGCACAGCTGGTACGATTGACCAAAACTAATTGAAATCAATCGGACATGCTGGTAACTTTTAGTCCATCGCATAAGTATCTGATGGTTTTTCTAGGTATTTTATTTTTGATATTCCATGGCACTACGGGGCATGTGCGAAAAATTTGCGTTAAAATCGATCACACTGTGTGATGGTGCGATCGATTGATGTTGGCAATCAATCGTAACATTGCACAACGCAATCGGATCTAAGATCGATCGCAAAGAAATCGATCCGTGTATGGCCATCTTAATTCTCCATATGGAATGGATGTGTCCAAAAATGCAGGTGCGTTTTTGTCACATTATCCTGTTTTTTTCTAAATCAAACAACACCTTTTGTTTGCTTGGGGTTTACATGGCCCAGGAGTCTTATATGAAAAACACATTAAAGAAACAATAAAAGTTCTCCTCCGATGGGACTTTAATTGGAATGTTTGACTCCACACAGTTATACCATACTTTAAAAACTATTTTATTGAAAAAATCATATTAAAAATAAAACAAACCAAAGTGTGTTTTTTGTTATTGGGGGTCCCATAGACCGTCCACTCTTCCAGAACACTGGACAACAATGATTGTACATAAAAATTATATGTGATACTGTTAATGTATCGTTTGTATATAACAGTAACACATCAAAAACTGTTTTGACACTTCCAATGCCTATTCAAACGATGCATTAACTGGCTTATATGTGGTTCCACACATTGATGCAACATGTGTGTGTGTGTGTGTGTGTGTGTGTGTCCATTGGACACCTTGGAGGAGTGTTACAAAAAAAAAAAAAAAAAAAAAAAAAAAAAAGAAGAAGAAGGTTAAACATCTACATAAAATCAATTGCAAAGAGAAGTCATCATTTACTGAATCCCTGGCAAGGGTAGAAGGACCACCTTCCAATTGTTACATTGACAGATTCAGGTTCCTGAAAGTAAAGAAGAACCTCTGTCCTCCTTCTAATACAAAGGACCTTGGAAGACTTGTGGTTACCAAATGCAAAAAAATACAAAAATTTTAACTCCTTTGGGACAAAAAGGAGTGACTGGACCATGTGTTGTGTAAGTCAATGCATGGACGTGACCATTTTAGGTTTCCTATCATGTGCAACATCCTCAACATGACCTCAGTGAAGGTATTAGTAGGAGGTTTAACATACCCGATCCCTAAATTGGGTTCATTAATAAATAATGTATTTTCACTTAGACCTAACACAAAGTTGTTGCCATAGTTAAAATATGATCGCAAGGAAATGAATACCTTTACTCAATTTATTTTTTTTCCAGACTTCAAAAAATTTTCTTTGTACCTCAGAAAAAAAAAAAGGATTGTGACCACAATGAAATAAAGCATGCAACCGGAGACCTCTGTCCATCATATATTAAGTATCAATCAATAAATACACTTCCCCTTATTAATTGTCAGCTGCTAGGCTTGTATTTATGACAGCCCCTCCTATTAGTATGAGAGGATAGAGAGGAGTGGTAAAAAACCACCGCAGGGTCATGGCCAGCTCGAACTTCTCTGGAATTGCAGCTCGTCAGCATATATGTATGAGATCTGGCATATTATCAATAAGCTACATCCCCCGTGGTAAGAGATCAATGGAGAATAAGAATATTCTGCTAGGCATACTGTGACATAGGAGAGGGTAGGGTATTACTGACAACACACTTTACAGCAGTGGTTTATGCATCTCACTTGTACCAATGAAGAGTGTTGAAATATCAGTAAATCCAAAACCAATTTTTCATTAGATGCTCCCACATAAAAAAGTTTAAGTGACCCCTGGTTATCATGCCAGTAGCTAGGGCTTTCTTATTACTGTTGGGAATACTCATTATGCAGCGTTGCCACCCAGATCTTCCAGTTTTGTCTTCACTTGTACGATTTTTGTTTTTTTTGCATATAGAGTTACCATGATCACAACCTGTATAAATACTCCAATCTGCTCTGCAGAGGAAGATGGAAGTACAAAGACTGATTACCGGATGCTTCTTTGCCTAACTTTACAGGGCTGTTCATGATTCGTGATAAGCAACATAGGCAATATTCAAATTCACAACATTTCTTGAATTATTCTCCAAATATTCCAAGTACATTTGCAAATTTGAGGAGATCTCCTCCATTATACAGGGTGGGCCATTTATATGGATACACCTTGATAAAATGGGAATGGTTGGTGATATTAACTTTCTGTTTGTGGCACATTAGTATATGTGAGGGGGGAAACTTTTCAAGATGAGTGGTGACCATGGCGGCCATTTTGAAGTCAGCTATTTTGAATCCAACTTTTGGGTCATGTGACACATCAAACTTATTGGGAATTTCACAAGAAAAACAATGGTGTGCTTGGTTTTAACATTATTCTTTCATGAGTTATTTACACGTTTCTGTCCACTGTGTTGGATTGTCAATGCAACTCTCTTCTCCCACCCACTCCCACTTTGACCCCCTTAGACGTTTATCTTTGGGGTCATCTGAAGGCAATTGTCTATGCTGTGAAGATACGAGATGTGCAGCACCTGAAACTACGGATACTGGAAGCCTGTGCTAGCATTTCTCTTGCAGTATTGCTATCAGTGTGTGAAGAGTGAGGGAAGAGGGATGCATTGACAATCCAACACAATGGGCAGCACATTGAACACATTTTATAAGTGGACAGAAACATGTCAATAACTCAAAGAATAAAGTTACGTTAAAACCAAGCACCCTATTGTTTTTCTAGTGAAATTCCCAATAAGTTTGATGTGTCACATGACCCTCTTCCTATTAAAAAAAACAAAAGTTGGATTCAAAATGGCTGACTTCAAAATGGCTGCCATGGTCACCACCCATCTTGAAGAGTTTCCCCCCTCACAAATACTAATGTGCAACAAACAGGAAGTTAGTATCACCAACCATTCACCACCAAGGTGACCAAGGTGTAGCCATATAAATGGCACACCCTGTAGTTTGGGAGCAGCGATTTAGTGCAGAATGTGTGGTCACTAGTGGCAGTGAAATTGCAGCTGAAAATGTGAAATCACATGACAAAACTTTGTGAATTCTTTGAGAATATTGGCATTTGTACATGGGAATCATGGGTGCGGAATGCATGGTACTTTCCCCAGAATCTTGAATATTCAAGATGATTACAAAGATAATATATATTCGAGATCTTCACAAATTTTTATCGTGAATATCGGTACTTCGAGAATTCGGGATTAGAATATTTGCACTCAACACTATTCATTATGCATAAACATGTTGAACTGGGTTATAAAGATTTTTAAATTATTTCTGAATTAAAAATGACTTGGGCAAGGCAGAATAAGTGTTGGTAGCTGTCCCTCTTCTAAAAACCATCATACAATATAATATAGAAATGTAATAAAAATGCATTCACCAAAAGGAGTATAAAAAGGGTTCAACTCAACAAATTGTACAAGCCAACAGATTACAACCACTTAAGTTAACAATACTGCAGAAAAAAGTTTCCCAACCTTGCCCCAAAAAAATCAAACAATGTCCAACATCGTCGTACCAGACACCAGTCACTATTTTCAGCTTAATGGGTACATAATGCACAATCCAAAACCACCAACAACACTTTGACATAAGGGGCATCAAAAAATGGGGCTTTAGCGCCAAACTAGAATTCTGCAAATCATGTTCTGCTGAGAAGGTCTCAGCGGCGTGCGGCATGACCAACATACAAATAGTAGAAGCTCCCAAGACTATAACGCTGTTCCGGGACGTAGAGTGTTTTCAACCGTCCTTAATACATTGTACCTGTTAGTAAGAGTTAGAAAGTGAAATCCAACACCTTTAAATGTCCACTCCTCCTCCAGGCATCTGATACTGTACAATCCTTAGGGATCACTGATCATCAAGCTTGTTCCCATCTTAATCATTCCAAAAAGGGCTTGCTGCATCTGGAACCCTCTTTTTCCTTTTACAACCCCACCTCTAGCTATCAGGTCACCGCCCTAACTAACCTTAACCGCACCCAACTAACCTCCCCCAGCCTGTCCGGACAATTATCCCTTCCTCTAGGTTTCAGAGAGTCCATTTCAGTAGTTGAATGGCAGACCAACCGGATTTCCCCACCTACTTGCTATGTAGAAGGGCTTGCACTCTTAGAAGGGTTCACACACTACTCTACTTTCCACAATATCTTTCACCCTTTTAGCTTTTGAAAGCATAGGAAAGGGTTTAAACCTGCTAGATTTTCTGCAGTCTGTATCATAGAATGAAATCTTTCCTCAACCACTTGTAAATCCCAACTGTACATGACTAGAAGATTGGTCTTCCATCTCCAAGAAAACCCAGCAATTAACAATTAAACACACCTAGCTGGAGTCTATTACACAGCTAGGTAGACACCCCTGCATATTTCAAAATGGAACATGCTGCATTGCTGGGCCAAAACTTTTATAGTAGAATGGTCCTATAGGGTAGAGAGTGGAACAGTCTACCCAAGGGTGTGCTGCTGTGGAGACTTTAGTAAAGACATTACACAGTAAAAAGTTCTCTAAAAAAAGATCTAGCTACTTTTTATAATTAGCGGTCCTAATTTTAGGTCATGTTAATATAAATGAATGAACGATAAAGTTAGTTCTACTAATTTGTAGTAGCTTCTATCTAGCCAAGTGCTGCAGCTCTGTTATGTCTAGGGACCACTCCAGAAATACGACTGGGGTTTCAAATAATTTTTTAGTAGGGAGGTTGCACTTGCTCTTTGACAGGACAAACCTCTTTTAAAGAATGATATCATAACCTAAAAGCAGCAGAAATACCACATCCCCTTGAGATCCCAAAGACAACAAGCTGCATAGTAACACAACAGATGGAATTGTGTTCTCAAAAATGGACAGATTTCAGAAAGCACTTTGCGACTTCGGTTAATCATTTCTTACACCCTTAATCCACTGACTAAATTGTGCAGGTGTCTGTAAGGACAGAATAACCATGAAAGGACAGCTGCTGCTAAACCTGACCTCCAATGGTATTGTGTTGAAAGAAGTTGTTGGGATACGTCGTCTGCTGAATACGGAGCTTAAAAAGAGGCCCCAGTCATTGTCATTAGGCAATTTGGGCCATCAAATTTTGGGACAGAGATTCCATCAAAGGAGACCGGATTTGAAAAGCCATGGGAGGTCTAATGAGAGTGTCAAGTGTGTTGAACGTTTTCAATATGGAATATTTTTTCCCGATTTAAAAGGTATTCATTGAAAATAAATCAATAAATATTTTAAAAGATAATGAAGAGTATATAAGTTTTGCTTTTAATGACAAGTAGTCAAAAGTAATAGATAAGGATATGTGGATATAAGGATATGAAGAAAAGATTCTGCCATACAACTGGTGCTCATTAAGAGATTCACATACATTTATGCTCAGTTGAAAAAAAAAAAAAAAACATACACTTGTACACCGGAGATTAGTGGTAGAAGTAGTATCCTGAAATACTAGAGATCAATGGGAGAAGAGGTGTCCTCAGAATGGTGCTCACTGGGAGGAGAGATGCCCTCATACATTGGTGCTCAGTGGTAGTGTTGAGCTTGAATATTTGAATTGCAAATTTATTCGAGAATTTGCAAATTTCGCAATGTTGAATAATTGCAATATGATGCATTGGGAAGCTTATGGACATGCATTGCGATTTTATATTGCAAATTCAAATATTGCCTATGCTACTCATTACTACTCAGTGGGAGGATAGGTGCCCTCATACACTGGTCCTCAGTGGATGGAGAGGTACTGTCATACACTGGTACTCAGCGGGTGGAGAGGTGCCCGCATATACTGGTACTCAGTGGGTGGAGAGGTATCCTCATACACTTTTACTCAAAGGGTGGAGAGGTGTCCTAATGCATTAGTACGCTGTTGGAAGAGAGGTGCCCTCATACAACTGTGCTCACGGGAATAAGAGGTGTCCTGATATCATGGTGCGCTGTGGAAGAAGAGGCATCCTCACCCACTGGCACTCTGTGGAACAAGAGGTGTCCTCATACACTGGTACTCTTTGGGAGAAGTAACCTCAAATGCTGGTACTCTCTGGCAAAAGAGGTGCCCTCATAAGCTGGCACTCAGGAGGAAGAGATGCCCTAAAACACTGGTGTTGAGAGGACTTTAAAAATAAATAATAAAAAGCAATACTGCGTTATATTGTATATGGTACGTAAGGGGTATTATTAACTTTAATGGTCAATATATCTGCTGTCAAAGCACAATATTCTATTTTAAAAAGTATTTCAGTTAAAAATAAAGTTTTGGGTAAAGGTTAATCATAGAAATTATCCTAAATGAAAATATACCGCTTAGGACCAGCATAAAATGTTAGTGTTGACTGTGTTTTTTTATTTAATATATCTTTATTGGTATTTAACATTCACAATTGATCATGATACATCTTCACAATCCATAATAAAATTATCTTAACATTTCCTATTGTTTTATTATCAATTACTCCTTCCTCCTATCTCTCATTCTTCCCATTCTTACTCCTATCATTCATTCCCATTCATACTGCCCTTTGTGTCTTCGCTGGTACTTATATGCCATAATTATTGTCAATTTCGTTCTATATATGTATCCCAGTAATTCCAGATTTCATAGAAATTTCTCGTTCTATTTTTTATACATGCCGTGAGGTATTCCATAGTTCTGATCTCCGTGATTCTGTCATATAGCTCCTTAATTATGGGGGGGGAAAATAGGGATTTCCATTTATTTGAGATTGCGCACCTAGCTGCCATCAGAATGTGTTGTGTCAGTCGTCGCTGGTTTTTATTTACGACTTTAATCGGGGATCCCAATACATGCGTTCTAATGTCCAGATGGATGTCGGCATCTACTGATCCCTTCAAGATATCATTAACACTTTTCCAGTAAGCCTCTAATTCCGGGCATGACCAGAAAATATGGTCTATTGTGCCTCTATCCCTCGAGCATCTCCAGCATACATCCGTGGCCTGTGCATATATCCTGTGGAGTCTGTCCGGGGTATAGTACCACTGGAAGATAATTTTGTAGAGATTCTCACGGTGGGACATACATATTGAAACTCATTGCATTCTCCCATATATCCATCCATTCCCTCCCCCCCGCGGACGTAGTGTGCAATCTCTCGTTTTCTGGAATATTAGTCTTTTGTTTAATATTCTCAAATGTTTCTAATTCCCCTTGTTGATCTATTCAATCGCTGATCAATTGTAACCCAGCCCTCTCCCAGATGTCTATCTTCCCCTGCTCCACCCTACTGGCATATAGGTATTCCCTATTATCGGTTCCATTCTTAAGATTCTATTTGTTAGTCTGTATTTTAATTTATTTTGATCCCATATTTTCTTAGTGTGGCTGATTGGGCCGATTTGTGTATGCAATGTGTTCCGATGGTTGCCCCAGATCAGCATTCTCATATCCTTAATATCAAGG
>CM070037.1:21877448-21895544 GCA_036250615.1 Ptychadena robeensis
GGCTTTATGACTTTAGAGATTACACATGATAGAAATAAGAAATTCAAATTGAGACAAAATGTTTGAATCACACCAGTTACACCATTCCGTATTCACAAAACGAGAAATGGAAGCAGGACAACACTGTACAATTGTGATGATGTACACAAACTATCTTTTTACTTTGTAATAAAATGTTTACTTTGGTCAAATTAACGTTGTAGATGCTCTTTAGTCCCTATACCCTGCAAATGTGTGTTGGGAATTGTATAGTATAAGAACTCAATTGTTTAGTTTTTTTGTCTGGATAGAGTTAGATTGGACATTATGGTGAATATGTATTGAGGGTACACAAGTTGAGTCAGTACATTGAAAACTATAGGAAAGCAATAGAAAGGGTGGAATATCATGCCTGAATGTGTACTTCATTCTACGATGTCTGCAGTCTATATGGTAGACAATGGAGGGCTGCAGTTTGCTTGTCCTTCATTAGAAGGAGCCCATCAGCCACCCAGCCCAAGGAATGTCCAGCACTCCGTCACAAGTGTCTCATGTCAGTTCACTCAGTCATGGAGCAGCTTCTTTTCTTTCATCAACAAAACACTGGTTCCTGAAACTGTCTGAATTAGTAAATGGCACAGTGTGTGCTCGGACATACAACTATGGCCATGCCCCTTGAATGCCAGTAATTGTTCATTATTATACTGCCAAGCCCACCGTATTGTTTCCTCTCTTTAGAACTGCGGTGAAAGAAATCAATGCTCATCACCAAAAGGGACTCCGGATGAACAGCTATGGACTTTGACTACACTGACCAGGATTTCCTACACTGATACATTCAGTTAACTCCATCGGTGCTAAACATATGCACAGAACTTGTAAGTGACTCTAGGTAACTGGAAAAAGTCTGATGATAAAATAATTAAACACAGAAGTCAACATCTGGTCCATAAACCCCCCCCCCCCCACCTCCCATAAGATTCTACAATATTGATCCCATTAAAAGAAAGTCTTATCGCTCTGTAGATCGGATAGGTTAGGGACCTTTTGCTTAAGACAGTCAAAAGATGATTTCAGTTAAATTCTGGGAAGAGCAGTATGCATCATATTATATGATCGTACAAAAAATGTGTGTTACTAATATGGGTATGACATACAGCCTCTAAATGATGATATGATCTCGCTGTATTACTCATCTCTATTACCCATCCACAGACAACAAACCATCACAAAACTGATGTCAGATAACAAAGAGGCAGATTCTAGTGTTTCAGCAAAAGAGTTTTTAACCATGTGTTGGCAATAATAAACTAGTAACCTGGCCCCTCTATGTAAGAGAAGGTACCAAAATCTCTGATGCATGGAACATCATAGAAAAGCCAACTGTGTAGGACAACACCAATGAAATAAACAGATCATAGAGAAATCCAAAAGTATAACTTCATAATACCAAAACCTGGACATCAACCATTTATCAAGCACCCCGACTGTCTTATTGGTTGACCATCTGACATGTCATGTTTAACCCATGGCTGTTGAGGTTGGGAGCATTGACTGGACTGCTACCAACTGTCCATTTACCAAAGAGACATGGTATCAGAATAGAGGTCTCCATTGCCAAACTCCTGAGAAATCTCATTGGCTCTGGTTGTAACACTATGAGCCACCAAGCTTGGACAGCCAAGTCAAACCAGAGTGGAGAGAGACCTGCACACTTCTATTGCATTGGCCATTTCAAAATTATGGAGACCTTTAGGTCACTTTATAAGTCAGACAATTAGTATATAAAATAACAGTTCTTCCGTTGTATTTTTGCAAGTTAAAGTTTTAAGTGAGTAATACATTTTTAATAAATTAGAAATGTGTACAATGAGGGCTATTCATCAAGCAACAAATTAGGTACAAATCCAATAATAAGCATTAATCGTATGTAACCCCTGTTCTTGTATTAATGGGGAGCCAACTTTGACAGAACTACAATTGTCTAGGACAGATTTAGCTTTATAAATGAGGCACAAATTAACTCCCAATGCATGCAACAATTAACAAGTGTTAATATGCAGATTTGAAGATGAAGATTATGAAGATTATAATTTAGGTCAGCATTTGGAGGAATCTATAAATGCCACTTAAATCATATAGATAAATCCACCTCCGTCATGCATTGGGCCTTGTTAGGCTTGCTGCGTGACACCATTCTTAAAATGTTTACCAGTATACTAGGGTCCAACTATAGCATAGTACAGGGGTGGTCAAACTTCTGGACTCATGGGCTACAATGGTCTTTTAAATCTGACAGAGGGGCTGGATAAAGAACCTTTAAGGGCTACCTGGTCCCAAGTCCTCCCAGCCTGGGTGTGAAATGTAAACAGACTACTTTAATATATTGATACATATTCTGTATTGCTTTAAAAAATATTCATATTGTCAGTTAAATGCAAAAAAAAATCTATAAAAGTATGATAGCTAACTTATATATTATTTTGCAGACATGGGCAAACTTCAGCCTCTGGAAGGAGACCATCTTCTAGGCGTTAACTCGTCTTGTTACAGGGAACAAATAGAGGGGAGCCAATGCATCTTGACAGCAACGCAGCAAAAGGATGGATTAAAAGACTAAAAAAGGGCCTGCGGGCTGTAGTTGGCCCATGTCTGGCTTAGTACAACTAATGCTGAAATCATACTGATTCCATCACTGAGTTGGGCTATTGTGCCACTAACACAGCTAAAGTGAATATGCTTTGTCATACTAAATGCAGAGTTAATCTAGGATTAGCAAATGCTAACTGGATGAAGAAGCCTTCCATTTTGTGATATTGCATTAAATCTAGAATTATATCCTCTGACTAAATGCCCCCATACACATAGCGAGCCCCGGCCGACCGATGTGTGTGGGTGCCTACATGGTCGGCCAGAGAACGGACATGTCCGTAAGTCTCTGGCAGATGTCATAAGTTTCAATGGGGACCAGCGTCCCCATTCAAACTAATGGCCAGCACACAAAGGGTGCCCATCGATACTCTGCGCGTCATCACGCTGCATTCAGTTGCTCATCTGTCAGCCCCCACTCGTTACTTGTGTGGGGGCCTTTAGTTTCCATAAAAGTTTCCAAAGTTCTATAGACTAGCACCATACTGTCATTTTAAGGTAAATCTCATCTAGGAATGCTACCAGATTGATAGTTTTGGATGATAATACTGCTTGTTTTATAGGCAATTAGTGGATGGCTGGGCTAATCATTTACAGACACAGCCAACTCTATTAATGTACACACAGGCTGCACTTGATAAATATCTCCAACAAGGTCACATAGTAATACAACTAGAAGACCCCCTGCCATATTACATGTACAATGCATGGAAACCAAACAAAAATTATACAACTGTTCACAATGTACATAAAGGCAATACATCTAATACAGAGGGCGAACCTATTATACAGACACAATACAGAATTTTTAGTTTGCCAAAACATATGCTTTATTAGGTACTAATTTCTACATCTAAACAATAAAGCCATTGGAGCAAACCTTGACAGCAGATTCTAAACTACCTACAAACATAGCTTTACTAATTACGCCATTTATAGTCTATCGCACATCGATGCAAATCTCAAGCCAAAGAGGGCAATGAGTGTTTGTAAATTCAATACATCATTTGGATTTTATTCCTAACCAGAATTGTGTGGACGTGCAATAACTAATTAAAATAATTTGGTTGGTCTCCAAGATGTTAGGTGTCCCTAGTGTAAAGCATCCAGTTCCATAGGAGTTCTCTGCTCCTTGTTAAAGCAAGAAGTCCCTAAAGTACTATTCCTAAAAAGAAACACTCTACAGGTGCCGGAACCCCTTCCAGCCTGCCCAAGAGATAAATAAACATAAGGGGTTGTTTCAAACCTCCTGGACCTCTTCCAAGTTTTGGGTAGACCATCATTTTCAATACTTCTGGTCTGATCAAAGAATATTAATGGTGTAACCCAGAGAACGTTGAATGTCTTACACCAGTATAATTCACTGCTCGAGTTTTGGTTCCTTAAATTCCTTCTCACCATAACCTTCATGGTTGTTCCTCTATGTTTGGCTTCTAAGCCTAAAGCTGGCCATACACGTTTAGATCTCTCTGTCAGATATCCTTTAGATCTACCAACAACTATGTAGTGTTGGGTCCTCTGCGATTGAACACAGGTAGAATTGCTTGTTTAGAAAGTCCCTCATATAACCAAAAGGAGATCTAAAGGAAATCTGACAGAGAAATCTAGAGGTGTATGGGGGCCCTTACTCCATAGAGCCATGGTTTCCATGTACTACACTGATGATGGACAACAAGCCTGAAACAGCTGTATGCAGTTTGTAATAAATGGCTCTGTACCTTAAGGATATATTTGCACGACCAGAGGTACTGGATGTGCATTTGGTTGATGGAGTGTAATGGAATAATTTGCATGGTTCCACCAACTATCCTGAAATGAGATTTTTTACCTAAACTTGGGATTTGTGATGGATTGGGACATGTAAATACCTTCTGTTTAAGAATGCTTTAATGTACCAGCATAAAAGCACAACTAAAAGAAGGGTTAATATAGACTATTTAAGGGGCACCAACAATGGTCAACTCTTCACGTAGATTTATCCCAAAACAAATACTTATGCTGTTACTGCTAGCCAACGTTGTTAATGCACCTAATACTACCATATCTACAGATTAACTGTTCTGCTGTATAAAGTGGACTATGAAGGTGCACACTAGCCAGATCCCAGAAAACGAATACAGCCACCAACCATGAGCTTCAATATATTTGACATGTTAAAACTTAGGGTTTAGATACACGTTAACTTTATGTACTTAGCCTCATTAGATCAGTTGACTCTCAAATAAATTTACAATGGACAGCAGGAGATGTTATGGGCATAACAGTCATACAACTAGACCAGAACTTGACTTAGCAGCCCCGTTTACAAGTATCCTCCTTGAAATTTCATAAAATACTGCAGCATACACATATTGCTCCAGTCACTGCTGTAACAGAGGCCACATAAAGATTAGCCAGTGAATTGGCTACAGAACATTAACGTGCCTCTGTAATGAAATCACTTCTGTAATAAGCATTTGCTGCAGGAAGAGGACAGAAGTCTCTTTCCAGGGAACATAAAATTAATTTCAAACGATAAAATTATGATGCAGGGTAAAATGAAAGTCAACTTAAAGAAAAAAAAATTAGATTGGAAGGAATTTCACTGACTTGAATACATAAAACCCAGACGCGCTAAATAATGTTAACCTATGTGATTTCCATGCGGGAAGAGGAAGGGTTTGTGCCAACAGACTGTCAATACTTACATGAGACTTCACCACAGAAACATATAGGCAGCCATTCCCAACCAGGGTGGAACCTGACGGGTCCTGCAGAGGTCAGGTTGCCCATGGGTTGTGGTTGACCTACCATTAAAATGGTGCCTGTGTGTGGAAAGCCAGCAGAATGCCAAGTAATTTTTTTAAAAGATACAGAAATCAAAAGCGCTAGTTCACTATCCAGTCCAAGGTTTTATTAATGAGTAAATACAAATAGAGAAATAGGAATATTGGACTCAAAGCTGCCTTTCCCCATGCATCGAAAGTTATTTCAAAGTACAGACGGTAGTATAGAGTTCTACCCCACCATCCATTTTCCACCAATATTTTTTGGCGGACTGTGTAGAAAGAAATTTTTTTTTATTACCAAGACCACCAAAACCTACTAGACATTTGTCCACAGTAACATAGTAGCCTCCAAAATACAGTGAACCCTTAGGGTTCCATGGGTGACTTTTTTGGGACAGCAAGCTGCACGACCCCAATCATTTTTTTAGTGATCAGTGTAGAAAGACCATATAAGCAACCTATCTCAACGAGAATTTTGTGGGACCTTATTGTTCCTGAAGTTGTGACTGATCTTCAGAGCTAGCTGCATGACACCAATAATGTTTTAGCTGTGAATGTAGAAATAACATTTGTCTACAGAAACATAGAAGCACACAATCTTATCCAGAATGTTGTGGGACCTTCCTCAAGTTGTGACTGCTTGGCAGAGCCAGCTGCATGACACCAATTATTCTTAAGGGTGGCATTCTGACCACCAGAGTAAAAGACAGACCTTATTTTCACAGGCCATCAACGTAGGAAGCATTTTTTGCCTACCGATGTGCAATGAATTGGTTTTAGCAAAGGTTCCAAGAGACCTGGCTCCTCTGGGAGAGGCTGACAAAACAGTATCACTTTGACATCTGCAACTCGATCTCACAACTCTATTACACAAAAGAATGCAAAGAGCAATAAGTGCCTTATCCTTAACAAAAAAAAAAAACAGCCAGCATCCGTCAATTTACTGCAGCCAAAACAACGGCTGTGGTTGGCCACTGCACTCTACAAGGTCCCTCAACTTCAACTAATGACTATTCAAAAAGAGATCAAGAGTTTTCCTCCTGAACAAATTCTGTAAATGAAAACCACAAAATTGCCAGTAAATAAAGTTGCCTTTAAGTGGTTCTGTGGAACTTCATCTAATTTTGGTTGAGCTGAAATGTTTTTTATGAAATAAAAAAAAATATAACAATTATGGCATGCCCCTTTAATTTTATATTATTATTATTATCATTTAATTTATATAGCGCCAACATCTTACGCAGCGCTGTACAATACATTAGAGTGGAGATACAAACACAAGATAACACACAGGTACAGGTTATGACACAGAAGGAGTAGAGGACCCTGCCCAGTCAGGCTTACAATCTAATATCATCCTGTTTGTCAAAGGGGCTGCTACCATCAAGACCAAGACCTGTTGGGTTGAGTCTCATCTTCATGAGCTAAATCAGTGGTTCTTAAAAAATTTTGGGATCTCCTGCATAGTGGTCTTTTTTCTATTGTTTACATTGCTTGTGGACTCTTAAACTATAAAGCGACTGATACAAACAATTATTTATTCAGCAAACAAAATCTAAAGCCCCCCCATACACCTTTAGATCACTCCATAGAATTTCCTTCAGATCTACCAACAATTATGTAGTGCCGGGTCCTCCCTGACAGAATACCTAGTGATTGGAAGATTTAGAAAGCTCCTCATATTACATGGTTTTGGTAGAAGAGAAGTTGATTGTACAGAAATGGTATGGGAAGAGTGTTAAGCCCATACACCTTTCGATCACTCCATAGAATTTCCTTTAGATCTACCAACAACTATGTAGTGCCGGGTCCTCCCGGATAGAATACATAGTGATTAGAAAGCTCTTCATATTACATGGTTTTGGTAGAAGAAAAGTACAGTGTATGGTGAGATTGTAAGGTGTATGAGGGCCTTTAGTCATCAAATGTTCATTTGCTGAGATGAAGAACTAAACAGGATCCCCCTAGGGCAGTAGTTCCCAAACTTTCCTTGCAGGGTCCCCTCTTCTATTTTGGAACATTATTGAGACCCCCTTCCCATTCAAACACAGGTTCAGAATGAGGGCCAGTGCCCCCCTGGAACACCTTTGTGCCCCCCAGTTTGGGATGACAACTGTTTTTAAACCTCTTCACGTCACCTTGAAACCAAGAGGACCACAGGCCCCAGTTTGACTACCTTACCAGAATAGATAGGTGGCCATCTCAAGAATTGTATCCATACCCTAGTTACAATGTGTGAGGAAACAAACTTATATTTCATGTTATTCTGTTGCGCCTTTCCACCAACATTTATATCAGGACAGCTGTGCTTGTCGCTCGTCCTCACCTCTGACTTTATTTCGTATGTTTTTACTCAACAGCTCTGATTTGTATCACCTGTATGCCTGAAAATTATGAGCAAACACTGACATATGGAGATAAGAACTATACAGCGAGGTTAGTATTTACATTAGTGGAAGAGGCAGCTGCCGGGATCTTTATCAGACCTGCCAGCAGCAAGTCACCTGCACAGCGTGCTGCCTGCGTCACAGGGCACGGGGCAGGGGCACTGCGCTGGGCTGACCCTCACACTCTTCTACAAATAATAATATTAGTCAATTGCCTGCCACCCTGTCTTGTTGGGCGTCTCATCCAAAGACAATAAAGCTGATTTATTAATACTTGAATTAGGGAAATAAACATGATTGTGCAGATGCCTCCCATATCCACCAACCAAATCACACCCCAAAATAAAGAACTGATCAGGGTAACAACGTAACAGGCATAATTTTAAGATACATTTAGCAAGTTATCAGCTTATTGTCAACTATTTTGTCCTTTTAACCATATTATTTACACACCTTATCACCAATAATGTGAGAATTACTAAATAAGCCCTTTTATCAGAATATTAAAACTCTTTTGAAGTATCACTTATGATCACGTATCACTTCAATAGAAAAGCTCTTGTTGTGAGCTTTGCCATAAGGCTTTGTCCAAGGCTAGACAGGGAACGTGATGAATTCTGCATCAACACATCGAATACTTCAAGAGCATGTAGGAGTCTAAACAACACGGCTTATAATGACAGCCTGAACTGTTCTAGAGGCGATCAAACTTTTAAATGATGGTTTGTTGCACTGTACAATTGTTGATGATTGTGTTGCCTTAGAACAAACTTCTCCCATTTATTTTGCTAGATGAATGGTTTTCATGGTTATGATGAGGTTCTCTTAAAAGCACAGGCTTTTGAAGTATCTGTTCCACTTACTATCATGTTCAGAAGACATTCATACCGAGATACCTCAAGAGTCTGTACCAGTACTCATATATATATTTTTTTTTTTTTTAACAGTTTTGGTTGAGTCCCCAAAAACTAGCATTAGCATGTCCGCACTATACCAGTTTATATGGAACTTCATACAACGCTACATGTCCACACTATACCAGTATATATGAAACTTCGTACAACGCTACATGTCCGCACTATACCAGTATATATGGAATTTCATACAACGCTATATGGCCGCACTATACCAGTATATATGGAATTTCATACAACGCTATACATCCGCACTATACCAGTATATATGGAACTTCATACAACGCTATATGGCCGCACTATACCAGTATATATGGAATTTCATACAACGCTATACGTCCGCACTATACCAGTATATATGGAACTTCATACAATCTTACATATCCAGTCTGCTTTATTTGCTAATATTTCTCAACAGTATGTAGAATAAAATTTCACTTTCTTGTCCGGTTTACAGATTTGTATACAATATAAAATACATCACATAATATAGAATATAAAGTGATGATGATATTGCATATCCATTATGTCCCTGTAGCAATAATTCAGATAGTAGTAATTTGCACTGTTATATCCCTCAATGATAAAACTTCCCTTAAAGGGATGTCTGTACAGTTATTATTGATCTACAAGCAGTATGAAGAACTTACCTTGTGCCAGGCAGAGGACACACAGTGCCCACCTGACAGATGCCATGGTGGGCAGACAGTGGCTGAGCTACAGGAGGTAGAAAGTTGCCCCTCTGCAATAATAAACCACTTCTGGTGTCTCCAGGGCGTGTCTGGAAGGAGATGGAGCTACCAGGCTGGTATTCCCTCAACCAGACTGGTCCATGCTGTCCGGTGCCTGATGTCCAGTGCCACAGGGTGGTGCAGGTGGTGCAGCTGGCACAGTCTTGTTGATCACAGCCCACAAGCTGATGAGTGCTCAGCATGCAGCAGGGCTCTGCACTGGCTCTTGTCATTGATCATGCTGCATGTCCCTGTCTGGCTGCTTTTGGGAAATGGATCAGGAGGAGACAAGACCCCTCCTTGAAGTCCTCACAACTCTTCTCTAATCACACAATGAAATCCAAAGTTGCTGCAGATGGTCACATTCTCCTAAAAGGGACCATCACCTAAGGACCTCAGTTAAAGTGACTCCCTTGTCTACAGAATAATAAAAAAAGTTACAAGGTGGTCTGTGGATGGCAAGCAGCTACTGCCACGAGGATGGAGATTTGTATCCTGGGATGTAGAGATGGGTCCAGGGATGCTGCTGTCTCCCAGCTAATAACTGGGTGGATCTGTCTCCTCTGGAGGAGCTGAGTGCTAATGAAGACAGCAGCAAATGGGCACTCAGCTACACCCAGTTTAATTAATAAACTGCAGCCAGGAGCAAGCCAGGGGAGGGGCAGGCAGAGAGGGGAGAGCACTCACATATACTGTGCTGAAGTGAAAAGGGCAAAAGGAAGAAGCAGACACAGCCATCAAAAGCAATCAGCCAGAAAATGCATTGCCAAACCCTCAGGCTGCCTGGATTCGGTGGGGTTAACCTTTTCCCTGCCAGGAGCACCTGCAGGAGAACCTCAGCTAAGCACAAACTATTGTTAGACTATCTATGTGGAATTGTATATTATATAACAATATTATATTTACACACATCCACCTTTTGGTGCTCCAGGATTAGAATGCTTCAGATTGAATTTAGTATTATAACAGTTTGTGTGTTATAAGTTTGTCTTGAGCTTATCTCCTTGTTTTGTAAACAGTGGGGAAAGGGTTGAAACAATTGTTACGTTTTTAGTTTTTTTCCTGTGTTCCCCCTTGTTGGCAAAATTTATTCAATCACAAGTCAAAAAAAGGAGCAGTCTCCCCAAAGTGACCCCATCTTGGACTAGGTGTCATCGTTTTGGGGTTCCATACAAGGTAACCTGTTGTATCACTTAATTGTAGTTATAAGTGGTTATGCTTCTTAATACATGTATTCAGTTTCTTATAAAGTAATAAAAGATCAGTTTTCACCCCCACAGATCCTTTAGATCTACCAACAACTATGAAGTGTCGGGTCCTCCCTGATAGGATACATAGTGATTGGAAGGTTTAGAAAGGTTCTCATATTACATGGTTTTTGTAGAACAAATGTTTACTGTACAGAACTTGTATGGGGGGCTTTAGATAGGCTACTACTCAAGACCAGTTAAATATGAATGACTAGCACATGGTGGCCATGCACCACCAGGATCCTGGGATCTCAGCCAGTTTGTATGTTTTCTGATTATATGATTTCCTTACACACTTTAAACACATTCTGGTAGGCAAATCTGCTTTTCCCCAACAAAAAAAATTAGAGAGAGAGGTACTATCTAATATTTTTGGCTTCTTTAACAAAGTGGATGTTAAAGTGGTCCTATCAACTCCTTTTCTTCTTTCTATAGGTAACCAGATCAGGGGTTAGAGAAAACTTACCTTGGTGAAACATCGTTAGAGAACCAAAATGGTCTGAGGATTCAGAGGTGTAGATCTTTTACATATAATACTACTCACTTACAATATTAAACATTTTTATAAATGTATTTCATCGAAAATAATTATTGGTTCTCTAATGAAGTTGTGTAATACAAATCTTCACTAATTGGGGCGTGGGTGTATTGGATGCACTTGGAAACCACAGATATTGGGTTATGTGTTGTATTTACCTAGGTGAAAGTCCTCTTAATCTGGCGATGCTCCATCCCAGATTGGGCTCTGAGTGCAAGGGGACACTGCAAGGTAGACGTCAACAGTGACTGAGCAGAGTGCCGCGTTGAGGTGGAGAGTTGTCGCCTTTAGCTCCGCCATCTTGGCGCCTGGAAGTATGGAGGTATAGGAGCAAGGAAGGGGGCAAGGTAAGTTTACGTCTTTTAAGTTGAGGGATTGGTTTTCCCAGATAAAGAAATTTCATCAAAAAATTATGTTGTATAATACAAATCCTCACTAAACGTTGACGTGGGGGGAATGGTGTATTGGTTGAACTTGGAAACCATGGTTATTGGGTCTCAAGAAGGTAGACATCAAGGGGTGGAGAGTTGCCGCCTTAACTCCACCATCTTGGAGCCTAGAAGTATGGCAGCACAGAAGCAAGGAAGGGGGCAAGGTAAGTATAGTTTTTTATGTTAAGGTATTGGCTTGCCCAGAAGAAGAAATGTATTTCATCAATAATAATTATTGGTTCTCTATGATGTTGGTTCTCTATGATGTTGTATAATACAAATCTTCACTTAATGGTAAGGTGGGGGATGGTGTATTGGTTGAAAATGGAAACCATGGATATTGGGTTATGTATTCTTCGGTGACAGTCCTCTAAATCTGGTGATGCTCTATACCTCCAGTGATGTAACACCATGGCAGGTTCTGGGCGCATGGGGACTTGGGAAGGTAGATGTCAACAGTGACTGAGCAGATTCTCGCGTTGTGGTGGAGAGTTGTCGCCTTTAGCTCCACCATCTTGGAGCCTAGAAGTATGGCGGTACAGGAGGGGAAAGGTAAGTATATATTTTTTTTATGTGTAGGGATTGGTTTACCCTGATGAACACTACATGAAATTAAGTAATGTGTTTTGTGTTTTTGTTTTTTTTTCTTTTTTCAGTACAGAATTACTTAAACTTCAGCACATTGCCTGTGATCATGAGTTCACAGATGCAGTGCACAATAAAAGGTAAGTGTGTGTTGATTGTTGAGGTCTCGCAATGTTCCCAAAACATAGTCCAACTCAGTATGTATATAAGTAGACGGTCTTTTAAGATCTCACATATAGTGTAAATGGGTAGATGTGTATGTACATGATACATTATTAGTCCTAGGAGAGGAAACCTACATATGTAAAAAGACAGGAGGCACAAGCCGTGAGTGATGGAGGCGAGGGAGAATTAAGAAAGTGGTAAACCACAAGAGGAAATGAGTACTCAAGGAAAACTCGGTGATAAGAGAAGATGTAAGAAAATGACTTGATGGAGGCTGAATAAAAACAATGAAGTCAGATGAAGGAGCTGATAATCTGGAGATAACGGGAGCGGCATCTGATCACACATATGGAACCCGGTAACTGAATCAGAGAGGAGGAAATGAACCTTTCACTCCGTGACTTCTCCTCTCCTATAAGCAGCGTCTGAAGTGGACTCATTAGCCCCAAGTTCCAATTTCTTGTATATTAGGAAATCAAAACCGTAAAGAGGTGACCTCGCTTTTTCCCACCATAAGGTCATGTGACAGGGTGACAACTCAATTAGGAGACAAGGACCTTCATTGCAAGATGAATTTTAATTTAAAGAGCAATTTTTAAATGACAAAAAAAGTTTGAAAGTTGGGATACCATGTGGAATTGTATTTTTGAAAGCTGAACTTCAGGATTTCTTTTTATTACCTGTTCAATGAGATCCCACTTCAAGGGTTGGTTGCTTGCTTTGGTTTAGTGAAGGCAGAAAAAAAAGATTTACTTCCCTAATCCTTCTCTGCTAGTGCTATTCTCTCTTCTGGCACTTCGGGTGGGGGAGGGTGGCCAAGGCTTCTTCTCCCTACTGGCCATGAATCACCAGCCAAAAAAGTATTACTAAGAGGAAGCTGGGGGTATTCTCGGAGAGGAGGATGCTTAGATGGAGCACTGGATCAGGCAAGAAACTCATCTTTTGTAATCCCCTATCACTAAACAAGCAGTTAACCCTTGCAGAACCCAAAAAATATCTGAAGTTTAGAAATGATTGCAATAAGCTCCCTAGCGTTTGAGACTAACTCAGTTCGTTCATTGTTTGGTTTTGTCTCAAAAGCTAGGTGGCTCGTGTGAACCCGATTCACCTGCAGAAAGCTGCAGCGATTCCTTAAATCGCTTAAACAATTTACCGTGTTTTGGCACCGTCCCAATCATGTCAAGGGGATGCGAAAGGGGCGGAGGGGGCCGCGCCATGGTCCTCCATGTTAAGTTTCCCCACCCATGTCACCGGCGTTATTGACGCCACCTATCGACGTGTACAGGGGCGGGTGGGAATTTTAAGCAGTGTACACTGCTGTGATCGTATGCTAGGGTGGGCAGACCCCTAGGGAGGTTAAAGACGACGGGGTATGATATTTCCCGTTGCCTTTTAGCCTAGTGCCCTGAGCCCATTTTATTAATGTTCTTCCTTGGTTTTTTGATGGACATATCCTGTACAGTGTTGAGCTTGAATATTTAAATTGCGAATATATTCAATGAATATTGGCTGTTCAAGAATTCGCAAATTTTGCATATATTTGCAATTTCAAATATTCGCGATAATATGCACTGGGAAGATTATAGCTATGCATTGCGAATATAAGATTGCAATGTGGAAATAAATACCACATGTGACCATTCATTTTGAAGGCAATCGTGCAATTATAATGATTATATTATAATATATTTTCGCATGGGCATACAATGTCGTTTTTTCTAATAAATATTAGTAGAATTATTCACAAAATAATAAATAATTCTATGCCGCTCATTACTATTGATCACAAATATTCTAATCGCAAATATTTTTTTGCGAATATCGGCATCAGTACCTGGAACATTATTAGGAAGCAAACTTGCGATATTTTGCGATTACGGATATTGTAGCTGCCGACAGGCGAAGGAGGGTAGGCGGGAGCAGCCTTGACAGGGCGTGTTCCCGCCTGGGTGACGGACAGGCTAGTAGGAGAAAGTAGCGAGGCAGAGCCAGGGGGCGGAGAGAAGCCTATATAAAGGAGAGAGGCCGGAAGCACCCACCCTCCCTCCCTCCCTCCCTCCCTAATTTTGTTGAATTGCTGTGGTCTTGGTTCTTCTGTTGTTCTGTTGTTTCTTGTCGCAGCTGGCGGGCCCTCTTCAGTGCCGATAGATGTTTTAGAGAGATTTAGTGGTGACGTGCTGGTTTAGAAAGGGCAGTCATCAAATGTGGTGTTTATAGAGGGCTCAGGCACTAGTTTTATTCATTTGGTTCCTGTTTAACAGGTTTGCAATTATTTGGAAGTACCCACCGTGCTGGATCTAAAAGGGCAGGTGGCTGGTACGGCAGTGTATATTATGTGTTATTTGATGTTATTTAAATAAAGTTTTATTAAGGGATTTAAGATGATCGGCACTGTCAGGGATAGGGTCAGTTTGATAAGCTGTGGCTTTTTGTAACGCATTTTCTAATACAAACAAGTTCTTAAGAAACAAGGTGTCAGTGTGGTTTATTGGGGAAAGGGGTAGAAGGGTAGACAGGCGATTAACACTGCCCGGTCATGCCTATGCTGCCCATCATTAATCCATTTATGTTTAGGTTGGATGTTCTCGATTTGGTGCCGCTTTGCACAATTAAGGTAATCTTTGGAAAGTACCATGCATTGCATTCACAATATGCACATGTACAAGTTCAAATTTGCGCAATGAAGGTAATAATGAGTTCTTAAATTCTTTAATTTATTGCGAATATTAGATGGAAAATTTTGTGAATACGAATATTGTCAATGATGCTCTTAACTAATCCTGTATCGAGCAATGGTTCCACATGCCCTTCTCTTCTTCTGATGAGACTGAAAGTAATCCACTTTCTTCGTCACATGTGACGCCTTCAGACCAGGACCACTTTAGGATATTAGTGGAATCAGCATATTTATCACGATCCTAATGGTAAAGTAAAGCCCCCCATACACCTTTAGATTCCTCCATACAATTTCCATCAGATCTACCAACAACTATGTAGTAAAGTGACCTCCCTGATAGAATGCATAGTGTTTGGAAGGTGTAGAAAGGTCCTCATATTACATGGTTTTGGTAGAAGAAAAGTTGATTGTACAGAAATTGCATGGTAATTGTATGTGGTGTATGGGGGGCTTAAGACTTTTAAACAGAGGTTACACTTCCTTTCATTTAATGCAGCCTTCGTATTTCGTGCAATGCAGTTATGATCCTAGGTGTATGTAAATCTCTTACCGTGCCTATTCAACACCTACTAATCTAATGTGTACATGCTTTAATTATGCATGGATTAGCAGCAGACAGAGATTCCAGTACACAGAGTACTAATGGCCGAACTAGACCTGCAGGCTTGTACATTTCTGTTTCTAGAGCCCTCCCCCCTTTAGCAATTACAGTTGCAGGCTGGAAGGTAACCAAGTTTATTTTCTCCAAGTTCTGGGTCAGCAAAGAACGTTTAACATGATATAATTAAACACTAACCTACACTTAGATACTTTCTATATTATATATGACATAATTAAATATATTTGTTTAAGCACAATTTCCAACCTGGTACATTAAATACACCCCTAACCGCCCACCTCCGCTCCACCAGTGACCTACTAATGACATCCCCACTCATAACATCATCACACGCACGGCTTTAAGACTTTTCTAGGGCTGCTCCTACTCTCTGGATCTCTTTCCCTCGCCCCATTAGACTTTCTCCTAACTTTGAAAACCCACCCTTCAGTCTGGACTACCCATCATCTCATTCCAAACATCTCCACCATGCCAGTCCCATCCCCCTACTTATTGTATACTCTGTATACACTATAAGTAATGGCCGGCACACAAAGGGTGACCACCGATCGGCTGAGGGGCTGGCTGCAGCGTAATGACATCATCACGCTGCAGTCGATCCCTCATCTTGAGGGAGAATTGCCATGTCTATGGCTACCTTAAGGCTATGTTCCCACTTAGGCGATAAATCGCCTGGTGCTTGCGATTTTCACTGTCAATCGTCTACACTATTTGAATGGGCTTTTTCCCATTGATAAGATCGCATGTGTTTTTTTATTTCCTGTTCGCTCCCATAGACATGAATGGACAATCGCCTGCCATCGGTTCCGCAGGCGTTTGAAATCACGAGTGCAGGCAACTAATCGCCGAAATGCGAACATAGCCTAAGCCAACTGCTTTGACTGCACTCACCAATTACCCCTTCTATCTAGTAGGGCAGTAGTTTAGAGGAGTTGAGCCCTCCCCCCCAAGTAAGTTCTGCTTAGGGTCTCACTGTTGGTTGTGTCCACCATCATTTAGGTTTTAGTTGTATTTAAAAATATATTTACTGATCCACTCAAGAGAGAATTGTATATAAATATGCCTTCCGCATTGCCAGAGCACACAAGTACCTTGCACACCATTATAACTTACTGCAAGCCATAAATCATAAATCACAGGGCTTATAAAACAGTCACACATCTGAAACACACCAGCCTAATGTGATCGCATTAAGGAAAATAGTAATAGTTAAACCTACTGGATGAAAGGTTTCAATTTCCTCTGAATAGTAAGATGAATCTGACCCCGGCTAATGTCACCTATATAAAACGCTGGGGCATTAACCAGTTGAAAACTACAGAATAGCTGCCAGGTTCCCAGTTTCAGTGGTATCATGATTCACAGACGTCATGGGGAAGAACCTGTCAAAAATAAAAAGGTTAATGATGGCGCGAAGCATTAAGGAAGGTGACATCATTTTGAGTCATCACTAGAAACCTCCTTTTAAGAACTGATCTAATCTAATGAAGCCACGGATAAAACACTCAATAGATATCAGTGTTCAGTTAGCTGGAATATATATGATGTATATTGTGCCCCCCCATATTAGTATCAGATGGTTGTATCGTCTACAAGCAGCCAAGATCCTCATTCAAACATGTTCTCTTAAAATACAGGACATCAGTTTACAAGGGAATTTATCACATCTGCAATGATGAAGATAAATATAGACGTTACCATGCACGTAAGTGAAACAATCTCTGAAAAACTTACGTTCCACTTACGTCTTTAATTTGCTGGTTAAACCGTAAGACAGAATGAAGTACATTAGCCCTTCCGTGACACAATGTTCTATTAAAACCACACTTACTGTATGAGCCTAATATCTACTGTAAATGTGTTTACCTGGCCTGACTGTTGTGTATCCCATCACACAACACTTTCTGAAAGGAGTAGAAAGCTAAAAGTGAATCAGTGATAAGAAGATGGAAAATTTGAGGAAAATATAATTTTCTGGTAACTCAATGGGATTCATACCGAGCTCAGTAAATAATTTATTTACCCGATAACCATGCCTGCAGGTCTGTAATTTTTCCTCTTCCTCTCTAGTGTAGAACATACCGAGGGTGGGTCCTGAATGGGAGATGTGTCTCCTCTCTTTATGGTTTGCAGTCCCAGGTGTATTCCAAGTAAGCCGTTTGGGAAAGGAAGGTGCAACAAGAACAGGGGAGCCTTCCCATTCCATATGGGTACACACCAGGGTTTGTTGGCCTTCAGCCAGAGAGGAACACTTCCTGAATAAGCCACCGGTGTGGAGAGATATGAGCATTGACCTTAGTAACTGTGGCCAAATGACCTACCTGTGTGGTGTTGGTCTCTTGTGTGTGCTCACATGGAAACCTCAGGTGGGGTCGGAAATCCTTGAAACATGGTGGTCAAGCT
>CM070037.1:21895644-21908699 GCA_036250615.1 Ptychadena robeensis
ATATGTTACATGTGATGTTCGCCGCGGATAGTTCACGGGCGAACAGTTCGCGACATTACTAATTGGGTCATACATGTTCATGCTGATATAGGAGGTTAACAATATATTTTAAATATAAAGTATACTTGGCATATACAATCGAGCCCATAATTATTTATACCCCTGGCAGATTTGTACTTTTATTAGATTAGTTACTTTTATTCAACCAGCAAGTTATTTTCTGTTGGGAAATGACATAGGTGTCTCCCAAAAGATAAAAAGACGATGTACAAGAGGCATTTTTGTGAAAAAAATAATTCTCAGCTTTTATTTACATTTGAGCAAAAGTATTCATACCCCTCTCAAAAATCAATAGAAAAGCCTTTATTGGCTATTACAGCAATCACACGCTTCCTATAATTACAGACCAGCTCCTTGCATGTCTCCTCAGGTATTGTTGCCCATTCATCTTTAGCAATGACCCCCAAATCTTTCAGGTTGGAGGGTCTTCTTGCCATCACCCTGATCTTTAGCTCCCTCCACAGATTCTCAGTTGGATTCAACGTTAATGTTGTTGTCTGCTAACCATTTCTTCACCACTTTTGCTGTGTGTTTTGGGTCATTGTCATGCTGAAATGTCCACTGGTGCCCAAGGCCAAGTTTCTCTGCAGACTGCCTGATGCTGTCGCTGAGAATCCTCATGTATTGCTCTTTTTTCATGGTGCCGTTTACTGTGATTTGGTTTCCTTGTCCATTGGTTGAAAAACACCCCCAAAAATTTAGGGTCTCACCACCATGTGTGGGGATGGTGGTCTTTGGGTTGAAGGCTTCTCCTTTTTTATGCCAAATAAAGGAAACATCATTGTGACTTCTTCTTTGTCCAGATGAGCATTTGCAAAGGCCAAGTGAGCTTTTGTGTGCCTCATGTGGATAAGTGGCGTCCTCCTTGGTCTGCATCCGTGTTTCAGTGTCAGTTGGATTGTCTGCAGTGCAGTGTCAAAATTTGCCTGGGGTATGAATAATTATGGGCGTGTGTGTGTGTGTGTGTGTGTGTGTGTGTGTGTGTGTGTGTGTATATATGTATATATATATATATATATATATATATATATATATATACATTGTAAAAGTAGCTTGCAAGCCGTAAAGTGTGATTACCCCTGACTTAGAGGTTAAGCTATTATTCAAGGCTCAATTTCTAAAGTTCAATAAACTTTTTAACTACTTTTCATCCCAACCCTTGAGGAACTCTTGAAATATATATTTTGTCTTGAGTGACCCAAGATAATACCCCGTTCAACAGTGAGGGTCAATGGGAACAATATCCCATAAACAGCCAGTGCAGAAAACCACATTTTAAATATAAATGTTATATACTGTTATATATTATATAACAAAGGATGCTAATCTGTACTTTTCGTGTTATTGATCATTGATGGCTGAGCACTGTATACAGGTTGGTGGCATCTATCCTTTCCTCAGTAGGTCAGTACCAGCAGCATTCCCCTTTAAATTGATATTCTGTGATCTGTAAACACCGAACAGCTGTGACACATACTGATGTCTCTAAATGGTAGACAAGAAGTCTCTAAGGATATTAATGAGTCTGGAAGAAAAGCATCGAATAAGTATTTAATTGATGAGGATTGATGTTTCGGCCCCATTATGTACTGTTCTGAGATTGAGATCACCCCACTGATACTTCGTATCTTGTAGTAACAAGTCTAAGGAGAGTCTAAAGCTGGTCACACATGGGGGGATATGATTATGTATGATCACACACTTGGGAGACCCAAATTTCACTCTCTGATATCTGGAGGATGGTGGGGAATCTGTGTATCATCATAGATAGCACAGTTGTTTGGGCATCTAGACTTCATGTGTGAGATGCTCCAATGCTGTCACTCTTGGGAGATGGGAGATTATTGTAAAATGGCAACTAAAATGTATCACATGCCATGTGATGCAGTAAAGTTAAAGGCCAATATGCAGCAAGCACTCCCCACCCTCACTCTTAGATTGCCATAGGTAACAGCTTGAGATAATGAGACCTATTGGCTTAATATCCAAGATGGAGGGTATGTTTAAAGCCCCCCCCCCCCATACACCTTTAGATCCCTCCATAAAATTTTCTTTAGAAAATACATAGTAATGGGAATTTAGAAAGGTCCTCATATCACATGGTTTTGGTAGAACAAAAGTGCATTTTACAGAAATTGTATGGCGAGATTGTAAATTGGGGGCTTAAAAAAATCCATACAATAAGATTGGATTATCCATGGGAAACAATTATTCATTTTCACTTACTTGACACCCATCCACTAATTCTGATTATTATTCCTTTATAAAGTTAGATTGAGGCTGAACCATTATACCCAAATTTACCAGTTGCAACTATTTGATATATCTTAAATTATATAGATATCTGCCTCTCTATTGGTCACCCAGCTGGTACCCAGTAGTGATGGCCTTGCAGTTCACCTGGTAGTCAATTCGACTCAGCGAACACTCAGACATTTCGGAAAAGACCGAATCCATCACCCATACTGCCACATGGAGCCACCAAAGTTGAACCCTCACCCAAAGAGATGCGAGTCTTAATTATTTTTTCCTTAATGGGCCATCCCCCCCTCCCCCCACTATAAAACAGCGACCATGGCGCCATTTTAGGCTATGTTTCTACTGCCTCTTGGATGTGATTAGAGCAGTGGTTGCCAAATTTCATGGCAGGGTCCCCCTTTTCTGTTTAGGAACATTATCGAGCCCCCCCCCTGCCATTTAAACCACATTTTAATAGATGAGGGCCGCGCCCTCACCCGGAACGGAATACCTTCGCTCCCCCCAGTTTCGGAAACACGGCTTAGAAAGTTGTTGGTCCCCGTAGACAAAGTACAGTTTGCGCTTTTCGTTTTAAATATGTAAAACAATTTAATCCTAAACAGGTTGTCGGGCCCCCCCTCCAGAGTATACTGGATACCCTGCAAGGCATAGCTAGCAAACCTGGAAAGTGACATGACAATGAACGACAGGACCAAAGGTGGGGGGGGGTGATGAGGTAGTGGGCCCCCCACTGCCCAACCAGGCCCACTGCCATACCTCAACGAGGGGGAGACCAGACCAGCTGCTGATTGAATATTGGTCTTTACTGGAACCATTACAGATACTTATAATCCCCCACCATGCTTTAAAGGAAGGAAAGTGATTCTTTTACGTGGAAATCATCACTCACACAAGCATATAAAGGAGAAAACGACAGGTCCAAGTTAATAAAGGAGAGATAACATTCAGAAGAATAAAAAGCTCATTTGTAGGATAAAGGTATTAATGTGAAATGGCAGAAATTACAAAGATCTTCAGCCTTGTCTTTATACCCCATTGTAGGCTAAGCTTTAACTGTTCTCTGGGTTCTGATTTACTTCTCTTCCCTCCCTCCTCAGTAGAAGGATCAATAAAGATTACGGCGCTGGAAGACCTGCACTTATTTCCAGAGACACAGAAGAAGATGATGGTTGAATTTATTAGACTCTTACTTCAGCCACCTCCTTTAAACTTGGCATGTTGAGTTCCAACTGACTTGCAGGTCACCATTTAAGCTAAAATATCCAACTTCAGTCCTTCAGGGTTGGGATGGGCACATATGTTTAGTATTTCTGACAGAAGTAGATCACAAAGAGAAAAAGAAATACTTTTATACCAAAACTTACATTGTTACAGGGTTGGGCATCCTTGGTCTAACCAAAACTTGTTTTGTATAGGAGGGGGAGAAAAAGAATCCCTATCTGCCTTAGAAAGGCCTCTTGCTTTCTATGCCAAAGGTTGAACCAAATTTGAATAAAAAAACAAAAACGGGAAGATGGAACCCTTATCTTTTTTTCCTCTGTCCAAAAATGAAAAAAGAAAATAGGTATGACATACACTTAAAGGTTTTGCTATATACCGTATTTTTTGGACTATACAATCGGGGGGAAAAGTGTCTGCGGCTTATGGTCCGAATGCGAAACCCCCGCAGGTGGTCGTGCTTTGGCTCTCCGCCAGCTCTCCTGGCAAAGAGATTAGCTGGGGAGCTGTCAGATGTGAGATCCACCCATGACTGAATCTCCCATCTGAACTGTATAATTGCTTGTGCCAACAGAGCCCTGCTGGTATAAGCAATGAAGAGAGAGATAGATGAACTGCCATCCCCTCCATGGGAACTGCAATCAGAGAGAAGAGGGAGAGCAGAGAACAGTCCCCCCTCCTCCCGATCAGCGAAGAGGTGACTGTGTGTGTGTACTGCTGCTAGTGTCCTCTACTGGTTGGATTTGATATTGCATTCATTTAATCAATTGCATTAACCCAATTGATGTGAACACTTTTATATATCAAATATTTTTTTCCTGATTTTCCTGCTTTTAAAACTAGGTGTGTCTTATGGTCCGGTGCGTCAGTTTGGTTTAAACCTTACAATGTTTCTCCCTGTGGTTGACAAAGAGCTGCTGCTCGAAACGCGTCTCATTGATCCTGTTGAGTCCTTCAGCACCTGTAACCAGAAAGCGATCTCATCCATAACCAGGAAGTGACATCATCCTAGTAAGCACACGGCACTACATACCTGTATAACAAGAAAGGGGTTAATGGGTGGAGAGACTGGAAGTTCCCAGTCATCCACCCATTCAGAGTTTTTTCCTACCGAAGCCACGGACAAGGGGACTTCACGAGGCCAATCCTACTTAACAGACAGACCCCATGTGGGATTTCTACCATAACATATATGAACGTTTAGTGAGTAGCAACAACAAAGGCATGGTCAGAATAACAACACGTTAAAAAATTTATTAACATTTATTTAATTTTATTTATAACTGTGTTGTATTCTGACCAGGCTTGTTTGCTACTCACTAACGTATTATTTATGGTAACAATCCCCACATGGGCGCTATGTATCGTTTAGTAGGATCGGCCTCGTGAAGTCCGGGCCTTGTCCTTGCTTCGGTTAGGAGAAAACTCTGAGGGTGATAGACGGGACTTCCAGTAGTCTCTCCACACCATTAACCTCCTTCTTTATATTGTCTTTTGGGATGTTGGCCAATATACATACTGGGGCATTTCTTTATTGCCACTACATACGCATGCTACCATCTTTTAATGTGAGTATTTTGTCTTTTTTTTTTTTACATTTTACCATTTACAGTACTTTACTTTGTATCACTAGGTTGAGCGCCTAGTGTCCTTGTTTCTAAACCTTACAACATTGCCTTGTTCTTTGGTCTCTTCTGGACTGTTAAATTTACCATTAAAAGCATTTTGTTATGTATTTTTGACAGGTGTACTGAAAGTCTGTTAGAACCTTGTGAGCAGATCCTTCCTGTGGCCTCTTCCTCTGCCGGCTGTTATAAGTAACATAATTACTTTGTTCTCTAAAGACTTCAGAGCCATGATCCTTTACCATATGTAGAGTATGGTGAGAAGGTCAAAAGTGCTAACGCCATTGGAGTTACCCCAAAAGAAATAAAGTAGAACAAGAAAACATTTCATAATATAAAATCTTGCATGGTCACACAAGTGTTCTGTAACAGGGTCTTTGATTTTATGCAGGGATGGTACCTTACTGACCCCCTATCCAATGATGTACCTTATATAAATATTTCTAGTAAACAATACAAATATCCTGGAGTACACTTTCTGTCTCAATCATCCTAAATCTTATCAAAGTTTAATTAGGTTATGTCTCTATGTCTCCTGCTGTTCCCTGGCCCATGTGGTCACCCTGGCCCCCCTCCACTTGTTATTTAATATGACTCCTCTAAGCTTATTCACTGCAATGGTGTCCACAAACATGCCAACGGGTGCCAAAGTGACCACACAGGTGAGCAATGGCAGACTCGAAGCCCCTTAGAGGGAAAACCAGCATGAAAGAGCGGAAAGGCACAGCTAACAATGGGATGCTCTGCAAAACCACTGTATATTTCTTCATGTGATAAATAACCCTCTATCAAATCTAAGAACCCATTGTGGCCCACTAGTTAAAAGGTTTGCCCACCCCTGGGTTATACTATAAGGATACCCTTAGTTGCAGATTTTTTTGAATACATAAATTGGATTTAAAATGTACTCCAAAACACTTTTGCAAACAAAACACGTAGCTAAGCTCTCCACACAACAACAACTTTTAAACTTTTCATTGCACAACTCAAAGAGTTTTCCAAAAATATGATGTAAACTGAGCTCAATAGATCGCTACTCCTTACTAAGCCTGATTTGTACCTCCATTTTTATGAGTGAATTATTTTATTTTTTCTTCAATCTTTAACAGAACATACAGTATTTTTTGGACTATAAGATGCACAGGACCATAAGACCTGTTTTTAGAGCAGGAAAAACAGAAAAAAATGGTTGAAAAAAATCCCCTGCAATACCCAATTTCAGCCACAAAAATGGTGTCACTAGAGAGCACATTTCAGGCAGAAGGGGGTGGGGGGGGGGGATGTTGGATTCTGCACTGTTCATCTCCCTTCTTGCCAGCTGTGACCGGAACGGTAATGGTAGCTAACAGGCAGACATGTATGAAAGCTGCTTGCTGGCAGCTTCCATGTATGTCTCTCTGCTGTATTGCTTCTATCAGCAGGGCTCTAGTACAGATGAGGGATCTGGCTGTGGCCGCATCTCTCATCTGACAGGGGTGGTCACGCATTCGGAGCATAAGACGCAGGCACTATTCCTGCCCTGATTTTGGGGGTGAAAAAGTGTCTTATGGTCCAAAAAAATACGGTAATTTTGTTGCAGTAGGTCATGCGCCTCTCATCCTTGTTCCTAATTGGTGGATGTTGAATGAAGATTTGGAGTTCCTATGCTTTGCACTTGCAGGCATATTTAGTAAAAGCAGAGCACAGTGTACAGTGTAAGCCATCCTATCATTTCAGGACTGGACAGCTCATTATACTGTTACCATCTCAGATATTTCAAGAAAGCTTTAGTAGATAACCTTACAGTATTGCTCTGAAGAATTACCATTCGAAATACAGCAAATGATATATCATACGTTGGATCTGTTTGAATTGGTAATTAGAACTATGGAGAAACAATTCCACAGAAAGGCATCCTAGAAAAGTAATATGCATGGCTCCGCTCACTATGAATGCTCACCATATAGGCCATTATATTATACTTCATTTGTCTTTAGTGTAAGGATCGGGGGTCTGTTACAAATGTTATATTACTTTTTATATATGAATTCTTTTTTTAACCACCCTGGCATTATTCTAGTAATCCAATTTCTAAAGTGGTACCAAAAATACCATGTAATCAGTTTGTATTTCCAGTCCCCTCTCCCCCCATCTCTACACATTCCCAGCAGATGCCTATAGCTGGCCATACACATTGAAGCCCCCCATACACCTTTAGATCACTCCATACAATTTTCCTTTTAGATCTACCAACAACTATGTAGTATAGTTGCCCCCCTGATAGAATATATAGTGATTGGAAGGTTAAGAAAGGTCCTCAAATTACATGGTTATGGTACAGGAAAAGTTGACACAGAAATTGTATGGTAAGATTTTAAGGTATATGGGGGCTTTTAGATCTCTCTGTCAGATATCCTTTAGATCTACAAACAACTATGTAGCATAGGATACTCTGTGGTTAAACACAGGTTGACTTGATGGTTTAAAAAGTCCCTCATATTACATGGTTTTGGTAAAACAAACGGAGATCTAAAGGAAAACTGACAGAGAAATCTAAAGGTGTATGGGGACCCTAAAGCAGGGTACAGACGTGGAGATATATCTACCTGACCCAATCTGCGCCCACCGCTGTTCCCGCTCGAAAACAGCTTTATCAGACATGACCGTAATTACAGCCGATGTTCGATGCTTTGCCTAGAGACCGCTTGTCTCCAAGCAAAGCTTCAGCTGAGCCGGGGAGAGAGCAGAGCCGTCTCTCCCCAGCCAGACGATATCGAGCCGTCTGTACCCTGCTTTAGCCTGTAATAAAATGCAGGCATTAGTTTGCACACGCTACCAAAATTTACGACACAATGGTTGATAAAATAAACACTTTTCTTTCACTCATGTTTAGTGGTTGGATGAAGCCATTTATTGTCAAACAATGGTGTTTACTTTTTAAAAATGATAATCACCTTACAACCAACCAAGTTACATACCCTGGTGATTTGGCCTGATAACATGCACACAACTTGACACAATGTAGAATAGCATCTTTAGCTTTAATCTGCTTGCTTGTAATTAGTGGGTGTGTATAGAGCTAGCCATACACGTCTAGATTTTCTGTTCAATCAACTAAAAAAGATCAATTTTTTGGGGTCAGGGAAATCTGTGATTGATTGTATGTTTGTTAACTGTAGTAACAGATATTTGATCAACTTTTCTGTAGATAGACTGAAAGTGTAATGCATTTCAATACAACCAATTTAAATTTACCAACATGTCCAATCCTTTTTCAATCAATTTTTTTCCCAATTTTAATTGGTTTAGGTTGATCTAACCATGTGGGCTGCCATAGATTTTCAATCAATCAACCAAAAAAATTGATTGAATAGAGTTGATTGGATGAAAAATCTAGTCGTGTATGGGGGGCTTAAGGTAGGCTCCTGACAGACCCTTGCATCTTTCAGCCAGTGCTGCACTTATGTTTTTTGGATTCAAAGCTGCCATCAATCTGGTCTATATCTATAGGTGTGTTCCCTGCTAAACAGTGATCACCGGTACCACCACACAGCATGATCGATCTTATAGCCCATCGATACATGCAGGGTGTCCCCCTTCTTGTGCACTAAGGAATGGGACAGATGCAGCTGTGGACTTTCCATGAAAAGTCCCCCCCCCCCCTTTTCAATGTTACAATAATGATCTAATGAAATTTTTTATTTTCTTTTATTTGTTAGAACTTTTTTCCACTAAAAATCGGAGTGGACTTTTACTGACAATACCAGCTTAAGTTCTCTCTTATTTATAGAGAAGAAAAGTTCTAACAAGTAAAAATTTGTATACCAATTTGTGATATTTCCCAGATCTTTATTGTAGCTAACACAATATCACAAATATATGTGTTTTTTAACTTGTTACAACTTTTGCTGATGAAATATAAGAGGGGACTTGTCAGTATTGTGGAAGCCCACTTGCATTTTTCATTAATAAAATGTAAATACCTGTCCAGAAATTTACGGACATGACTGATCAAGGCTAGATTGATTTTATATCCGATTTCGACCACTTTCTGACGATTGGACACCTGTCCACCGGTGGGCATGTATCGATTTCCAAGAGATGGACTTAAAAATCTATAGAAAAAAAATCATCCCATGTGTGGCTACCATAAGTCATGGAAAGCGCAAATAACATTCAATGGATCTGCGGGCAAAGGTAATTGAACTTTATACATTAGTAAAGTGATATAACATCTATCAAAGGAATTGAGAAGTGTTCAAAGGGGAAAATTAAGGGTCCTACTGAAACCAAACCATGGTCAGGTAAACCAACTAAAATTGTTAGCCACAACCGCCAAAACCCACCAAAAATTTTAGGTGGCATATTGGACCTTCTGGAAAAATAGGGCATGCCCTTTACAATTGACTCCCGTTGCCTTTGTGATCTACCGGTGTCTTGAGCACCCTTGATCTAACATCTAACGTTGGCTCCACCTCATGATTATACCTTTCACTACCGGTTCTGGCCACAAAACATGGTGTTTTGAGCACCCTTGATCCAACATCTAACTTTGGCTCCACCTCATGATTATACCTTTCACTCCAGATTTCACTTTAAAGTTAAGAAAAGCATCCTGTACTTTTGGAAATAGGGCATCACCTTTTTTCCCAAGTGATGGTGTTTGATGACCGCTTCGGCATCTAACGTTGTCATACAGAGCAATGGGTCTTGGCTCTTTCACCAGGATTGGAGCAGCAAGTGAAGGAAAGAAAGATGAGTGTGGTTGGTGAGGCCCTTACCCTCCATGTTTACATTAGGCTCGGAGATTTGCACCCAAGTAGTTGTTACACAGGACAGCTTGCGTGGCTTACATGATTGTCTAAATAGAACGCCTATCTAAGCAATCACTGCCTCTAAGCTCCCTTAGATATGATACTCAGGACAGTGCATGCACATCAAGTCACATGTGAAGATTTATTTGCCATCTTTAATTAAAATGAACAGAGATTGCCGGTGAGAGCAGAAATGAACACCACCCACAACCCGGCTTGTCATAATGAAGAAGGAAAGTGCAAAGAATCTACACGTCCCAAACAGCCATAAATCATGCACTGTTTTGTGTATTAATTGGCAAGCTTTATGATGCTCGTTCAGTTGTGGCGCAGAAGGAGCAGTCTCTGGGATTCTGCCCTGGAGGACAAAAAGGAATCTAGTTAACTGGTTTATTGCCAGGCCTGTTTACTTTTAATTTAGTATTTTATTGCTAGAACAGTTCCTGCTTACATTTGTGCAGTTTTTGGTGCTACAAAATACCCCCTTACCATTACACAAAGGGAAATGCGTTCTAATGGTTGTGTTGGTTCCCATCAAAAGTATTATTTCTTATTTTGAGGGTTCTTCAGCAGGTTCTGTTGCAGATTCGCTACCAGATGTGTTAATTCCCTGGCAAACCTTCCCTCTATAAGTGTGTATTAACCACTTCCATGTAGCCATGGGTAGGGGTGAAGTGTCTTGAGTCTTAGGAGGTCAAATGCTATTTGCAGTGTTCAAATAGTACCATTGCTTTCTATGGCTTTTCCCAGTAGACTCCTGTGTAAAAAGATCAACTGAGGCTTGAAGTGATCACTGGTAATACAAAACTTTGCTCTACAGCAGCGGTACTCATACTACGGGTAGGGACCATTGCTATTGAATAGTGTTGAGCGTGAATATTCGAAATTCAAATATATTCGATGAATATCCAAGATTCGCAATATATCATGAATGTGCGCTCGGATATTCGCAATGGCAGATATTCGTCATATTATGCTTCAACATTGTTTACCGGCATCACGCATTTTTGTGCGCATTGCGAATGGACACATATGCACAGTGCTCATACTGGCTAAGATCCCAGAATGAAGAAGAGAAGCTGTAAAGCTGTTTCGCGAACAGCCATGCCCGATGTAAGGCAATAGAATGCAGTTGAATCTAATTTGAATGAAATTCAATTATGCAAATTCAAATATACCATATGCCACTCAACACTATTATTGAAAGTCTCAACAAGCAGCATTGTGGGAATCTAGTAAGGAGAGTAACTTCCCACCCTGCACATCATTTGCATAAGTGGGATGGGAAAATAGGAGGAGGGGGCATTATACTTATCTAATCGTGCCGGAAGTGATGTCCTGGAGTGACACTTCTTGTATTTGGAACGTGGAAGTGACACTCCACACCAGCACTTTTATGTTCCAAATATTTAAAAAGGTTGAGAACCACTGCTCTAGAGCATCCAATGTAAAGTGAGAGAAGTCTTACTGCTCATTTTAGGTCACTATGGCAAATAGTAAAGTGAAGACATACATCATGTATCATGTATTTGTTCACATTGGTAATGGATACTCAAATATTGTTTAAAAAAAACAAACAAAATAGTATTCTATAGATGCCATTTTTAAAAAATGTGGTAATGCTTAAATAGGATGCCAGCTTCTGTAATAGGAAATAGGAAAGCATACACTCTGTCAATATAATACATCTTTAAAAAGTCCCTGACCAGCATAAGTAGCTCTAAAGCTAGCCATACACGTGTCGATTCCTGAGCGATTGATCGACGATCCGATGGTTTCCGGTGAAGTCACATGCGTCGATCGATCGACCATACAAGTCCATGCCTACCACCTTAGGCCACCGATTCCTGGACGATTCTGTTAACAGTCGATCGATTCACAAATGTCAACGCCCCTTGATGTGTGCCCGATTGATCAGAAAAGACCAACAAGTTGGTTCCCTGGCCGATCCGATTTGGGGGCCATGTGGATCGGTCGGGGTCGATCGGTCAAGGTGGGCTGCACTCGATTCTTCGTCGATTGATCGGCGTGCACGCGCCTGGTGATCGATTGGCCAGGAATCGAGTGGAAAATCGACCTGTGTATGGCCACCTTAAAGGTTCCTAGGGGTAGGTGGTCAATTCTATCCTCAAGGTGGAACCATAGCTGGATAAGTCAGAGTTATGTGTGTCTTCCATTTATGTTTGAAATTGTACAATACACAACAAATAAGAAACGTTATTTTGTATTTTTTTTGTATCTTTCATATTTGTTTGTATTTATTTAGTCCTGATGTCCTTTCATTTCTCTCAGACAATTCAACCATTAGAGAGGAGTTAAGGTAGGTTTACATGTGTAGATTTTTGTTCAATCAACCAAAAATCGCTCGTTCTTCGTTGTTCGAACGAAAAATTCTACATGTTAGCAGCCCACCAAAGCATAGTAGACTTTTCACTGGAAAAGTGTTATCAGTAGTCTTTAGAGCTAAGTTGGTCATTTTATTTGATATCTACCACAGTGTGTCCATAGAAGATATTTTCACCAACAGGATAGTCCTTTAAATCTTTAAGAAGAATTTGTTCCTGTATAGCAAGTAGGCTACAAACACCCAGAGGGAAGTACCCAATAGATCTTGACCAAGGAGCTCATAATGGGTTGTCCAGTTCTTTACCTCCCAGGTAAATGGAAAATACATAGCTAAAAGAGAGTGTCCAACATAGACGAAGATGGAATTCATTCCTGAATAACAGAGAAAACAGAATATTAAGTATAAACCACCATAAGGTTATGTGGCAAATATAAAGGTGTAAATAAATTCTGAAATGTTAAAGTGTAATACAAGTACCATATGCACCAGTGTACTAAATTAGTGGTAACAAACCTGAAAGGCTTTGAAAACTGGATGTGTTGATCTGATGGGGGGCAGAAAAAGCTATAGCTGTAACATTGGAAGCCGGTCTTTGACCAGCAGAATCCTTATCACAGGATGCTAGGGACGGGTCCTGAATGGTATATTTTGTGGGGCTGGGTCACGAGCTCAAGATAACTTTTGGAAGCTGGAAAAGGGTTGGTTTTGCAATATAATGGGGTCAAATTATCTCATGGGGGGGGGGGGGGGGGG
>CM070037.1:21910135-21921407 GCA_036250615.1 Ptychadena robeensis
TTTTTTTTTTTTTTTTTTTTTTTGACAGGTGTGTAATATTTCCGTGTAATGTATGTGGGGGATTTTTTTTTTGAGTTTACTTCCGCTTTAAATTTAAGAAGCCAATGCGTCCCATGAGTCAAAAAGTTAGCCCACCCCTGCTATAGCTGCTTCTCTGTGCCATGAATAAGGGTGAAGGACAAGGAAATACTGTTGTGGATGTAAAATGAGGGTTCATATGGCCCTTCACATGAGCAGAAGCTGAACAAATAGACTTCATGTCTCATCTACACACTGTATAACCCTGAGGAGTAAACTGTTCATTTAATGTCACACTGTTAGCACCCTATGTCACCTTATGGTGAGAACGATGGACTGTGGAAACCATATGTCTCTTTTGTTAATGTGTCAATGTCGCTACTCAGAGAAAAGGATGAGATGCAAGGGTCAAATGTCTTAGGCAACTACTGTGCATGGCTATCCACTGAAAGGGAACTGTAGAGTGAATGATGCACAATTCTTTGATAATACGTTGCTCTTTAAACAATAAAACAAATCTCAAATAAAAAATAAATTCGACCAATCATATTGAGATTCAAAATGACTTTTTATCAAGAAAAGTGATTGTAAGGACAAAATATTATACTGTAGGTTCACAATTTCCATGGACTATCAATGGAAATGTTTTTGATGTATCAAATGCTAGAGATTGACACTGGTGGGACTAGACCTTAGTGGTATACTCCTGAGCTAAATTGATATAACTTACCTTATAGTTGCTTCAGTTGAGCTCAGTTGTAGTTATTGTATATATTTGTAAAATTTTTAGGAACCCACAAGACATGGGCAAACCATGGCCTGGGGGCCAGATCCAGTCCATTTAGCTTTTGAACCGGCCCATTCTCGTTTTAGTGAAAATGACTATTATTATTATCATCATTTATTTATATAGCGCCAACATATTACGCAGCGCTGTACATCAAATTAGAGTTGAGACAACACAAGATAACACACAGGTACAGGTTATGACACAGGAGGAGTAGAGTACCCTTCCCAATCTGGCTTACAATCTAATAGGTTGGGGAACAGAGTATACAATAGGTGGGGGAGACTCTCTTGGTCCCATGCTCTTGTTCCCTGCAATGAGGGTACATAATGCCTATAGTAGGCAGAACGTTCATTTTGATCTCTGTTTATTGCAGTAAACCAGCAGAGGGGAGCCAAAGAGTCTTCTCACCAAGCTCTTTGCATTTTGACTGGAATAAAGCAAGTACATTTATTTATTTCATAATTTTTCTTGTTTTTTCTCCCTACCATTCATTTTTTTTTTTTTTAAGCGGTACAGGAAATAAAAAATTACAATGTACCTGCCGCATGTTCGTGGTAATCATCAGTGACACAAGCAATTGGGACATCTATGTCAGGTGGCCATTACAGGCCCTTGGTCTGGCCCCTATGTCAAACGCACAAACACATTGTGGTCTACAAGTCAAAAAGTTTGCCCACCCTTGTTGTGTGGTAACCTACCACTATACCCAGGGGTGCACATAACTTTTAGTAAGCTCCTCAGATGAGTACCAAGAGATGGTATTTGGTACTCACTTTGTATGTGGTCTCCCTCACTGTCCTCTGCATCAGCTTCCTGCATGGTAGGTTCTGCTGCAGATGAAGTCCCTCTTCCTGATTGATCCTCCGATTAGCTGTCTCCATCCACAAGTCACCAGCTGGCTTTGGGTCATATGTAACTCTCACAGTACAACACGTTTAAACCCCCAGATCTTATACCTCAGTAGTACAACCCTGAAATTTTCTGACTTAAGGCCCCCATACATGGGTCGGATTCCGGCCGGATTCCGGGCCGATCGATTCCGGGCGCGTGCACGCGAAACGATCGTGCCGGAATCGTGTGCAGCCCACCTTGTCCAATCGATCAGGTCCAATCGTTCAGGGGCCCAGAATCGGATCCGACAGAGAACCAACATGTTGGTCTTTTTGATCCGAATCTGCACAGATCAGGGGGAGTTGCCATTTGTGAGGTGGACAATCGGACACGGAATCGTCCCGGAATCCGTTGGACAAGGTGGTATGCAGCGATCGGATACTCTTAATTGGCCGATCGATCACACCTGCGATTCCCGCCAGAATCGCCGGAATCGATCGGATAGGTGATCGAGCGGCCATGGAATCAGACTGTGTATGGCTGGCTTTAGTAACTAACCCCTGAGACTACCTGCAGTCCAAATGTCCTACTTTTCACATACCAACTCTCTAAAGCTGGCCATACACTCCGAGATTAAAATTACGATCCATTAAAACAGACCAATGTATCCCGACGGCGGTATTGGTTTGAATCGTAATATTCGGCAAAAAAGCTACCACATTGAAAATGCAATTTAGGATCGTATTTTTTTTTTTTTATGAGAATATCATCGAAATGAATCGCCGTTTATATCGGCCATTGTGATGTATTTTTTTTTTAAAGGGGAAGCCTCTGCAGTAATTGGTCAGTAAACACTATGAAAACAGTATGAAGTTTCCCGATGTTCCCAGACCAATTAAAATTTTTCAACATGTCCAATAAATTAGGACCGTAAAAAAACGGCAATTGCGATCGTATTTTATCGGTTGTACCATGTGGACATGCGCGGATTTCAGGCCGATAAAATGTTTTCATTGGTCGGTTTTAATGGATCGTAATTTTAATCTCAGAGTGTATGGCTAGCATAACAGTGCTTTTCTCTTGTTAGATTTTACCGTTACATATGTCTACTCTGCCTTTCATCCCCCAGATCTCCAACACCCTTAAGCTAGCCATACACGTGTCGGATTCCATGTCCAATCGATTCATCATCCGATCGATTCCGGCGATTCTGCCGGGAATCGCAGGTGTGATCAATCCGCCAATTAAGAGAATCCATCGCAGCATACCACCTTGTCCAACGGATTCCGGGACGGATCCGTGTCCGATTGTCCACCTCACAACTGGCAACTCCCCCTGATCCGGACAGAATCGCATGAGAAAGACCAACATGTTGGTTCTCTGTCGGATCCGATTCTGGGCCCCTGAACGATCAGACCTGATCGATCGGACAAGGTGGGCTGCATGCGATTCCGGCACGATCGTTTCGCGTGCACGCGCCCGGAATCGATCGTTCCGGAATCCGGTGCGAATCCGACACGTGTATGGGGGCCTTTAGAAGTCCAATCTTTTTTTTTTTTCGAGTATTAATTTACATTCGCAATTTCACACCCCTAAATGCAACCTTTTATAGTTATTAATGTTTCCCTTTGGTTATCCAAGTGACATGAATTGTATACATGTAACATTTAGCTGCGGCCGCCCAGACACGGAGTGCCTCCAAGTTGTTAGTACGCATATGAGCTGTGTTACAATAATGCAGGTAAGCATAGCTAGTTTTTGTCCCCTTTTGAGTACCAGAGTACCACTTATGTGCACCCCTGGCTATAAACCTTTTCACAGTAGAGCTTATTTCTTTTTTCTATGGATGGAATGGAAGTGATAGAATGTTCAAATAGGTTGTTCAAGTATCTGATGGGTTTTCTAAGTGTTTCTAGTGATTTCTATACCGGCATACTAATACTGCCTTTTCCAGTGGCAAAGACAGTCATTCAGTATATTTTGTAGAAACCGATAAGGCTTTACCATAAAAAAAGTGAAAGTAGCCAACTAGTTTCTGCTTTTTCTCATGTTTCATTGGACTGGATAAGCATCTTCTGATAGCGGTACATCATTCAGTTAGGGAACACAAGCTTACTGTATACATTAATTCATATGGATTAGGTGAAAAGGGACATTGTGGTGGTTGGAATATTTTTTGTGTCTTGTTTGTTCTTTTTTATTTATGGATTTTAATTATACATATCTTGCATCTATAACTCACTAATAAATCATAGAAAGAAACATATTCCCTTTTATTTATTACACGGATATCATGGAATAATGGTCCCATGGCTAAGCACAGAGATAACATACCTGGGTAGATGAATGGTTGTCCTCCCCACCAGTGTCTCACATCAATCACATAGAACATAAGGCCCAGGAGGAGGAAGGAGAAACAGCTGAGTGTGGTGACGAAGGACAGAGACCTGCCAACAGCGAGAAGCACAATATGATGCACCCAAAGTACAATTTGTCAGGAACACCTATTCTATTCTGTTAGATAATGCAAAGCCAGGTTCAGTGATGGGGATGCGCTAATGAAGTAACACAGGAAATACAGCAGTGTCAGTGATGTTCACATTGTCTTGTCTGAAGCCAGTTTTTATTTATGATGTCATGTAAAATCAGACGTGTTCCAACCCCTTGGAAAAAGGCCAAGTATCTCTCTGGTTTCTCTTGTCCTGGGCTGACACATATATTTTCTTGCAAAGCAGGAGAAGGTCAGGATTTTGCAGAGATTTTAGCATGCAAATGTCTTGGCTTCGATTTTCTAACTTTCTTGGTGCTTTTAGAATGAAAGAGTAATATATACGGGAAAATGAAGACAATAAAACTTCTGCTTGTCCAAGCAGCAGAAGTTATCACAGGGTTTGAGCTAGTGATGGACAAATATCAGCTGAGGGTATTCGAGTGTCTGGGGACTTTTTAACAAATGCCCTCTTTTCGCATGTTCATAGTGAACTGCATTGACTGTAATGGCAGTGTCAGGATTCAAACCTAGCAATGCGTTGGTGTCTGGCTGCAGCCCTGTCTACTGAGCCACCTGCTAGTGTAACTCTACACCTTGTTGGATCCCTTGCACAAACTACTATGAAACCTAGTTCTTGGTGAACCCTGAACTCTTGGCCTCTCCTTAGTACTTTCTTTATAAACCATGCCTGTTCAGTTCATCCTTGCCAGATTATTGTGCTCCATGCCGATATCTTGCTTTGCTGCTGTTGCTTATCTGTTCCATCATTATTATCTTCTGTGTATTGACTTGGTTACTGATTACTGGACTACGCTTCATCTTGCTCCCAAATCTTATCTGATTGGCTTGACCTATGCTTTGTTACTGGATGACACTTCTGATTACTGTAGTGGCCAGGGGTTGTGTAGTCAGGGTGAAGTTTCCTTTAAGCCCCTGGAACGGTATGCCCCAGGGTTTCCTGAGGACTTAAGAGGAGTCCCCGCCCCATGGGCTGGGCCTTTTGTGGAGAGCAAGGAGGAAGCAAGCAGCACGTCTGCTGCTGTTTCATCTGCGGCCTTGTATCCCGACCGAGCTAGCCCAGCGTGTGTGTAGCCGGCAGGAGCTACTTAATCCTGTCTACTGTGGTCTCAGCCTGTCCTACCTATATCCAGGGCCTACACCCAGTCTTGTCCTGCCCTGTCCATGTCCCTGGCCTGTCATGGGGTAAGAGCTGCCAGCCCGCATTGTGCTGCTAACAGTGCCTCCATTCTGGACTATAGTTAAGGACTGTACTGTGGACTGTAACCATACTCCAGTTGTTTGTACCGTTGTGCTGATTGTCAATAGTGAGACCCACCTTCAGGGCCTCACCGCACAATAAAGTTACCGTTTAAGCATTACAGCAGCCTCTGTCGCCTGATTGATTCCTGTGTTCCTTACATTACCACTGTTGACCCTGCCAGGATCTGCATCACTGTTTCAGCAACTGTACTCTGAGCTTGAACCTAGATCATTACAGGCAGACAAAATTCAGGTCATAACTGTAGCCACAATACCAATAATAAAAGCGTCAACAGGGTGCAAACACCTGGACAGTGTCATACCAGATGGGGGTCAATGGCTAAACCTCTTCAATTAAAAACGTATTTGTGTTGGTGTTTATTTCATGTCTAATGGACAGGAATCTCATTTACAAACAAAAAAAGCAGGGAGTGCCTTCCCTTTCCTTCCAGGTTTGCCAAAAATGGGTCTGGTATGCTCTGTAGGGAGGGAACCTACACTGTGTCATGGCCCCCCTCTTCCAGGCATAACAGATCCTATATCTGCAGGGGGTCTGGTATGTTCTAGAGGAGAGGAGCCCATACTGTTCATGGTCCCCCTTTTCCAGGAATACCAGATCCTATACCAGAAGGGGGCCTAGTATGCTCTGGAGGGGGGTCCCCACCCCATTCGTGGCCCCCCTCTTCCAGAGCATACCAGACCTTATGCTAAAAGGGGTCAGGTATGCACTGGGGAGGTGCATACCTGACCCCCTATTTTTTTTAAAACTGACTGTGGGGTGAGATGTCAAACTTTGTTCTAAATTTCATGAACATCTCTAGTCAGACTTTGTTGTGAAGGCAGCTTATCTCATAAAACTAATGCTCGGCATACACACACCGAGCAGGTCAGACCGACCTGCTCCGATGTATGCCGAGATGCGAACGTAATGACGTCATCACGTTAGCATCCCATTGCATTATGGGGCCCCTTCTATCGGCCGGGCACCCTTTGTGTGCCGGCCACACGCTGCATGAAGACACCGTCTTCATTGCAGCTTATGGCATTGGCTTGCCTGGCTTGCATTGGCCAGAGAAGATCGGACATGTCCGTTCTCTGGCCGGCCGAGCAGTGGGGCGACAGGGATCTGTTGCCCCATGTGGGCACATGCCGATTAGCGGCTGATTTTTAACCTGACCGACGGCGTAAGCGCGCACGCCCGTCGGTCAGATTAAAAATCGGCCGCTTATCGGCATGTGTATGCCTAGCATTAGCTATGACCTAGTTCCCTTCTTATTGAACCTTTGTGGCCATGACTTCTGGAAGACAAAGCTTATCTAAACACTTTCTTAGCTAGTCAACCATGTTTAAATATATTAACATGTGTCAAAAAGAGCTATCTGGTCTTCTTTTTCTACAGGTAAATTAGCTTTTTGTGTAGACCCTTTTGAAATCTGTGGTATCTACAGTATCAGTATCTACAGTGTCTTAGTGATGTCCTTCTAAATGTAATGTTAATGTTTTCATGACTTACAAAAAGCCTGACCCATATGAAATATACACCGTTAATTAAGACACACATTGTTACATGGTGTGGACCATAAGCAGGAATTAACCAATTAACAGGACATGGAACTGTCAGTAAATCAATGTTTATAGTCCATGTCATTTAGGATAGATTCTATACATTACACAACTAAGATGCAAGCTTTAGGGTCACATAATGCACAGATAAGATCCTGGCACATTGTTCCAAATGCTGAACATAGAGAATACATTATATAAATTAAATAAATCACACGAGGGAACCTTTCCAGCATATACTTCTTCCTTGATAGTACTCATCTGGCCTACTTTATTTTAATACTTCCTAAAAGCCATTTATCTGTCCGTTGAAGGGCTGCCTACACCATCTGCATACTGAATGCTTGTAAGTAACTGCATATTGATTTTCACTTCCCTTGTAAAGCTGTCAAATGCCTTCTTGGGTGTAAGAATGGCAGAGAGGAAGTGATCTGCTCCTTCTCATCTCTAGTTGTGATGCCTCTCAATTAATATTCTCAAAATGAAACTGTTAAATTAAGAAAATATTAGCAACTCTACAATCGTTATCAGCAAAGTTCCACAGAGTTAGATTTTTGGAGATATCTATATCTGTTGCTTGATTGTGAGGTGGTTATGAATGTGAATTTGTATATGTTATTTGCAAAGTCAAGGAATAAAGAACATAGTCAGTTTAGAGACCACGGGGTCTCCATGCAAAGCATCGGCTGAGCTGGAGAGAGCAGAGCTGTCTTCCCAGCCCCGCTGATGATGATGTCATCACGCTGCTGTAGGGAACATCGGATGGCTCGAATATCGAGATGCCTGTTCCCTGCTTAACACTTTACCAGAGACGATTACCAGAAACACCTTCAAGCCTTAGATCAAGCAGCAATTAGATGCACCAAAGTATTAAAAGTATTTTATCAATTTTAAAAAAAATTATTTTTTTATAGACAGCCCAGCTAAATGTTATCTATGTTATCTAGTCAGTGGTTACATCTGGTTTAGCATTCTTGTTTAATCATATAAAAATATGGTGTCGATGATGTTGATCCCTACATTAGATGAACATTTAGGTATATTGGTTACTGCTTTTCTTATGTCCATTTCATTTATATATATATATATTCAAATACTTGTAATAATGTGATATCAATATAAAACAAAACAATTGCATAAAATAATTTTTTTAAATTTATTAAGATTTTAGCAAGTAGCCTTATTTCTGCACCTCTCTGGAAATTCCGCTAAACATGACATTGCTCTATAAAAAAGAACCAACTGGACAGTAAATCACCTAAATGTATAATTGCTACTCAAAGATGTAAAATTTCTTTTAATAATTCAAGTATACTGTGTACAATAAAACAAGCTACAATAAAATAAAATAAAAATACAATAAAAAGCTGTAAAATGTCATCTTAATGAATACAAGCTAAACAAATATATTAAGTGTAATAATGCCTCTGGGCACCGCAGCACCCCTCCAGTTTTACAGATAGTGAATGTAAAGCGATGTTAATGGCTAAGTTTTAACTGAATAATGATGAAGCTTTGTTCTAGAAATACTCCAGTTGGGTTTAGTAGCACTTACCAGAGGTTTTTATTGACGGGAATAAATCCTTCATCCCTTGTACACTTGGTTAAGATGGCCGACACAGTCCCCTGTGGGAAAAACAATAAGGCGACCAGTTGGTCAATACACAAGAGTAGAGATGGATGGTTGTATAGTCAGCACTGGATACTAAAGGGACAGATGGATTGGCTATGATCGTAAGTGTTTTCATTGATCACTCTATTTATGAATGTACAGGTTAACCTTTTTGTCACCAAAGGGCATGGCTTGAATTGACTTGTTAGATCTTCACCGTAGTTCCATTATAAGCTACCTTATTGATGAGGGACTTGTTCATAATCCAAACAAACAATTAGGAAACAGATCCCTACAAATGTATAGATAATTTAAGAACAAGGAAACAAATAAACTTTCTGCTAAAGGGTCATGTATGTTGACGGCATAACCTGAGAATGTTTACATTGCATATGTACAAATACATAAGGCTTTATTGAGAATACAGTCCCTGTTCCTAATGTAATGTAAATGTCTAAAGCTAGGCATAGACGGGTCGTTTTTCCGTCGACTGCTCAGCAGACCGACTGGCCGTGATGACATCATCACACATGGCCACTAGTGCAGAGAATTGTCCGGGCACCCTTTGTGTGCCTGCCATTACTTCTGATGGGAATGGAATTGTCCGGCAATTTACCGACATGTCGGATAACCGCGCGAACCGTTTTGCGGCCGGCCGCTTGGTGGGAACGCAGGGTGGCCGATCGGCTAAAGAATCTGGCAGGATTCTGCCCGTCTATGCCCAGCTTAACAAAGCATTCATTGGACAGTTTGGGCTAGCCTGTCTTGAGTATTTATGGATGAACATTGACCACAGGTATTCACAGTCAAACAGTGGACATTTCCACAAATACCAGTAAGGACAAAGAGTGTCGATTGAAGAAATGCTGTTTATAGGGAAAATTGCCTTTGGTGGGAAAAGATAGATTTACAATAGTGGAGTAAATACTGTTCAGGTAGGTATGTGGAAGATAGGTATCTGTCTTGTCTTATTTCTAGGCCTTGTCTTTAAAACCCCCTGTGCATGGGTAAGAGGTCCTTGGGACCTCTCTACTTATTCAATAGGGTTTGGTAGAAGGATCCAAGGGTCATCTTGTTAAAGGGGAACCCAGGATTCTTAATGAGCATGTGCACCCACAACACCAGGGCACCAGGACTTTTACAACGGGTCACCCCCTCATTAGGGGGATCTACCTATGAACATCTCAAAGAGCAAATATGAAGCTGCCAAATGATGCTGTGAAATTTGAACTTCTTTGCTACACCACATACAGGAAGACACACTTAGACTTGAAAAGATTTGTAATTTGAACATAAAACAATCCCATCCCCACTGTACTGTATTATCTTTATAGGTTGCCATTGGTTCAGGACTTCAATGGCAGTGCCCAGCTACTATTTTTTTGACAATAGCCCCAAAGGATAATGTTTCCAACTTCATGTTTGACGTGAAGTTGGTGTTCTTGGGGTCATAGTTAGCATTCCTCTTCCTCCAAACATGGGAACTGAGTTAATGCCAAAGAGCTTGATTTTGGTCTCACCTGGCCACAATATTTTTTTCTGCCAAACTGCAGATAGGCCTGTACTTGTGTCTTGAACAAGGGGACCTTGTTGGCATTATGGTGTAGTGTGTTACCAATTGGTTTCCTGGGTGGTCCCAGCTGCACAGAGATCATTGACAATGGAGTTTGGGTTGCTTTGTCACTATTCTCATTATCATTGTAACTGCACAAGGTGAGATCTTGCATATAGCCCCAGACCAAGGAAGATTCACAGTTATTTTGTGTCTCAGTTATTTTGTGAAGTTCAGCCTTGAGTGGGTAACCGTATACAATCTTGTCCCTGGCATTCTTGGACAGCCATGGTGCCTAATTTGTAATCTGATTGATTGCTTTTGTGGCCAGGTGTATTTTATACATATACTGGGATTATGAGAACTCTTTTTGGAGGTGTGCCTCTCTCATCTTCCTTAAATGAGTCCATGGCCCCTTATCCAAAGCCTCTTCCACCTTCTCTGAGCACATGTCTGAGGTTCTGACATCATACCCTGCTTGATCATGAGATCATGATTTTGCATTTCATGGGGAGGATGCAAAAGGACTGTCTATAGGTAATGGCTGAGGAAGAGAGGGTGGTGCATCGAGTGCAGAATAAGGTCAAGTATTCTCTTTACAGGTCCCACATATCCATAATTAAGCATATAATCCTTGCAGTGGGGTGAATATTTTATTTAAGATTTTGGACAAACCTTGATAAACGTTCAGATGCTTTAGAGCATAGAAAGCTTAAGGGCCCCATGCATCTGACGAGCTGGGGCCGATAAACAAGCGACGGAGTGCATGGATGGGGACGCCGGTCTCCATACAAAGTGATGCCATTGGCCAGAGGTTTACGGAAAATTGGCAACAAAAATTGGTCGCGGCTTGCTAGATGTATGTGGGCATTTGCAGATTGGTTCTTATACAGGGAGTGCAGAATTATTAGGCAAATGAGTATTTTGACCACATCATCCTCTTTATGCATGTTGTCTTACTCCAAGCTGTATAGGCTCGAAAGCCTACTACCAATTAAGCATATTAGGTGATGTGCATCTCTGTAATGAGAAGGGGTGTGGTCTAATGACATCAACACCCTATATTAGTGAGATATCTTGCAGAGGGATGCAGCACAAAAATTGCAAAGCTTCTGAAGCGTGATCATCGAACAATCAAGCGTTTCATTCAAAATA
>CM070037.1:21928562-21945788 GCA_036250615.1 Ptychadena robeensis
CCTTGAGCAATACAGCCGCCTCTGTCGTCTGATTGATCCCTGTGTACCTTACAAGACTGTATCAAGCAGAGCATAGGGAAGCATGTAAAAATTTTGAAGCAGCAACACAACGCAGAGAACAGTATATCCTCTGGACATATACTGCATATGGGATAAGATGACCTGTTATCCCACAGAGGACAGAAAACATAAATAACTTACATCATCAGAAGTATGTAGCACTCATACACAGGGACCAGAAGTATTTAATGCTCAGTGTCAGGGGACAGAAGTACAAAGTTAAAAGCACAGAAAACAGGAATATGTAGCAAAGTGTATAATCCAAAACTCTTAAAATACAGGAATAAATAATTACCAGGGTTCAGGTACATCTTTCAGAGGCTAGGAGTATATTCTATACGAAGCAATTGAGGCCTTAAATAGCAGGGGTATGAAACACACAGAGCGCAGGCATCAGTAGTATGTTCTGTAAGTATGTATAGATGTATGTATGTAGTATTATGTTCTGTATATCATGTATGACGCATAGGAGGCCTTAAACAGTAGCATGGGTATGAAACACAGAGAGCAAGGGTCAGTAGTATGTTCTTTAGGTATGTATTAGTATGTTCTGGATATCATGTATAAAGCACAGGATGCTGTGAGTAGCAGAGGTATGAAACACACACATTCTGCAAATAGGTGAACCAACATACACATTTTCCTTTTGTTTTCCCTTTTTGCACCTAGATCTTCTATACTTCCATAGGAGGGGATAGAAGAGGGATTCTAGCTATATTCTCTTCGTTATATTTTATTACATATAATCCCCATAGTAAATATAGTACATGTAAAATGTGTTCATTACATAAATGCAAGAAAAAGAACTTATTCAACACGTTTTGCAACTTCCTCAGGAATGTTGCATGTATGTAGTTTGCACGTTAAATTGCGCTTGTGTCAATATTAAGGTATCAAAACACATTTGCAAGTCAGACTGTTGTCAACATTCTTAAGGGAATGGGGAACTTTGTAGGATTCCACCCAAATGTCCAATAATGAATCTTTCGTATGAAGATTTGGTCCATGAACATCTTGATCAAAGGAGGTTCGTGGACCGCATCTTCATACGCATGTAAACTGAGGAACATGAAGTACTCTGCTCCCAACATGGAGACCCAGTAACAGAAAAAAATCTGTTCTTTAGACCACTTAGATCATGTACTATGGCTGTTATCTATATACATTATAGACCATTTGGGTGGAATCCTACAAAGTTCCCCATTCCCTTAAGAAGGGTGACTGCAGTCTGACATGGCTAATATGGGATTTGATATCTTATTATTGACACAAGCGCAATTTAACGTGCAAACTACATGCATGCAACATTCCTGAAGAAGCAACAGAAAGTTGCGAAACGTGAAGAATAAGTTATTTTTCTTGCATTTTTTAATGAACAACATTTCTATGTAATATATTTACTATGGTGATTATCCAATATAAAGTGTCTCTGCCTCCAGTCCCTGTGTCCGTGGGATTGTGCTACTGCGCATGTGTCCCACGGACAGCCATTGGAAAGGAATGCAGAGACTTTGGACGGCCGGGCTCAGATCAGCTCTGAAGTGTAGCGTGATGACGTCATCACGCTGCTCTCCAGACCTGACAGCAGACCTGGCAGGCACCCTTTTTGTGCGGCCATAAGTTTCAATGGGGACGCCGGTCCCAATTGAAATTAACAGCATTACTAGCACCCATTGATTTAACGGGCTTAATGTCTAGTATATAATAAAATATTATGAATAGAATATACCTCTGTTGCCTTAAAAATCCCTCCGCTAGCCCCACTTAGAAAAGTATAGAGATCTAGGTGTGAAAAGGAAATAAATTGTCTATGAAACACAGAGTGCCAGGAGTCAATAGTATGTTATGTATGTATGAATGTATGTATGTATGTAATAGTAATTCCTGTATATAATGTATGAAGCACAGGAGGCTTTGAGTAAGAGGGGTATGAAACACACAGAGTGCAGGGGTCAGTAGTATGTTATGAATGTATGTATGTATGTATGTTTGTAATAGTGATTCCTGTATATAATGTATGAAGCACAGGAGGCTTTCAGTAACAGGGGAATGAAACCCACAGAGTGCAGGGGTCAGTAATATGTTCTGAATGTATGTGATAGTATGTTCTGTATTCATTGTATGAAGCACAGGAGGCCTTAAACAGTAGCAAGGGTATAAAACACACAAAGATCAAGAGACAGTAGTATATACTGTATGTATGTAATACTATATTCTGTATATAATTCAACAGAACTATTTCAAGTCTGCTGAAAAGTCCAAAAGCAGGAAGGCTACTATCTACTACTTCTAAGCTTAGAATAACCAACAATAAACAATTGTATTCAATTTACAAACAAGAACTTTATAAGTATTGCTGCATTTATAGACTTCCAACAACGTCCTCACTGGTTTTTATAGAAAACACATTTCTGTATATGCTGTCACACCTACTGAAATTGCCTATTTATCCAGCAGAAATAGAACCTCTTAGGTGTTTCGAGACCTATAAAGAGTGTTGCTGCATTAACCATGAAATTAAATTATAGCTGTTTCAGCCCCTCAGGTCCTCCATGTGGTAAAGCAGCACTGCCAATGGTTTGTATAAATTAAGTTTGCTGAACTAAACAGTAAAACAATGAGATAAGGATGAATAATGGAACTTAATGGGCCTCCTTCCGTGGAAGCATGTCAGAGAACAATTGTGTTATCTACCTGATAGCTTTCCATGCTTTAGAATATATATAAATAGAATTAGCTTCTGTATATACTTTCTAGAGTTTTAATAACCGGAGATTTCTATTATATGACCAATATGTTGGAGTAAACTGCAAACTAGGCTACATACAAAACTAGGCATCAATCAGAACCACACCCTGGCTAACCTCCTTGGTGCTTACCCCACAAACTTAACCCGAGTTACAATCAGGGATACTCACCTAATTTCAAAGTGCCCACCACAATGTAGAGCAGTGGTGGGCAACTGAGTTCATATGGAGGGCCACAAGTGTGGCCCTCTGTATCACTAAAGGGCTGCACATAACACGATTCTGACCCTCCCCCTGTCGACATATCTCAGCAAGTGGTGGACTAGATCCCGACAGGCAGTCAAAACCCAACAGCACTCACCCCTCCTCCTGCCCCTGGGTGCAGCACACATATGTAGACTTGGTTTCCTCGATCAACATTGACAATTTTACTGACCGCCAAAGTTGATGATCAGAGGTGAGTTGCTATGCCCTATGCATTAACAGTTAGGTTTTGGGGGCCGCATGTGGAGGACCAAGGGGGCCGCCAAAAAACACTCAAAGGGCCGCAGGTTGGGCACCTAGGATGTAGAGTATTGGCGGACCTGACGATTTCTTTTGATGACTCCGAAGAGGCGGAGTTGGGGGCAGCGCCATTGACCTCCATGTCATGAGGAAGGTAACAGCTTTTCAGGGATCACTGGGCTTAGGGTGACCAGAGAATCGTGGAAGATGATTGGCCATGGCACGCTTTTCACAAATATGACAATCAGGAGGTTATAAGCTTGTCATTCCTGCACCCAAATATTATCCCACTACTGTCTTGGTCAATGGTATTAATAAGCCCATTGTTGAGGAAACGCATCAGAAGGGACGAACAGTCTTAAAGCAGACCTACCACCAGAATTCTATATTTTCATGAATGGCAATAGAAGTGCCAAAATTAGGGAGGATTGCAAAAAAAAAAAACTTACCTGAAATGAGCAATTTAAGAACATAATCCCGCAGCCCTCCCTTACTTCTGGGTTCTAGTTTATGCAAGGCAACAAGTCACAAGATCGCTTTGTTTTCTGGGTTAATTTGTGATCACGTAACTATATTGAGGCAAATTGCCAAAGAAGATCATTGATGTAACATAGATTCACATACACATTAATTCCAGCAAAAAAGCACTGCTGACATACCCAGCACTCATGGAATTCATAACACTGGAGGGGAGATCTGTGTACTGGACATAAGTATGAATATTTGTGTGGTTCTGAATATATTGTTCATGGTTATTATTTAATTATAGACATGACTGGAAGGGCATGACAGACACTGACATGTGGACAGTGGGGTAACTCTGTTCTCAAGTAATGCCGGAACTGGTGGAAGTGGAAGGCTACTGCACAGTGATGCCATAACTCATGGGTTGGAGTTGTATGAGGCAGAAAATCACCAATAAAGCCCCACAGGTCAAGTATGTATATTAATTCCAGATCCTGACATACCTATACCATATATAGGTAGCAGCATAACGTGTGGGGGGGGGGGGGCTGTTCAGAATGGAAGGCATTAAGAATTTTCCTTCACATGAAATTGATATCATTTGCTTCCTGTCAAGTTTATTGAAAAAAAAATTGGGTTGTCCAAGTCCTGATTAAACATCAACAAATATCATAATTTATAGATATTTTACTGACTTTGATGTGGGAACATAAAAAGAAAAGGTAACATGTATACTGGACTATAACCGTAAATAATGAAATGACCGGCACTATATCAATATAACACATTGATAAAAGTGGCTTCTTCTTATCATACCCCATGTTTGGCCTTCAGGCCTTCCATGCCACCTTTTGAGGTTGGAGCTGGACTGCACAAGATGACAAGTGTCAGGAAATAGCCAAGAGCAGATGGAGTAAGTAAAAATTTTTCCTTCTACTAAGTTGCCGTGGGGCACCGACATATCTGAGGGTAAAGGCTGAGCAGCCATGTGCACATTGTGCTTCCAGGGTTCTGTCGTCAATGTTTTATCTTCTCACAGAATACTGTTCTTTATAGTAGCCAACACGTAGGTGTACTCCTAAAATTTTAAGACAACCTCTTTTTGTATAAAAAATTTATTATTTCTCTATTTCACACAAAAGTGGTCTTCTTCCTAAGTGATTTGTTGTGTCTGGCTCTGTAATTTAGATCTTAAAAATTGTTGTTGTTTTTTTTTAAAGTGATTGATGGAAGTTTTCTAAGCACTTATCTGCATGAAGTTTGTATGTTCTACCAGTGTGCGGGTTTTCTCTGTGTTGTCGGGTTTCCTTTCAAATCCCAAAGTCATACTGGTAGTCATACTAAAGGCTTTATTACATGACCAATGTTAATATTCGTTAAAGTTGAAGGGGGGAGGTACAAATAACTGAAAAAAATGGAAGTTGCCTGAGCAATAGGTCTCTCACATGTCTCAAGCCTCCTTGCTTGTTTAATTCTTGACTTCCCAGTTCCAGACTCCAGACTTGGTTCGTCCAACGTATTCTCCCTTCATCTTGAACCTCAGCACTTCATCCCGGTACCTCTTCTGACTTCCGGGCTCCAGATTCTCAGCTGGTGCTACAGAATCTCCCTTTCTCTTAACTCTTGGCACTAAGTCTCGGTATCTCATCAGTTGCCAACTTGCATGGGTGCATTCGGGAACTCCAACCTGGGGATTGTCTGCAGCAAAGCCCATCACCCGTTGCCGGGGTGCTCTGGGGTGCTCTGGTGAACACCAGTCGGTCCCTTAGACTCTTTGCTCCGGGTTGCACATTTGCCAACTGTGCAAGTTGGTCCAGTGGGTCCACACCCTTGAATCACCAACTGTGACAATCTGAGCCCAAACTTGAAATAAGACAGTATATCAAAATGGCCCTAACTAACTAGAAGAGGCAGGAGGAAGGAAGAAAGAAATGGTAAAGGAAGCAATCACAAGTGAAAAGAAGAAGGAAATTGTGATGAAATATGAGAGTGGCGATAACTACAACATGCCAAAATGGACCATCTTGATTTTAGGGTTGCTTTAGGAGGATCAGAATGCATGGGTATTTGTATTATGACTTACAACCAACTTTTGGGAGTAAATTAAGTTTGTAAGTAAAGGGTCCACTGTACTCTTATACTATCTGCTGTTAAACAGGAAATTACTGAAGGTTCATATCATACTCAGATTTACAGGCATCTCAACTACAGACTCTTTAATAGATCTAGAACAGTATAAAGGGGATTAGCTCTGTAGAACATACCAGAATTTATGGTGCAGATCTGAGGCACAAATATAAATTTTAGATGATCCTGTTAATAACTATATTTTTAGTATATGTAGCTACTATTCAATGTAGTTAATTGCTTGCCCCTTATATTGCTACCAACCTGTAATTCCCGATTCTACATCACGGAACAGCCTCTTGTAACCTATCAAAGTCTTACTTTGTTGATGGTTTGCTGCATCGGGATTTGCATTGATTTTAGATTAAATTCATTTTCATTTGGCCTGAATCTCATTCAGTCAGAATGGCCTGTAGAATTGTTCCATTTGAAAAGAGTAGGTGATGCAGATAATGTATCGAGCAAAGCCCTAAAAGTTAATTACAGTTGCACTGTGTAATAAATAATACTAAACAGTACAAGCATTGTAGAGCTTGTTCATTAACACGGTCACATGTATCACACACACAACACAGGATTTCAGCTGAAAATATGAGTCCTGGCCAAGAGGACAAATGGTAGCATGAGGAACATATCTTCTATAGAAGAACCACAGGACTTTGCAGAAAAGGAGATAAATGGCAGTTTGAGATTCATAATGGAAGATATTAAGATTGAAGAACTAGATAAGCCAATGTGACAAAAAAATGGTGCTATTGGTTCCTGAGATGTTGGCCCAATAAAATATTTTTATGTCCGCGATTTGAATAAACTATTGAAAAATCTTTGGCCTGGACTTTGAAGTAGGCACTGTGGTGCTTTTGATCATTTTCTGTCCAAAATAACGTTACCATTCTAGTATGGTGATTGGTGTGGTTGTAAAGTTTGAAAGCATGGAGTCTTGTTGCCTCACCATATAGAACAGTGGTGGGCAACTGAGTTGCTATGGAGGGCCACAAGTGCGGTCCTTGGCATCACTAAAGGGCCGCACATAACATCCATCCAGACCCTCCCCCCGTCAACATATCTCAGCAGGCGGTGGACCACATCCCAACAGGCAGTCAAAATCCAAACAGCAACCACCCCCCCCCCCCCCCCCCCCCCCCCCCCCCCCTCCTGCCCCAGGGTGCAGAGCTCATATGTAGACCTGGTTTCCCCAATCAACATTGGCAATTTTACTGATGTAGGACTAAAGATGTTTAGGAAAGCTGGGTCAGCATGTGACCACTTCACAGGTGAGTTTCTATGCCCTATGCATTTACAGGTTTTGGGGGCCACATGTGAAGGACCAAGGGGGCCGCCGAACAACGCCCGAAGGTTGGACACCTAGGATATAGAAAGTCTGACCATATTGTCATGTGATGTCATGAGGCCCCCAAACAATGTACAGGTTTACCACAAGACCAGCACCAAAGACCAGTGAGGCCGAAGGACTTGAAAAATAAAATCTGTAGAACAAGCATTGCTCTATGGAACAAAATCACATTAGGAGTTCTGATTCAGCTGCCAGCTTGGCTATTTATGATCCTTTAGCTTTCATTTCTCCTTGACAGTTCGGAAGCTGAATATCAAACGCCGGACTTGATTAACTTTAGAAAAATGGAGTCCTCTGTCTGCTGATCAATAGCTTTTGTTGTCTAGCAGGGCCATAAATTTACTGAGCAATTTGTAGAAAAGATCCAATATGATCTGGCAAGTACCTGGCTTAGTCAAAGGGAATCGGTTTCTAGATTTTAACCCTTTAAATGCCCAATGCTTTGTGAATGTATTCATTCAAGAGACAGATTCCAGTATGGCAATATTTAAGTTTTGTTTGGTATGGAGATAAGCATATTTTGGGTAAAGCCCCCCCATACACCTTTCAATCACTCTCTACAATGTCCTTTAGATCTACCAAAAACTATGTCTACCAACAACAACTTATTACCAACAAATAAGTGCTGGGTCCTCCCTGATAGAATACATAGTGATTGGAAGGTATATATAACTGCTATATAGTGCTGGGTCCTCCCTGATAGAATACATAGTGATTGGAAGGTATATATCACTGCTATGTATTGCTGGGTCCTCCCTGATAGAATACATAGTGATTGGAAGGTATATATCACTGCTATGTAGTGCCGGGTCCTCCCTGATAGAATACATAGTGATTGGAAGGATTAGAAAGGTCCTCATATCACATGATTTTGGTTGAACAATTGTACATAAATTGTAAGATTGTGCCTCAATATATTTTTTTTATCTCAGGTCTGTGTGAAGCAATGTAGGAATGTAAACTTCTGGTACCTACAGAGTGTATGATGATATGTTAACCCTGAGCTGGCTGAATGTTAAATTAACCATCCAGGGTAACAATATGACCCTGACAGTGCACAAAGTGTAATGAAAGAGAAAATGTGGGACTTAAACATTGCTTGCGTTAGGCAGCACCTCTACTGCTCCCACCTCTCCTTCCATCATCGCACTGCAGTACACCCGGCAGGCGGATCGCACCGACCTAACTTTTATTGTCCATATATCCTCTGAATACTAAAGTATTTTCATGTTTCAGGTTTTCATGTCCAACTCTTGCAAGAACTGGTAAATTTAGTGCATTCCCTGGTGATCCATTTTCGCTTTTACATACCTTTAGGCCTTCCTGCCCTATTTTAGCCTGAATGATGCATAGCTTCACTGTCCAAGATAACATATAGTATACTGCTGGGTGCAATCTTTTTTGCTGATTATTTAGACAAGCCCTGCCCTGACCATGCTTGGGCCAAACTACGCTTTTTGCCTGACCCCTCTGAATAACTTATTTGGACCTTTGTGTATGACTGCTGGCTCTGTCCTGACTTTGCTTCCACCTCAGTGTTTCTATATTTTTGATTAGCAAATATATGGTCTTGTTTTTTTGTGGGCTCCTGGTCCTTTGCCAAGTTCCTAGACAGCATCTTTTGCACACAAGACCTGGGAGCTATGAAGTGCTGGGGTGGCACAACTAGTTTTTAAATCTGCTTGACTATCGAGTGCGATGGAGATTGGGGGATTGATAGGCATAGGGCCATGGCCTCACACTGAGACACTGAGACAGAAAACTATTAACTGCATTTTGTCTTAAAGCAACTCTAAACTCTCCTTGATCTCATCTCTGACATGTTTTCTTACTTAAATGACATTTTTTTTACTAATCCACCGTATCCTCTTATCTCACAGTATATGGTCTCTGTCTCATGGGGGATGTCATCTTGCTTGTCCTGCAATGTTCATAAATTTTTTTCTAACCTGGGAGGTTAGTCCGAGTTAAGTGAGGGTAAGTTTGTTTACTAACAAAACTCACCCCGAGCTAACATCCGGCATATTCTCCTGGTCGTTGAATGCTTGAAACTGTTGTCCATATCGGCGGACCCGACAATCTTTACAGATCCATCTTGATGACATAATTTAAATTACGGAGAGGCAGGGGGCGGCGCTATTGACCTCCATGTAATGGAGAAAGCATTGTTTTTTTTCCAGCGCATCAACAATGGCGCCAGGGATGTGTAGGGGAGGTGAGTAAGGGCACAAAATCACATTGCAATGTTATCTTCCTAAAAAAAGTGCGCCATGGCCGTAATGCCCAGGAGGTTAAGCTACCCTGAGATAAATTCGTTTGGTTAATAACGCTGTAACATTCTAAGGAAAGGATCACTAATTCAGTCCACAATGATCTTTATCTTTTGAAGCTTGAAATAGGCAAACAAAATGTATGTGAGCAGTTGAGGTATTCAGCTATAGATTTTGTTTACTAAAGTGTTCCTGAGTTTGGGTACACGTTGACGATCACAACAAATATAGGTAAAATGTGGGATATACAGCATTGGCACATTAACATTCTGCATCATCAATGATGTGCACTCAAAACTTTGTTTTCAAAGTTCATTTAGACAACTACACCTAAGCAGGGAACACACGCATAGATATGGGCCAGATCGGTGGCCACTTCTAGCACTGTGTGGGTTCACGGCCATCTACCTGGCCCATTTCTAATGCGCCCATCCCTGTTTTCAGGATCAATCCCGCTTGAAAACAGGGATATTGGACATGCCCGTAAATCACAGTTGATGTCCATTGCTTTGCATTAGGACTGCAGGGTCTCCATGCAAAGCATTTTCAGAACTTGAGACACAGTAGTGCTGCGCCTTCAGCTCCTTTGATGTCTGGCAGCAGCGAGATGATGTCATCACCCTGCTGCGGGAACCTCGAACGGCTCCTACATCGAGCCATGTGTTGCAGCTTTACAGTATTTTGCTGGCCTTTCAATTGTTTAGTAGAAATTATTATATAAAATTAATTTTTATTATTAATTGTTGTAGCTAATAATTGTAATTCTACATTGTGTTTGTTTGCTTGGGGTCAGTGCTATGTATATACATTTAATAGAAAATGTGAAAATAATACATTTGCTCAGGCTGTCGGTGGGGTATGTAAGGAGATCTGCACCTCTACTGCTATCTTAGATCTGAACACAGACCAGAGAGACCAAAACAAACATATTCGTGTAACAGGAATACAGAGAAACACACAAGAAATATTGGTTCCCTTGGCCAATTAGAAAGTGAGTGAAACGTAGTAAAAGACACTTTACTTAAAAGCATTTACAGAAAGACATGTAAGTGGAGATCAGTGATATCCATCAGTACTCGCAAATGGGGCTCCGATGCTTTATTTATGCTTCCTCTGCATTAACCCTTTGTGAGGAGTGCCGTCCTATACTGAGATAGTCTACGAGGGACATCAGATAAGTAACAATCTAAAATCAATCCAGGCTTGGCACCATTATAGGATACCTTTAAAGATGGTGCACACGCATACTCCAATTATTTCTTAGGAAATTACATTAGCTAAAATAGAATTTTCTCCCCTTAAAAAGATTTTGTGATATTGCTGTAAACAATTGGTGTGATGGTCTCTTTACAATTTTTTAGATTGGAGGCTGTTTAAAATTAATTTCAGTTAACATATAGACTACTGTTAGATTCTCATATTGTTAACACTTCAAAAGATGTAAAAGATTTCTGGGGGCAAAGTAGGCCACAAGCTGCTGGATTCCGAGACAGCAATGTGCATAAAGCCATACCAAGGAAGTTAATTCTACTAATCCCAGGGTTGAAATGACTGGTGCTTTAACGTAAAGTGCAGCAATAGTCATCATATTTAAGATGCATCTTGACCATTTATGATAAAGTTTACCTAAAATTAAGGCCATCTCAAATCCAGATTAAAATGGGGCACTAAGTGGCTATTGGCTAGAATGGTTAAGAACACAGATACCGATACTGTGGAGTCACCACCTATCAGAAGATAAGGAAGGAATTAACATTAACAAATTATCAAATTGCACTTATCCGTGGGGAATATATCGCATTAGGAATATTGGTGGGTGCTCTAGTCAAATTCTTATTTAATTTACTGGTTAGCTATGCAATATGGTTAGTGAAAGGGCCCTCAACTGTTTCCTATGTTTTGGGAATCAAGTATGAATGTCATGGATTTGCAGTTCTCTCTTTGGAAGAATAGTCAATATATATCAGAGACCTAAATATTGGATGAAAATTACATCCCCTTACTAATATTCCCCAAAAAGTCAAATTATATGAGACATGATCAAACCACTTGTAATAGACATTACATATAAGAAAATGCTCTACGTAATTCTGATACAGTTCTTTACCCAACGTCTAATAGGAGATATAGTGTATCAGACTGAAAAAACATTACATTACAAAACATTATTTATTGTATGAACCAAGTTATCCATCATCAACTGACACTGTACCACAAAGTAATTAACTGTTTCGTTGGGTCCCCTTAATCTATTGTTAGATTTCGGTTGAAAGCTTGGAAACGTGAAATCTAGAAACAGTAAAGGAGGTAAATGTTTTATATAAGCCCTCTACTTGGTAAGAAAAAACAACACAATAGTGCCAGTATAAGCGTTTCAGCCTAGTAATTGGTCATTGCGTAAGAGAAGGCATTTGGGGGGTTTAGCTGTACATTCACAGCATCCCTTTAGTAGTGCATTCTTGATGCCATAGAGGAAGATTAATGTTTGCAATGAGTCTAGGACTGAGTAAAGTAAGTTTAACACATCAGCCTAATTTTATGTGATTTCCCTTTGCCTCTGCTGTTTCTATATTGAAGAGGATCCCAAGGCTGGGTCCTGAATGGGAGATATGTCTGAGTCTGAGATTAATAAGTGCAACTATTGTTGCACCAGGTAACACATCTGGACACGGTATTCTTCTGCCAGATAGTGTTGATTACAAATATTGAAATTGCTAATATTTATTGCCAATATCAGCACTAGAATTTGCAAAGATCTCCAATAAAGTGCTTTAAGTTCGTAATTGAGAATATTTGAAATCAGTACCTGGAACTACTGTGCATTGTGTATGCAAAATGTGCCGATTTGCGTAATAAAGGTAATAATGACTGGAGGTCATGAATTCTCAAATTTACGAATTTATTGTAAATATTGTAAAATGTGCGATATTTTGCAGAGAGACGGCAATGGACAGCAGGAACTGTAGCAGGTGGCTAACCTGATGGAGTTTATACTCTCTGCCATAGTGTATGCTCATAGGGAAACCCTAGGAAGGTTTGGGGACTTTAGAATCCCATTTGTAAAAAGTCTGGGGTGACACAATGGGTATCCAACACTGGTAAACACTAAACCTAGTGACACCACTATGTCTACTACTCTTCTGTTCAGGTAAAGTCAGTTTATAAAGATATTCTCAAACGGAGAACCAATAACTTGTGAGAGCAAAGCTATAATGCAGAAAAGGGCGTAACTAGAAATGACTGGGCCCCATAGCAAAAAATGTTTATGCCCCCCCCCCCCATCGCAACCTGTCACTTCAATCCCTGCCCTATAAGGAGTGGTGGGCCCCCTTGTGAATATGGGCCCCATAGCACTGCTATGGCTGCTATAGTGGTTCCTACGCCACTGATGCAGAACATTTTATAAAAATATAAACCATAGTTGATAATCATGTCTGTACAAGTAGAGTAGAATTATTGACACACCCAGAGCTCCAGACAGGTGCACATACAGGTATTGCTGACCCCAATTATTAATTCCAAGGTTTACTACATACAGGTCATGTTTTGGTAAGAAATAATTAAAAACACAATGGCAAGACACATTAGACATAAAATAAAGCCGGAGGGAGAAAAGATTTTACACAGGAAATTGAAAAGTTAAGGTCCCATGGCATTTGGCTGGGAAATCGGTCAGGATGTCTGATAAATACACATAACATTGCTATGACTGCTCAGAATCACCTGCGTTTTTCTCTGTGGACGCCAAGAAGCGGACTTGATGCTTATAAAATAGGCTGAGAAAGCAACGTAGCACTCTTCTCAGGTTACCTGCTCTGCGTGTGACACTGCAACTTAATGAGGCAAATGGGGTTACAGGACCCACAAATTAATAGTCACCATACTTCAAATATGAGGTCAAGGAAAGAAAATATCAGTGGACCAGAACACAAGCAGGTTGGGATTACTGCGGTTGTATTGGTATACTGACAATGACAAACGGTAGTGTGTTTAATGTCAATAATTTAAGAAACATGGGGGCTGGACTGGGGTTAGTCAAGCACATCAGCTAACAGATGGGTTTTAACCCCTTTATTGTCCAACATATTTTGTATTTTCATGACCAGAGTGACATATATACAGCATTTACTTTTCTTTGAATTTGTCATCCTGGGTACCACTGTATCTCCGAGAGAAAGTCATTACAAAGGTTTCACAGGGTGGAGTTAAAGCAGAAGGAATATGGCATTTGGTAGAGATGGAATTTTATAGGGAACATTTTAATATATAGTTAGTTGAAATGCCTTTGTGTGTGGTATCATCAACAAAATTGCTGGGGACATAGAGAAGGATTGTGGGAACATTACAAAAAAATAAGTATTGCTCTACAAAAGATTGACCTTGAACCAAATGTATGCAAAAACTTCATGTGCTAGAGCTATACTTATTGTCTGTTCTTTGTATTTTGTATAAATGTAGTTCAAGGCAAAGTCAAAATTGTGAATTAACTTTAAACTTCAATTCAGTTAGCTGATAAAAAGGTATCACTTTAACTCCAAAATTTCTTTGTTCATTCATGGTGAACATGGCACAACTACTATTACATAATTTATGCAAAAGCTAAATGTGCTAGAACAATACACTTTTTCTGTAATATTCTTACAACACTAAATTAAATCTCTAGCAATTTTGGTGATGATACCTAGTTCAAGGGCTTTGCAATACATTTTCCAAATAAATCAATTGAAATTTACAGTGACAACTAACATTGAATTTCCAACAATTTAGGGAAGATAACCAATTACATCCTGCCATTTTTTTTTTGAGAGGGGAGAGTCAAAAAAATCGCCCGAACTGGTACACTACTTGAGGATGAAATGAAGTACAACAAATCTACGGGTGTCCTCCTTAAAATTTGGAGGAACTTTTGTACCTTAAAGGCCCACATACACCTTACAATCTTACCATACAATTTCTGTACAATTAACTTTTGTTCTACCAAAACCTTAAATTCTCGTAAAAATTTCAGTATTAGAGATGTTTTGACTAGAGGTGGTCGAATTTTTTTTCAAAAATTTGATGATTTCAAGTTTATTGCAAAGCGCCTAAAAATAGAATCATCTATCAGCGTTGGGGGTATACTACAAGAAAAATATGTCTCTAACACAAATAGTTTTTGCACAAATTAAGTTCAAAGCCAAGTCAAAATTTTGAAAATTGAAATTTCAACTTTGATTTTAAACTTAATTTATGCAAAAACTACATGTGCTAGAGCAAAACTTTTTTATGTTCCCACAACCCTTCTCTACATCTCCAGCAATTTTGGTGATGATACCATGTTCAGGGGCTTTGCAATCAGCTCACAAAGTCAGCTAGTCGATAAAATTCGACCATCTCTAGTTTTGACTAGCGTTAATTACCTCCTGAACAAGTTATCATAACCAAAACTGCTGGAGAAGTAGAGAAGGCTTGTGGAAGCATTATAAAAAAATTAAGTATTGCTCTACAAAAGTTGACCTGAAACTTAATGTGTGCAAAAAACACATGTGCTAGAGCAATACTTCTTGTTTGTTCTTTGTAAAGTCGGCCATACACCTTTAGATCTCTCTGTCAGATATCCTTTAGATCCACCAACAACTATGTAGTACAGGGTCCTCTGCGATTGAACACAGGTAGACTTGATGGTTTAGAAAGTTCCTCATATTACATGGTTTTGGTAAAACAAAAGGAGATCTAAAGAAAATTTTACTGTGGATCATATTTTCTGGAGCTGCCCAAAGCTGAATGAACTATGGAGAGGAGCGAATGAGATGATGGAGGCCCTGGTGGATAAGAAAATTGAGGCAGATATTAAAACACATATTCTAGGGGTTAAGTTTAAACAGCTGAATAAAAGACAAAATAAAATACTTCAACATATACTTACAGCAATAAGATGTTTAATAGCAAAACATTGGAAATCAACACACCCCCCTACCATTGATGAACTACTAGCGAGAATTATGGAAGTAAGAACCATGGAGTATCTGACGGCATGTTTGCATGAAAGAGTAAGGGCATTCGAGGATACCTGGGAACAATGGGATACGTATATAAAAAATGAAAGGGAAGAAAGGGATGCAAGGAAAGAGGGCAACGGGGATATGCGAATATAATCAGAAAGCTCTGACTAGGAAAGGAAGGAGGAAAATAAGGTTAAGGCTGTCGTGTCGTGTTGGGATATGGTTGTGAAAAAGGCTGAAACAGAAAATAATAATAATAGAATGAAAGTTAGAACATGATAACAAATAACATAAGATGTAACATATGCTATGTGACTGTATGCCCCTGTAAAAAGAGGCGGTGAATATGTGTATGCTATTTTGATTTATGTATTTTTTATGTGAAATAATTAATAAAGAAAATTGGATCGGTTAAATCAATTCTTTCAGACTTTCTTATAGAATTCACCTAGGTGTTGGGTCAGTCTGTAGAAGTCACACCCTGAAAACATGTTAACCATTAGTAGTTCCAGGAAGAGGTATAGTTTTAGGCTAACTTTAAGAGTATATTTGTGTTGTTGAAATACAAAAAATATATTGGCAGGATTGGGGCTAATCAGAAATCATACCTGATTTTGCTGATTCTTTTTCTATCTGCCTGCCTCTTATGTAGTCCTTTGGTGTGGTGTAATATTTTGATTCAGTTACTGAACTGTGGAACTGGCCTGTCTTCTTGAATTGAATAATGAATGTTGATTTGTTGCAATAATCGTGTTACTAATTTGCTGCTGATAAGCATGCGTCCTGCCTTAAGTATCTGATTAAGGGTTTCATCTGGCTCACCTATCACTACATTACTTGATACATTTTTTTTTCATTCCCCAAGGTAATCCCAAATGAAAGTTAATGCATATCCAATCAGTAAACTTTCATATCAACTTAAATATATTGATTTACCAGTTATTTCAAAAAGTGATTTTAATTTTTTTAAATGTGCATCTTTCAATTAAATAATTGATGTTTACGTTCTTCCCAGGCATGGGGTGACATTTGTCTTATAGATGTGCACCTGTATTGTCACCCTATGACACATCTCTGATAAAGGTTGCAAGAACTGTCTCCACACAAATTGTACATGCATGGTCTATTTCTGAGATGGTTACGAAAGTTTAAATTGCTTATTTTGTGAGTTAATTGCAAAGCCCCGGGACGTGGTATCATCACCAAAATTGTTGGAGATGTAGGAAAGAGGGTTGTGGGAACATTTTTGCTCTAGAACATGCAGTTTTTCCGTAAGCTAAGTTCCAAGTCAAGTCGAAAATTTTTTGTCTAAATTTCAGAATGATTTGGAACCTGATTTATGCAACAGCTACATGTACTAGAACACTTTTTAATGTTCCCATCCCTCATTACAATTCCAACAATTTGGTCATAATAATATGTTCAGCAGCTTTACAATTAACTCACAAAGTCAACTAGTTGAAAATTTGCAAGTAGAACCTGGTTTTGAGCAATAATGTACATGTGACACTCAAATGAGTGCATGTAGTCAAAAAGATGTAAGGAGGACTACAGATGGTGCAAATAAGCAACCATTAGCAGTAAAAAGATTCCCCCCGAGTGAACTCAGGGGCTAGGGGACTTTAATGGCCAACAGTCATAATCAGTGTGAATACACATTGGGGTGGAATGGACCCTGCTTGTCAGGGCCCCTTATCCTGGCATTGTTTAGAACTATA
>CM070037.1:21960481-22002997 GCA_036250615.1 Ptychadena robeensis
TCTCTCTCAGCTGGGGAGAAGCAGAGACCCAGGGTACCAAGGTCGATTTGTGGTCGATTTAGACATGAGCTGTTCTCCAAAATGGACGATTCCACAAAATCTATCGATCAGAAAGGCAGCTGCATAGGGAGCTATGGGTCCACCAAAGTACTTTGATTGCCAAGCGATCGACCAAAAAAAATCAACATGTCGGTTCAATGTCCAATTCGGTTTTTAGTTGATTCCGATTGTGTTTGGTCGATCGCTCAGGGTGGGCATAACTCAATTGATCGCCGATCGATCGCCTTGAAAGCGCGAGGTAATCAATCGGTCAGAAATTGAGTGAAAAATCGACCCCTTTATGGGAGCCTTTAGGACAAAAGATAAGTTTCCTGCTCTAGACTTAACAATATTTGTATGTATAATTATTGGGGGTAACAGGAATTTGGTATTGTGATAAAACATTTTTTTGCTGCATACAATACACAGTAATGTACAGTAAAAAATAATAATCTGTGAAAGGTTAAAGCAGGTTTATGATTCAGATGTGTAGAGTACAAAACATATCCAAGATCGGATTTAAGAATACATGCTCAATGAAGATATCCAAGGCATATGGAATGCATTGAGTCTCCAGAAGACAATAGTTCTGCAAAACTTCCCGAGACAGTTAAAGAATATAAATGATCATAAAAAGGAAGAACAATGTTTGTAAAGATGTAAGAGTAGACTGATGACAGTTCTGATGGACAGACATTGGGTGATGTTTCCTACAAGGTTGCCAAATCTGTTCAGAATAACCTATGAAGTCAGAAAAACATAACTGAGCACAAGATAACGATTGTGTTCTGACTGAAGTGAGGTCAAGGCTTGCCAAAATCATTTCACAGGCTGACTTGTGTATGCGATTAAGGAAATCTATCAATAAAGTTTTACACGCTCATCATGCAGAGCGCACATGTGATTTGGAAGGCCCAGAGACTCTTCTAAACTCTGTCTACTCCAAACACCATGCAAATCTGCTAAATCCCTCACTGGACTTAGGCCAGAGCTCTGCTGAGCTTTGAAATATTTTATTGGGAATCTAAAAAAGTGGTTTAAGGACTTAAGTTTATTTTGTGGCTCAAGGAAGTTCATATTTTTAAATTTTACAATGTTCATGCTTCAAGTAGGTACGAGTGAATCCATTTGGTTAAACGCGTTATTGAAGTTTGCCATGAACACATTATCTCCACATCCCCTCACTAGCTGACTTTATAAGTTAATTGGAAGCACAATTATAAAAATAAAATATAGATGTACAAAAAAATACATTATTGTAGTTTTTGCTTACGTTTACATTTTCATTCATGCAAAGATCTCCCGGAAATTGGGTGATAATATCTGGTTTAACCTTCTGGGTGTTTGGCTCGAGTTAACTCGGGCTGAGTTTTATGATGAGTTAAGTAGTGAGATACTCACCTGTCTGCCGGATTCCCCCGGCGGTCGGGAGCATTGGCATGTATGTCGATGCTTCCGGGTCTGCCCCCGATCGAGTCACCGGTGACGCGAAGGGGGCAGGGGTAGGCGGCGCTATAGACCTCCATGTAAATGGAGGGGCGTCGCCTTTTTTCAGCATAACTCCGGCGTCTCCAGTGACGCCGGATTTATGTTCTGAATCTCCAGCCAGGCAGGCAATCACGGCGGAGCAATCAAACCGTGCCACATGCGCAACTCCCAGAAGGTTAGGCAGTATACAGACGTGCAGATATGGGCCGGATCGATGGCCGATTCGAGCACCGCGCGCGCTCACGGCCATTTATCTGACCCATAGAATATTGAGTCATCGCTGTTTTTGAGCGGGACCAATCTATTCCACTTGAAAACAGCCATATCGGACATGACCGTTAAATACGTATGATGTTCGTTGCATCGGCTGAGCTTGGGAGAGAGCTCTGAGCTCTTCCTAGCTCCGTCGATATCTGACTGAGCAGCGTGATGACTGCAGGGAACTGCAGGGAACATCGGACGGCTCAAATGTTGAACTGTCTGTACCCTGCTTTAGAAGCTTTGCATTCCCAAATATTAATTAATTGCCTAGTGCTCACGATTTTAATCGCGGGTAGGCGATCGCGCGATTGCTCACGCAATCGGGCACGATCACCCCCATTATTTAAAAAAATTGTGTCCATAGAGAATGAATCGTGTCCACAGGCAATCAAAAATCTTGTCCATTCATGTCCATGGGCACGATCAGAAAAAAAAGATCCTAATGGCGGGTCCAATCACAGCTGCACACGATCATGGCCATCAGTTGAGTGGGGACAAGCCAATTAAACTGAATGGACATGATCAACGCCGATCTCCGCAGGTGATTAAAATCGTGAGCGCGAGACGATTAATCGCCTATGTGGGAACATACCCTAAATTAGGCAAGGCATTTCTAGTGCCCTGATCGCCACCAAGCCAGGTCTTGTTACCTATTTGAGAACCGACTCACTCCTGATATTCATCATCCTGTGATAACTTACACAAGCTTTCTTAGGGCTTGGCCCCACTTACGTGGCTGGCCACAGGGCGACTTAGTTTTGAACCATTCATTTAATTAGCCCTGTCCCACACCTGGTGGGCGGCCGCAGGCTGCCGCAGTCACTGCCTGATATGCGGGCCACTAGCCAATCGCACAAGCTGAGGCCAAGCGCGCCCAAAGACATGAATGGACGCGGTCAAAAATGGTGTGTGGACGCAATTTTTTAATATGTCCATTATTCTCTATGGATGCAACCTGCATTGAACAGTATTGTAAAAAAAAAAAAGCAGCGACGCATGCACTGGGAACACGCCGCCCCGCGGCCAGCCGCCAGTGTGGGGGCAAACCCTTATTGTTCCAGAGCATTTTTTTATCCATTCACCCATTTCATCCAACAAGAACTCAGTCATATGTTTAACCTACGGCTAATCTCCTTGCCGGGAGAGCTGCCGGGAAGCCAAGGCACGACCACCAATGGCCGAGTGGCCAAGGGGGTCACGCATTCGTACACTTTTCTCCCACTATTTTGATGGTGGAAAAGTGCATCTTATAGTCCGAAAAATACGGTGCTAGTTAAGTGTTCCCTTTTTTTTTGGAGCAGCATATTTTGGTGTGAATAAGTCCTTATAGATTACTTAAAATGTTTTCTAATTTGTCTACTAAGATAGAGAGACACTTTGCTTAGCAAAGTGAATAGTTATGTAGCGTAGAAAATAGGTGAAAGCCGCGGTCACTTTAAATAGTCAATCATCTGTAAGGAACTTGGTCATGTACTGCAAAGAAGTCATCTGCGTTGTCAGTGATTGTTCCTAAGAATTGCTGCAATATAGCAAATATCTGGCATGTTCAATTTTTATTCCAACGGCAACATGTTGCAGACTTGTCTGCCAGATGAGAATTTAAGAGGCTCAGGCTACACGTCCTCATAAATTGAGGCGAAGGGGAGCCAGGAACACACAGGTTAACATAAAGTTGGACGCTTGCCCAGGAACTGCTTCAAAACACAGATGGGAAAGAAGGCCAGTGCTCTCCCTTCGGTTACCTTCTCCTTTCTGTGAACCTTCTCTTCTCCATCTTGTTCCTGGAAATGTGAGCCATTCATTACCGTAAATCATAGCTTTGTGTGGACAGTACAGAAAATCTTTTGAATAGGAAGGTAGAGGATGAGGCATTGACCTCAAAGTAGAGCATTCAAAATAGTATTAGCACATCATCGGCAAACAAGATTGGTTCTGCCGCTCTACGCGCTTGTATGATGCTTACTTTAATGTTTGGCACCAAATGTGTAAACACAGCTCTAGTCTTTTGGGAATGCCATAGAAAACATTCAGACAATGTCCTCATTAGCTGGAATTAACCTGACTATTCCCCTGGACATATTCCTAGGAAAGGTGTCTGGTGGGCACAATGACATTGATTCCTTAAAGCTGAACTCCGTCTTTACCTTTAGTTTTGCAAAGTTGCTGTCAGGGCAGGTGACACCAGAGCAACGGTGACACCAGTGATTCAGTGTGGACCCCTGGACCAACTTGCACAATTGGCAGGAGTGCAAACCGTGGCGCAAAGTCTAAGGGACCACCTGGTATTCACCAGAGCATATGGATTTGGCTTCAGGTAATCCCCAGGTTGTGGTCCCCGTAAAGCACCTGTGCAAGATGGCTGCTTAAGGGATAACCAATACCTAGTGCCAAACCTTTAGGAGTAAAAGAAGTCTGAATAAGCAGAGAGTCAGAAGCCAGGGAATCATGAGAGGTACCAGGATGAAGTGCCGAGGATAAAGGAGTAAGAGTAGTCCAAGGAACAAGCAGAGTGTCAGGAATTGGGATGTCAGGCAGGTAACAAGGGAGGCTGGTAGCAAACACATAAGACCCAAAGATCAGGCATCCACCTTATAAAGGGCAGGAGGGAGAAGCAGCCGGTAGGCTGCGCAGAACCAAAAGCATCCAGCAGAGGGAGCTCTCAGGTTGGAAACTTAACCCTTCATGTCAAGGATGGTTTTCTGAGCTGGATGCCGCTACAGTAAACACAGATCCTCCAGCCCTACTGGAATCTTTGACAGTTGCAAAGTGTGCTCTTTTGTTGTGAACTTATTTCACAGAACACTTTCTTACAATGTGCACAGTGAGCCAGCCTGTTAGGCTATGTCTCTACAGCACAGTCTCCACAGCACATACACTTTACCTGCCCGGTGGATCCTCGGTTCACACATGCGCCGTAGCACAGTATGCTAACCCCTGCGTCGGCGGATGTGTGGGCAGGTAAAGTGTATGTGATCTGTCTGGACCCCACCAAGCACTGCGCTTAATGTAAGGGTCCTGACGGATCACAAAACACTGTGGAGTTATACCCTTACAGGGATTTAGTTGCAGACCCCTTTAAGGTTCCTTCCCATGATCCCTCAGGAGCCTACTAGTATATAACTTGGGCCCCTCCCTTGACTAGTTCAAACAGACCAGCCTAATGAGACAGGAGTAGCTGGGCTTGAGACCTGTAGCCAAGTGTTGAGCCTTTAACCGTTTAAACTGGTGTGTGGGCAGAAGGAGAGCCCAACTGCATGAAGCTTCATTGGAAGACCCAGCTACAGAGAGTGTCAGCTTCTAAGGTGCTGTCCTTGTACTATTTTTTGGGGGGTGAAGCTTCCTGCCAAGACGGGGGATCCTGCTATGTCATCTGAGTGCAACCTGTGTCGGTCTAAGTACCAGATACTGTTCCTAGAAGAGGCCATGTACATAATGGTTCCTGCTACCAAGTTATCTCTTGCCCTAGTTAAAACTTTTACAATTAGCTTCTGACCTTTTAAACCATCTAAACTGAAAACTGTGCTCAGAGTGATTGAATTTTGAACACTTAGTGTCCCCCATACATCTTTAGGTTTCTGTGTTAGATTTCCTTTAGATCTCCTTTTCTTTCCCAAAACCATGTAATATGAGGGACTTTCTAAACCATCAAGTCTACATATGTTCAATTGCAGAGGACCCGGCACTACATAGTTGTGGTTGAGAGATCTAAAGTTGTATGGCCAGCTTTACCAAGCTTTATTTCCTCTATACATCTTTCCAGCTTATCAGTTTGGGTCATCTAACACATTATGCCATTGTTCAATATACGTGTTATATTCCATCTGTCACCGGTTTCTGTTATTAATTATTACGTCAATGTACAATATTATGAACACTTGTTCTCTGTCTCAAATTTTTACGTCTGAAAACAAATTAATTTGGTTTGAATTTGCACCATTATAAAGAAAGAACAAAACATTGTGTTACTTTTCTGTGTACCTTCCAATACCAAAAATACTTCTGATATAAATAAAAGAATCAGTATAAAAAGACAAATTGAGGGAAATTGAATGAAGACAATTTGCCTTCCCGAATAAGTCAATGGTGCTTTCAAAGAGTCAAACAAATTGATCATCTTTTTAACTCCAAGATTGCCAAGCCATGACAATGCATGTGCTATGCTTACCCTCCATCGCTGGCAGCGCAGGGGTTAAATAGGAAATCGCTGCTCTTGGAGCTGCACGGGCAAAGTGTTCCAACTAGGCTTTGCTGCAGAACAAAATGTATTCTCTATCGTAATTTAATATGATTCTGTCATGTTCTATTCGTTTTAAATAGTAACATGGAACTTTATAAGAGCAATCACAGTCAACAATCTTAAATAATGAACTAGGACATATTAGACAGAGTAGAGTGGGATTAAATTATTGTTCCGGCCGGCCAATAGAGTCTCCGTGTCCACAGGAATTGAGACCAAAGTTTTCAGTTATGGAATTTTGCTGATATGAAATATATATATGTATATAAATATATGTATATAATTTTGCTGCAGTATGTTAAGCTGGACATACACCTTTAGATCTCTCTGTCAGATATCCTTTAGATCTACCAACAACTATGTAGTGCCGGGTCATCTGCGATTGACCACAGGTAGACTTGATGGTTTAGAAAGTCCCTCATATTACATGGTTTTGGTAAAACAAAAGGAGATCTAAAGGAAAACTGACAGAGAAATCTAAAGGTGTATGTGGGCCCTTAAGCTGGGCATAGACAGGACAATTTTCCGTAGATTCCTGACCCGACCTAGCGGGTGTGATGATGTCATCACACACGCCCGCTAGTGCAGAGAATCGGCCGCCACCCTTTGTGTGCCGCCCATTACTTTGGCTGGGGACAGCCGTCCCCATCCGAAGTAATGGGATCGGATTAAAATTATCCGTCATGATTGATCACTGTGCGGTCCAACATGACAGCTAATTTTAGTCCAATCCTGCAAGTTGGTGCACCTGATTCCTTGCCAACCCGATCCCGATCGGATGCGGGAACGTGCATGGTATCTGATCGGCAGGTCGTGAAGGAATCTTTAGGCATTTGAATGGTAAAAACATTTTGCTGTTTCCTCATTTGCTCCAGAAATACCTCACCAAAAATAACTGAAAATGGTGAGTTATTTTCATAGACACACCACTCCCCCTCCATGTAGAACATAATTCATCTTGAGAGGTGTCAGTTCATGCACCTCCTATTGGAAAGAAAAAGTTTTTGATTTATGTCTTTTCTGCTTCTGTAGCATATCCTATGGCACTCAAAAATTCCCTGAGGAAGCCCCTTGTGTTGGGGTGAAACGCATCGGATGGGTAAATATCACCTTGGAGAACCATGATAAATTTTTGCAAAAAATACAATTAATGGAAATTTTTTTTATATTTATCTGTCAAATAAAAAAATCATGTAATTTTAAAGTTTGTGACTTTAATGTGCCTTAAAAGTCCATTTCTAGACCTCCTCCCTAGAGCTGGAATGAGCGCCTAAAATCTTTTTGTCTCTCTATATATATTGGGGTGTGGCACAGCCAAGAGCAGATGAACAATGTAGGGATGACCATTATCATGAAAAATTGCCTATAGGCAATAATGGGCACTTTCAAAAGTGTTAGATGGTTTTTTTTATTACATTTTAAATCATTGCTTTGATCTTCTATAGGTTTTGTCATGAGTCATTTGCAACTATACCTTTTTATTGTTCATAAAATCTTTCTGTAATGTGCTACATATTTACATACTACAGATAACGTACAGCAGCGACAATTATAATTTTGCCAAGCACATTTTTGCCCCTAGAGAGCGCATAGTGTGTTTCCCTGCTCAGCCAGGCTAGCTTTGCTCAGTCTGCAGTGGCACACGTCCGTGTAACCACATGTGTCAGAAGTTAGCAAAGCAGTGGTGAGTACAAAAGTAACACATCACTTTGGTCGGTCAAAAAGTATTTTGACGCTGTAGGTTATCACCAGGAAATCATTCATGCCAGCATTTATGTTACATTGAATACTATTTGTTTACATTAAGCTGTGTGTTGTTTTGACTCATATTGCAACCTCCCCAAAAGTCAAGTAATACTCGGGAGAGTTGAAAAATATGGTAATCGATGCCTTACAGAGTGGCAAGCCTCAGGCACAGGTTGCTAAGGATTTTGGTCTGTCCAGAGAAATTGTAAATACTTGCAATCAACAGGGACTACAGATAATAAACAAAGAACCGGAGACCCAGTAAAATCACACTCTCATATGGAAGATGTCAAAGGCCAATCTGAAGAGTATTGCTGTGGATATCAACCGAGAGCTGCATGAGTTTCACAGTATGGAGATTTCAAACAATGCCATAAAACTGATCTTTAGACAGTCCAATCTTCATGGCCGTTGTCCAAGCAAAAAGCCATTAATATCTGCAAAGAATAGGAGGGCGGACTTGAGTTTACCAAAGCGCATAAGGACTGGAACAGTGATTGCAAGTGCTCTGGAGCAATGAAAATATGTTTATTTTTTTTTCTTACAATGGAATTAGATATGTGTGGGGAGGAGACCCAGGCAGTTAGAGGCCCTGTTGTAAGGGAAGGATCCTGAAATACCTGTGAAGGTATTTCAGGGGGGGCGCTGGCCCTCGTTCTGAACATGTGTTTGAATGGGTGGGGGGGGGCACTAAGTTTGGGAACTATTAATCTATTGTAGGTCAAAAGCTACAACCAGATGCAAAGTAACCCATTGGGTAGAAAGTACAAGTATGAATTAAAATGAAGACACACATAAGTGTATTATTATCATTTATTTATATAGCGCCGCTGTACAATACATTACGTGGAGTTACAACACAATATAATACACACAGGTACAAGATATGACACAGGAGGAGTAGAGCACCCTGCTTGATTAGGCTTACATTCTAATAGGTTGGGGAATACAGTATAGAATAGATGAAGGAGGGATGGAACTGGCATTATGGTGATTTTAGGAGTGAGAAGATGGGTAGGAGAGACTGAAGAGATGGATTTTTAGGGCTTTTTTTAAAAGTGCAAAAGGTAGGAGAAAGTCTAATGAGGTGAGGGGAAGAGTTCCAGAGAGTAGAAGTGGCCCTAGAGAAGTCTTAAAATCACGCATGAGATGATGTTACGAGTGAGGATGTCATTAGTAGAGATGGTCGAATTTAAAAAAAAAAAATCTACCATTTCGACGATTCCGAGTTAATTGCAAAGCCCCTGAACATGGCATTATCACCAAACTTGCAGGAGATGTAGAGAAGGGTTGGGGGAACATTTAAATGAAGAAAGTATGTCTCTAACACAAACAGTTGTTGCACAAATTAAGTTCGAAGTTAAGTCAAAATTTCGAAAATCGGAATTTCGACTTTAATTTTGAACTTAATTTATTCAAAAACTATTTGTGTTAGAGACATATGTTTTTCTTTCAAATGTTACCCCGACCCTTGTTTACATCTCCAGCAAGTGTGGTGATGATATTATGTTCAGGGGCTTTGCAATCAGCTCATAAAGTTAGCAAGTCTAAAAATTCGACCATCTCTAGTCATTAGTAGGTCACTGGAGGAGCGGAGGGGGCAGTGTATTTGTGTACCAGATTGGAGATGTAAGGAGGACAGGAGGTGTGGAGTGATTTAAAAGCAAGGTAAATAATTTTGAATTTTGGACAATTGGATGCCAGTGTAGAGATTTGCAGAGAGGAGCAGCAGATAAGGAGCTGTTAGAGGAGGAAATGCATCTAGCAGTACCATTCATGATAGACTGAAGATGTGGTCTAGTTTATAGTCAATCTTACTTAATTTGTCCTTAATATTCCTACTTCTATCCTCTGACCCTGAAAATTAATTTTGAAAATTAAAATGTTTTAAATAATAATGGGCCATTAACGTATAAACAAATTAAACTGAAAACTTTAGTTTCAGAAAAACTAATGTTTAGTCAGAAAGCTCAACCAAACTACCTGCCACATATACACTCCCCAGCCACACTCTACAGGCTTTGGGCTGCTTCGCAGATGTATTCTTAAAATCAAAAAAATATATATGTAAAATTACAGATTGACTTACCTCTCAGCTGGTATGATGGTGGCGCTCAACAATCCTAAAAAAGATCTACTTACCTGCTGTTCCCTGGAAGCATATTAGAGATCCACCTTTATCTGCCAGGCTTTCCGGGGTTAACTCAGGGTGCAATGTCCTGATTGGCCACTGGGGGCATTTGTTAGGGTTTTCTATGGGAAAATTTGTTTGCATACATTTCAATGCAGAGCCGAGATCAGATACTTTCCTGGCTATCACTGCTCTATGACATGTGCTGTCTTTTCCGGTCTGCCAAAGCGTGTGTCATCAGAGCTAGGGAGAGAAGAGACACTGCCAATGACCTTCTTAATTTACTCATTATAGGTACGTTTTTTTATGAATTCCTTCCTATTATCTGCACTTCTAGTGCCATTCATATAAACATGAACTTCTGCTGGTAGGTCTGCTTTATATCATTCCAGCATCCCAAAGCACAAGCTCATGTTAAAACCACTAACATGACACTGAAGAAACAACCATACCATACAATCTTGTAAATGATATACCCCTTAACCTCCCTAGCAGTTTGCCCGAATTTAGCTTGGGGTGAGTTTGTTTACAAAGCAACACCCCGAGCAACACTTGGGCATACCTACCTATCCTTGGTAAGCCAGTGCGATTCTGAATCTCAGGGGATTCACCAATGATGCTGATGCTGAAGAGGTGAGGGGCAGTGCAATTGACCTCCATGTTAAGGAGGCTGCATTTTTTCCCCTCCCTACTGATGGTGTTGATGTGTGTAGGTGAGGGCAAGGAAACATAGCAGAGTACTGTGCTTTACTTGCCTGTACCGCATCACTGAAAATGACAGGTAGGTTAATAGACCCAACTAACAAGCAAAAAATGACAAAGTAATTGGTGGGTGGATGGGACAACCTTCTTCCTGACCTTCCCCGTATCCTTAGGAAGATCCTTCCCATGTGGCTCCTCCCAGCCCTTCGATCATTTAGGCCTATTCTTTCCATGACCAAAAACCATGTCTGAGTTAAATCTCACCTATTTTAATTTAGATTCCCAAACAAATTAAAATTTAATAAGCAATATTAGAAATGGGTACATCCACTGGGATTTATTTCCTTCAGAACAATGACTGGGTGCTATCTAGAGAAGGAAAACTGCCCGGTTATTCTTCCTCCTTATGAAGAAGGGGAGATAGGAGGCTGATAATGTCCTTCACTTATAAAGGAAGACACAGATGAGTATCTGACTTTCTGAAAACATTGAACACGCCCTGTGCTGTTCAGCATTACCTCTTGATTTATTGAATGTAATTTTTGTTTACTGTACAGAAAAGCTTCGGAATATCTGAGTCATTAACCTTGGTTTGCAGACACATTGGTACAGACAATAAAATGTCACTTGTTGTCTTCCAGATGTCTCATGAAAGGAGCCTTAACACACAGATGCTGCTTCATTCATCCTTGTACCATATACACACTGTACAACTAAACAGAACGGTCAAGAAACGACTTGCAGATGGATTCCCAGCTGGATGAGGGGCTGTTAGAGAATATGAATTAAAGGCTGACATTTGGGTTTGCACTATTAGCCTTTGTTGCTCATTTTAATGATGGCGTGTAAGCACTATGAAATGAAGTTTGGGTAATTTTGCTCACAGCATGGAGTAGAGCTTCTACAAGAAAGGAAGCCCAAGATGTCTAATCGGTAAACCGCAAATTGTACCTTCTTCAAAGCTGGATTAAGGCTCTGAAAATGTGTTTGCACTGGTAAAAGTTAAATTTCTACAAAACAGATCCCACTTTTGTATGGATTAGTATCAGAATGTATGAGGATCTCTGTGCGGGGTTAGAACAGTGGTGAGCAAAATTTGTGACTTGTGGGCCACAATGGATTCATACAAGAGCCTGTAGTTTTACTGTTCAAACTAGAGATGGTCGAATTTTTCGACTTGCAAACTTTGTGAGCTTATTGCAAAGCCCCTGAAAATGGTATCATCACCAAACTTGCTGGAGATGTAGAGAAGGGTTGGAGGAACATTTGAAAAAAAAGAAGTTTTGCTCTAGCACATGTAGTTTTTGCATAAATTAAGTTCAAAGTTAAAGTCGAAATTCCGATTTTCGAATTTTTTACTTGACTTTGAACTTAATTTGTGAAAAAACTATTTATGTTAGAGACTTACTTTCTTTTTTGTAGTATACCCCGAACCCTTCTCTACATCACCAGCAAGTTTGGTGATGATACCATGCTCAGGGGCTTTGCAATTAAGTCGAAACCGGCGAAATGGTCGAATTTTTGAAAAAAAATTCGACCATCTCTAGTTCAAACCAGGGAAGGTGCTGTCCCATGAGGGCCCGGGGCTGGAAAGGTATAAAGCTGTGACCCAGGAAGGGCAGGGTTGGTTCTGGTGAGACAACCGCCGCTGGGCTAGAGAACGTCAGGCCTGGTACCCTTCACAGACACAAAATGTGTAAACTCCCCAATTATTAGTGATGCCACATCCCAACAAAAATCCACACAAATCCACAATTATTCAAAGTTCCACCCCCCTAAGCCTAGGGAATAAAGGGTGGCATGGGGATTCAAGGCATTCAACACAGGTAAGTGTAGGTAAAAAAAGTTAATTAAGTCACAACTTGCAGTAAAGAAATGTATAGGGCTACGGTTGTAAAAAAAATCTTAATCAATTTCTGAATGTATGTAAATCAACCTCAACGCATTTCACATACAGTGCTTCTTCAGGAGGTATTTTACATAAGAAAATTGTCTTTAGCAGCGTTGTTTCTGTCAAGATACATTCTCATGGGAGCGCTACTGTTAGGCTGATGAAGATAGAGCAAGGCAGGGGAAACCCCGGAAGGTCCCATAGGCCCAGCCCAGTAAGTAAACACGAGGGGTGTAATAAGGTTACCAATTAGGTAGTTTATGCTAAACCCTGTTGTACCTAAATCAACCGAGGTCACAGCTCTGCTAGCAGGTGACACTGTGTCCGCAGTAGAGCCTTGACGCATTCGTATTCAATACTTTGTTTCTCACTGTTTTAAAGTATTAATTGTACACAAGGTCTGGAGCAACCAACCACAGACTCGTGGGCCACAATGGATTCATACAAGAGTCTGTAGTGTACCTACTCAAACCAGCCCAGGGCTGGAAGGGTATAAAGCTGTGACCCAGGAAGGGCAGGCCCAGTCCAGAGGAGTCGGTTCTGATGAGACGACTGCTGCTGGGCTAGAGAGCTTCAGGCCTCCTGATCCCTGTACCTATGCAAGCCTTAAACCTCCTTGGCGTTACACACGTAAAGCGTTTTATTTTTAAACTGGGTTATGCTGGGAAAAGGCGATGCCCCTCCATTTACATGGAGGTTTATGGCGCCGCCTACCCCAGCCACTTCGCATCGTGATTGGGGGCAGATCTGGAAGCATCGGCATACGTATGTTTTTCCATAGTTAGCTTGGGCTGAGGTTTATGATGGATGAAACTTGGGCCAAATCCCCAGGAGGTTAATGGGACAGATGTCCCAAATCTTTGTGCATTGGGGGATAGACATTGTAATCTCTTTAAATTCCCCATACCACTTTTAACAAATAATTAAATTATATAGCCAGTGAGGTTAGAAAATTAAGAGAAATCCAAACAAATAGTTATGCTAGCCATACACTAATTAGAAAACAAAATCTATTAAAAACAGGCATTTGATGGGCGTTGACCAACATGCCCGTTCCTTGTTGGATTGATACTCACCTGGGAGAGATACCTAGAGACCAGAAATGGAAGTACTGATGGATGACATTGTAAATGGCGGAGAGCACTACCACTGGCTGATGACCAGATGTGACCACCAAAAAGTGCCTAGTGGTAATCCAAGTAAACATTAAATATCAGGGAGATTTCGATCATAGATGTGTACCAATGACTAGTGTATGGCCTGCATCACACAGAGGTTCTAACACTTTTCTAACTTAAGCCAAAATCTAAAGAGAAGACATTTTTGGCTAGGTCTTGCCTTCAAAGATGAGAGAAAGTCCATCTTTCTACTCACCCTCAGGCAGAACACACCAGATCATGTCTCTCCTACGCAGACGGGAATCATGTGTTTAAGAGATTAAGCATGCAGACATCCTATGGGAATAAATATGTATTCCTGTTTTATTTACGCTTCAGTAAATTTTCGGGATGTAAAGCTCTTGGGTCTGCTACGACTGAACTATTTCATTGTCTGGACCAATAATGATATCCAAACTGGCTTGTGCAATCAAACACATGACCTGTTGTAAATAGTTTCCTAGCACCTGTGGTGCTGTATAATAGTAGTACAGAGCCTCTTAGGATTTCCAAAATATATAAGTCGTGTCAACATAAAAGGAAGAAAAACATGGAGAAAATAAAAATTGCAAATAAATCTACTAATATTCCTTATTTGTGAATATTCGCAATTCATGTGTATGGCCATGCATTACGGACATATATTATAATTGTCATTACCTTCTAGTGTTGAGCTTGAATATTCGAATGCCGAATATTTTTCGCGAATATCGGCAATTCGAGAATTCGCCAATATCTCGAATATCTCGGCGGATATTCGCAATTCCGAATATTCGCAATATGGCCATGTATTGTGAAAATATTATTCGCATTGCGAAAATAAACATAGCATGTGACCATTCATTTTAAAGATTTTCGTGATGCGAATATGATTTTCGAAATTGCGAATATTATTTTCGCAATCCATGGTATAACCGCGAATATTCAAATTTCCGAATATAGAATCGAATATTAGTAGAATTATTCGCGAAAAATCACGAATTCGAATATTGCCTATACTGCTCATCACTATTACCTTCCAAATGAATGGTCACATGTGTTATTTATTTTCGCATTATATAATTTATACAATGATACAATTATATAATTCGCAATTTAAAATGGCAATGCATGGCCATAAGCTTCCCAATGCATATATAAATATCTAGAATATTCCGCCAAATTTGTGAATTTTTGAATAGCTAATACTTGTGGAATATATTCCCAATTAGAATATTCGAGCTCAACACTAATACCACACCATAATATGCCGATCAGTGAGACGCCATCACGCTACGCTCAAGCGTTTGTCAATCGAACTGTGAATCAACGTGCATCAAAGTATCCGTTTGATACTTTGGATGGCGACCCTGGTCCCCATCTAAAATAATTTTGATCGACCAGGGTAAAATGGACATGTCGATTCCCTGTTCAATGAATATTTTTTACAGAGCGGAATCGATCGCTCCATGTGGGTAGCTTTGGATCCTGGAAGATCGATCATCATGAAGGGGCACAACGATCAATCGTGCATGAAACGACTAGAGATTTTTTGACTTCCTAACTTTGTGAGCTGATTGCAAAGCCTCTGAAAATGATATCATCACCAAAATTATTGGAGATGTAGAGGGAACATTGGGGAAAAAAAAGTTTTGCTCTAGCAAATGTCATTTTTGCATAAATTAAGTTTCCGATTTTTGAAATTTTGACTTTATTTGTGCAAAAACTACACATTGCTGTATGCTAACCAGTGGTGTCACCTGGTAGCGGAAACCCATGATGCCACCACCATTGTGGCATGCATGGCGTACTGCCAGTAATATGGTTGTCATATTGTGTGGTAATGTTGTACAGATGTAAGATAGTGGGATACACTGAAATTGTATATCTGTGCATCCTGCCATGTCTGTAAAAATGTTATTATTGTCTGTAAATTATGGTAATGTGTCAAGCACCTGCTGCTGAGTCACACAAGCCCAGCCAAAGCCCTCCCAGCTCTCAAAGTATCTAACCTATTTCTGCCCAGTTATTGATACTGGCCACTCCTTGGTCTTAGGCTATATAATGGTGTTCTACAGAACATTCTGGGCCATTCAGTGTTTCCTGCTTCCTGTGTGGAATGCTGTGAGTCTCCGGAGCTGGGTTGAGGCCTACACCAGGGTCAAGCCTCCCCTCCAGGACAGACCACATCTGGGTGAGAGCTGCGGCAACCTCGAGTCACTCCCAGCAGGCTGGTTAGGCATTTGTTCGGAACTGTAGTCCTTTAAGCTGTATGCCCCATCCCTACCATTGGGTGATGGAGAATGCCTGTAAATAACCTGCCCTGCTAGTAAACCTTGTAAATATCCCCTATGTGAACATTTTTATTTGGAGTGTATGAGGAACACATTTTGTGTGAAGCCAGTTAATACGTGGGTACATCGAGCATCCAAAAGAACCTGGTTGTGATAGTGCACCCACTCACACTGCCTAACATTACACAGATATATATCTATACACAGTAGGGACAGAGGGCAATCACATAATATTAGCCTAAATTGTTTATTTTTACTTTGCTCAGCCCTAGACTCACTACAGACATTATTCACCCACTACGACAAAAGGGATGCCAAGGATGCACAGATATGTGTAGCCAGGGATTCAAGAGAGGTGCTGCAGGTAAATTCTTACATGCAGAGACTGTACCATTCATAAGGGGAGGGGGAGTTTGCAAGCCAAGGACTCTGCTGCATCTGTCACACTGACATTGCAGCTGAGGTTCTTGAGGAAGCTTTGATTCCTCTTGCTGACATGCAAGTCCTTTATCCCTTGTATACCAAAATGATGTCTGGTGTATCCCCTTTTCTGGAATGAAATTGTGTTAGCTGGTGCAGATTTCCCCCGCACAGGGCTAGTGACACAACTGCACCAGACAAAAAGCATTGGTGTTTTGTGTGCTGTGGACTTTGCTGTTTGTTAACTCTGATTTAGCCACGTTTCAGAAAACAAAGCAAAATTTGGCCTTACTTACTTCAAGAGCTAAACAAAGATGGATGGAAAGACCTTTAACTCATTAATGAGCCACTTGGACAACCAGCATTTTTAATAGAAGAAAACAAAGTCCATATCCTTTCCTGTACAGAGGTCTGTTGAATACCTAAAATAAATATCATTTTTTTTATTATAATTTTTTTAAAATAATTACTGTAGGTTCTTTAAAAACCATTCAACATAAGTCATCTGGCCCAGCATCTGGTATCACAGTATGAGGGAAGTTAATTTCTCTTGTTGACATGTGTATGGGGCCTGCCATAACAGGTTACCTGGGAGCTACTATTTGCTGTAGCTGTTATACTTACAGCCGAGATTATATAACTGTGCTAATAAAACACGCTTCGCACCTGCACCCTATATGACAAAGGAGCCATGGAAAGTGCGAGGTCAGGTTTTCCTGGACACCACACGTTATATCTTCTTTCCACCGTGCTTTGTCTATCTCCGGGTGGAGGAAATGGCATAGTGAAAGCTTGTCATGAGAAAAATAGGACTGACAGTCATCTGTGATCCATAATCAATATAAACATGTATGGAGAGGTTATATATTATGTAAATCGGCCAGTAAAGGACTATCGTATTTACAAAGGCCACATATAATATAAAGACTCAGGCCAAAGTACAAATAACAAAGTAATAGCGACATCAATGTATGTGCAAACCATGAAAGACAGTTTCATCATTAGTTGCTCCTAAATGGCTACTGGTTTACGTATAATGAAAAAAAAACTCGATGGGTAGGTATTTTACACTTGTGTGAAACTAGAGATGGTCGGATTGTTTTATGTTGCCACTTCAGAAGAGGCAATACTCTAAATCTTTCAGCTAGCTTTGAAGCTTGTCCAAGATTTCCTGGCCAACACATTCCTATTGGCCTTCTACAATGATATGCAGCTTTGATAGAAAGAAAGTGCTATGGCTTTGTAGCTAATAGACATCTGTCTGCAGATAATGCCAGTCCCACAACAGAAAAAAATTTCAAGTATTGATCAATGATGGAGAACTCTTTTTACCTCCTGGGTGTTATGCCTGAACCCAGTACGTGCACAGTTTGTCCTTAAAATGCAGCGATTCTGCTGATCCCTTCTGGCACCGTGTCTTCGGCGTCATTGGAGACTCAGAAGGGGCAGGGGGCAGCGCCATGGATCTCCATATTGCTGGTGATGAGTGAAAAGGAGGGGGCAGGGCAGGGAATCACAACAAAGTACAGAGTACCCTACTGCAATCACCCGTACCTGAAATTCCATCTTTGGGCATAGGGGTCCCCCAATTGCTCCTTTTTCTAACTACAGACCACAAAGAGCTCTCAACAATGCAACATTCTCCTGCAAGTCCAAGACCACCTTACCCTAGCTGAAATATTTACATGATATTTGCTCAGCTGACCCCTTTAGATGGTTTTCATTCCCCGCTGAACATTGTGAACGGCCACATTGTAAAAAAATTTTTGCTACAACTTGCTGATCTCGTCTGACATTTATTTTAAAATACTGTTAGTTAAAGTATAATGTCAATTATTTGCAAACAGAAACACAAAATGTGTTGAGCAGCATCATAGACATAGACACAAACCCTTTAGATACTAAACTATAGATGGTGATCTATTTTTGAATTGTTTATTAGAGAGTTAATTGCAAAGCCCCTGAACAAGGTATCATCACCAAGATTAGAGACGGGTTGTTACAAAAAAAATTGCTCTAGCACATGTAGATTTTGCATTAACCCTCTAAGCATTTTTCCCATGGTGTTTTTCCCTCCCTTCCTTCACATCCCCCGTCGTCAGCTCTGGAGCCAATAACCAACAGACCTTCTATATGTTGGAATATATTTATGTTTATTTAGTGGATAACTAAAAATCTGATCAACATTTGGTTTAGTTACATTGATTGGTGGCTGACAACTAGTGATGGCCGAAAAGTTTGCCAGGCGGACAGTTCATGGCGAACATAGCATGTTCGCAGTTCGCAATACTGGCGAACATTATGGGTGTTCTACCCGCCCCCTATGCCTTAACATGGAGAGAAAGTGCGACAGAAGGTACTGTCAGGTAACTTTTGCCAAAGTCTGTATCTAGATGTGATTTCCGGCCATTAGACCCGAAGAAGACAGCATTTAAAAAAATCCATATTTTGGGTGAGAAGTTTAGCCATTGATCCCCCTCTGGCATGACACTGTCCCGGTGGTCGCACTCTTTTGACTTTTTTTATTGGTATTTTGGCTACAAATATGACCTGAAGGTTTAAGAAGTTCACCCTCCATTAAAGTCAATGGAGGTTCGCCGTTCGCATGTTCGCGGTGGGTATTTGCAAAAGTTCGATTCGCCTGTTCGCAAACAGCCACATCTGATGTTCGTCCATCACTACTGACAACATCTTCAGGTCTCTCGCTAAGTTTGCTCCTAATTTTATGTATTTATCCTAGTAAACTTTTTTGGCCTTATATGTTTATTTTTAATGTTTTACCTGTAGTCCAAAAAATGCCATGACCACCGAGTTGATTGTGCCAAGTACGCCTTCTGGATCAAATGGTTCTGTTGTTTTGTACAGCTCCTGAAATAGTTACAAGAAGGAGAGTATATAAAATAAATATTTAATAACAAATCTAAAAATATTCAAAGCTCCTTAAAATACTTGACATTATGAAACAAAACAGTACAGATGCTATAAGGATTGGGTGATTGCTCATATTGTAGAAGATGATGATCACCTCATAAACAAAGTGCCAACTTTCCAAAACAACAAATACAACAAAAAAAAAATGAAAGTTCCCACTCCTGGGTAGGGAAGCCAATAAAATCCATTTACCCCCTTCCCTACCCAGGAGGTGGAAACTTAAATTTTATTTATTTACTAATATAGCACTCTATTTTCATTTGACCATAGCTAGGCCTTAATGTTAAATATATATTGGATTGGGACAGAAGAGGAGGAAAAGGTTCCTCTGAATATGATCCCAATTGCAAGCACCAACTCATCTCTGCCCAGGACCTATTGACCATTTATTGCCATCCAAGAAATTCCCCACAGTTGAGTTACATCTTCCCCAAGTTCTCTTCCGCTTCTCCTTAAACCTTGACCAACTCTTGCCTTTGCTTCTCTTTGCCAATATTACCATATTTATGTTGCCTATAGAACCTTCTAATAGGTCATCTTATTGTTTAGTATACAAAAGTCATATTATAACCCTACCCACTGCAATGATTAACTCCTTGTTCTTACTAAGGAATAGTGGTTAGGAGGTAAACTTATCCTACTCCATCATGTTCCTAGCCCCCCGTAGACACCTCCATAGTCCCATGAGCCTCTCTTTTACAGATGGTGGAATTTTTGGACTAGCTGACTTTGTGAGCTGATTGCAAAGCCTCTGAAAATTGTATCATCACTAAACCTGCTTGAGTTGTAGAAAATGGAACACTGGAAAAAACAAGTATTGCTCTAGCACTTGTAGTTTTTGCATAAATTAAATTCAAAGTCAAAGTCGAAAATTCGACTTTCAACATTTTGACTTTGAACTTCACTTATGCAAAAAAAAAATTTTTTAGAGCCATACTTTTTTGTAGTATACCCCCAACCCTTCTCTACATCTTCAGCAAGTTTGATACCATGCTCAGGGGCTTTGCAATTAACTCAAAATCATCGAAAATTTGTCTAGATGTCAGTCCTAGGTTATGGATTCCACTCCTAGAGTATAGATCCCAGTCCTTAAGGACTAGAGGTGGACACCCCTCATCTAGAGGAATGGTCATCTGCAGGTATTTGCAGTCTTTAACTCACCTATTGTGGAGCATAACTCCTTGAACCTTCATAGTAGCCTAGTTAGGATAGGGTAGGTGCATTGAGGAAGGACCAACCACAATTTTTGTAAGGAAAGTTCAATCTCAGGGCCATGGGACCCCCCGGCAGGGCATGACTTTTGCAGGCGCAACCATTCTCATCATCATCATGCAGTCCACACAACCAGGTAGATTCTATTAACATAACCCTTGTTGCAGCTTCTGAATTCAATACCAGGGTATCATGTCTACTTCCTGCAGGAATAGGGAGACCCAGAGGCCCTTCCCAGGTTATCCACCCCCCCCCCGTTAGGTTAGATAACCTGCACCACTGTCTGCCCTATATAACCTGCCCTATTTGCTTGTGGGCTTCTGGTCCTTTGGCATTGCCTGGCCCAGAACTCATGCTTTACGCACATAGACCTGAGGGCAACCTGGAGTTGTCCCGCTGCAACTAGTCTCCTGAGTGGGGGCTTCTCTATAGGTGAAGAGTGCGGCAGGCAGAGATAGGGGGATTGACATCTGGGCTGCATTGAATCAGCACTAAGGCCTCACATTCATATCTGCACATCATTTTTGTGCTTACCAAATATTTTAATCCAAAGACCACTTTAAACAGTCACACTTTTAGGTAGGTTTACTTTAAATCCAAAAAAAGAGAGAAGTGATTACATATTGCAAATCTGTTAGTAAATCTCCAGCAGAGGTGATAAAAATCAAGCATTATCCTGGAAAGTGATACGGCTAATGCAAAGCAGCGATGAATAATTTATAGAAGTAAACAAAATACTTCTTCCCTCTGTTTATAGCTCAGCGATGTACAATGATTAAGACAAGCAATTAGCAGCTCCTCTCATCTATTAGAGAGGAAATCATGCTGGACAACCAGCACTGGACAGCACAGAAGAAACAGGATGTTTCCAGGCCATTAATTTAGTTGTCTTCATGATTTAAGTAAGAAAGATGTTCAATTGGAGAAGTAAGTGAACTAGGCTGTGGGATTTATGGAGCTCTTTCATCCCCTCAGTACTGGACACCGAGAAGTAAGATGGTAACCACAATTCAGCAAGTTACATTAAAAAGGATTCTCGCTCAAACACCAGATAGCAAAATATGTATTATTCACACTTTTTTCTAAGGGTTTCCGGACTTTCAGTTCAAATTGCAAAATGCCTTCTTTGCACTTTGTGAATGAATACTTTTATTTTATACTTACCAAAGTCAAATGCCTTTTTTTTTTAGGGGTCACTGTCCCCGGACGACAACCTGATGTAGGTGAGTAATGTGTATTTGCTTTTTTTTTTGTGTAAATCTGCTTTAATGCAAATGCTTGTGTTTTATGCCACACCCTTAAAAAATTACAATTAAATGAGCTTTTAGGGCACTAAATAGAATCTCTAATCGATAGGAAACTTGAATAATTAAAGCTAGACACACCCCTTAATTATTACTTATTAGTGATGGCTGAGCTGTCAACATAACATGTTCGATTTTCTTCCCCCGGCGAACAGTACGGGTGTTCGATATGCCCTGTTCACTGGCGGAAAAAGGTGACTATTGTTCCGCTGGCCGAATCAGGAGCAGAAAGATCCGGCCAGTGGAAGAATTCTTTCACCAGAGACCGCAGAGAGAAGCCGGTCTCTAGTGAAAGAAAACCGTGACGTCATGTCCGGATAGCGAAACTGGGAACTGTGCATTCCAGGTACCGAATGGTGACGTCAACTTCCTGTCTTTTGGATTCAAATTTCCAGTGGACGGACCTGGCCTAGCTTGAACAGATTCCTGAGGAGGTCATAGACCCTTCCTTTACACACTAATTGGGGCGTTTTGTTGCCGGAAACGGGTTTGCTAGCAGTAAAGCTATTGCTGGGTCCTTTACCCACAAAACCCAAGTTTTGCACTGCATTTACTGCTCCCATACAAGTTTATGGCAGGCGTTTGTGCTGCATCTATAGTATTATAGTATAGTATTTATAGTATGGCAAATGCAGGACCAGGTTGCATTAATGCTAGGCTTGCTGTCTTGTGGTGCAGCACCGCACTAAAGCTGCAGCATGGCTAGTGTGAAAGGGTCCTTTTGGCCTCGCATAACAACACATAGCTTTGCGTTGTTACTTTACACATGCGTTGCGAAAATTGCATGTCTATTTAAAAACAATGGACGCACCAAGTGACATGTACAATACATGCTCATTGTTTTTCAGACACTTATTATACGCACCATGTATATAGGTTTAAAGGGAGTGTGTTATTGCTTTGTTACAAAAGGGTACAATATGGCTTAGACCCACCATACACCTTTAGATTTCCCTGTCAGATTTCCTTTAGATCTCCTTTTGTTTTACCAAAACCATGTAGTATGAGTGACTTTCTAAACCCCAAGTGCCCAACCTGCGGCCCGGGGGCCACATGTGGCCCTTTGGACTTTCTTTGGTGGCCCCTCAGTCGTCCACTTGCCCCCGAAACCTAGCAGCTAGGGCATAGGAACTCACCTGTCCGCAGATCTCCCGCTGACAGGTCCTCGTCTGGGATCTTCTTTGAGTGGAAGGAGGAGGAGAGGCAATAAACTTACTGTCAGGATTCGAACCCAGGGCCAACGACACCTGGTTGTAGCTCTACCTGTTGAGCTACCTCACAATATGACTTTATGCCTTGCTGGATCCCTTGGACCTTGATACCTAGTTCTCATGACCCTGAACCATTGGCCACTCCCCTGGACTTCCTATAAAAGCCAGGCCCCAACCTGCAGTCAATTCCAGATTATTGTGCTTCCTGCCAGTATCTAGCTTCCTGTTTATGCCTGCTCCTTCTTATGATCATCTCCGTGTACCGACCCTTGCTTAACAAACCGACAACTCTTTATCTTGCTCCTTTGTGATTCGACACCACCGGCTTAGACCCACGCTTGTTTTTGACCACGCTCCTGCTTGCTCCCTCTCGATACCTGTTGATCCTGCCATTACTGTTTCAGCAACTGGACTCCAAGCCTGCCCGCAGATCGTTACACTTACATGATAGGTGTACGTAAAAGCCAATCAGCAACCAAGATGGCACCTGAGCAAGTCACTCGCCTTGCTCGCCTCTCCTCTTCTCCTCTACTGTTGGTGGGGGATCAGCAGACAGCTGAGTACATATGCTCCCACTATTCGATTAATGAACAGGGGGTGACTGTAATGTATATATTGCGGCAGATAACTTTTGACAATGTATTTGACACAAAATGTACATCACCAAACTAGTGTTACCTAATGCTTAAAGTATCATTTAAAACGAGTTTTGTTATTTATAAATTAAAAATATTGCCTTCTAGCTTTGCCTGCTGTCATTTTTTCATTGAAAAATGTCAGTATAGATTGAAATTGTTATGTGTGAGCCTTAAATGATGCTGAGGGCCGCACTTGTGGCCCTCCATATCAACTTAGTTGCCCACCACTGTTCGAAGCCATCAAGTCTACCTGTGTTCAATCGCAGAGGACCCTATACTACATAGTTGTTGGTAGATCTAATGGATATCTGACAGAGAGATCTATAGGTGTATGGCCAGCTTTAGTCATACAATTTGGGCATCATGGACACAATGCATGCTAACCCTTACCTTAAAGAGGGGACAAAGAGCAGTCCTAGCTGTAAGAGGCTGCCACAATCAAAAAATCTTACAAAAATAACTTTACTTCTCCATAAAATACATGAGTTGTGGATTTTATTGGCAAAAACTATCAACAGTGATGGGATGTATGATGCGGTACCCACAAACCAAATAGCCTGGGTCCCTTCGTACAGTAGAATAAATCATTGGAATTATTAGTAATGTCATCTATACAAACCAAATACCTCCATTTCCCAAGTAGCCCTACCAGACAAGTTAATGACCAATGCAATGACTATAAAAAATAAACAGCATTAGCTCATATAGTAAATACATTAATATCATTCATTTATCTTCAGCTAACTCTACTCCAAATCTGTTAAAATATTTTATCATTTGAAAAAAAAGAGAAGATAAACTAATCTGTGTTCGCTCTTCCAATAAAAGGGGTCGTGGAAAATGTTTGCGTACAAATCAGTAGCATGCATAAATAATTCATTCAATCAAATCGGGAAGAAAAATATATTATACAATCAAAGATGAGGTCATGCAAATTAATAGGGGAAGTTATTTACGATCACACCAGAAAGCAGGCACAATTTGTTTTAATGATATGCAGAGATCTTAACATTTTCTATACCATCAGTTAGAGGAGGCTAATTAATTGCCTGCCTGGTCGTGTATCTCCATCTTCTCTTTCTCTTGCTTCAAACCTAGAAGAAGGGGTTTCATAGACTATGATAACACTAGAAGTGGTGGGCAACTGAGTTGATATGTAAGGCCACAAGTGCGGCCCTCGGCATCACTAAAGGGCCGCACATTACATCGATCCAGACCCTCTGGACCCTCAGACCCTCCCCATCAACATATCTCAACAGGCGGTGTACCAGATCCCATTAGGCAGTCAAAACCCGACAGCACCCACTCCTCCTTTTGCCCTTGGGTGCAGCGCTCATATGTAGACCTGGTTTCCCTGAACAACATTGCCAATTTTACTGATGTAGGATCGCCAAAGTTGAGTAGGAAAGCTGGGCCAGCGTGTGACCACTTCACAGGTGAGGTGCTATGTCCTATGCATTAACAGTTCGCACCCTAGGGTCTACCTACTTAAAGTCATTAACTCCGAACTAGATCATCAGGGAAGCCCTAACGCTGATCATTTAGAAAGTCAATGGGCATTAAGCTTCTGAAATATTGTCATTGCTCAGGGAAGGGCTTCACAAGCAACAAATAATAATCTGCAGAAGGCTGGTTTGTGTTAAACTGTATGGAGAACATCATGTCATGTGATTTTCATGTCATGGAGGCAACCATTGACAATGCAAGAGTTCATAGTGTGTCCTCTGCGATTTACCGTATCTTTCGGACCATAAGATGCTATTTTTTCCCCAAAAGTGGAGGGAAAATGAGGGTGCCTCTTATGGTTCGAAGGTGTGGTAAAAAAAATTTATTTGGTGTCCCTGCCGTAGCTTGTTGTGGCTGTGTTTAAATCACTGTCAGTCATAGAGGGGAGAGATTGGCCTCCACCCCCCCCCCCCCTTCTCCGATGTGTGAGAAAAAAGCTGGTGATGTAATCTGACAGCGAGTGTTCCACATCTTGTGGCTGAAGTTGGTATTGCAGGGGCATTTTTCCACAATTGATTTGAACACTTCAAATATGTTTGGTGAACCAGTTTCATTGGCAGCCATACATGCCCACGCCATGACACTACATCCACCATGCTTCACTGATGAGATGGTATGCTTAGGTTAATGAGCAGTTCCTTTTCCTTCTCCATACTCTTCCCTTCCAATCACTCTGGTACAAATTGATCTTGGTCTGATCTGTCCATAGGATGTTGTTCCAGAACTGTGAAGGCTTTTATAGATGTCGTTTGGCAAACTCTAATCTGGCCTTGCTGTTCTGAGGCTCACCAATGGTTTATATCTTGTGGTGAACTCTCTGTATTGATTGATGACTTTGACACACATACCTCCTGGAGAGTGTTCTTGATCTGACCAACTGTTGTGAAGGGTGTTTTCTTCACCAAGGAAAGAATTCTTCAGTCATCCATCACAGTTGTTTCCATGGTCTTCCAAGTCTTTTGGTGTTGCTGAGCTCACCAGTGCGTTCCTTCTTTTTAAGAATGTTCCAAACAGTTGTTTTGGCCACTCCTAATGTTTTTGCTATCTCTCTGATGGGGTTGTTGTGTTTTTTTAGCCTAATGATGGCTTGCTTCACTGATAGTGACAGTTTTTTGGATCTAAACTTGAGAGTTGATAGCAACAGTTTCCAAATGCAAATAGCACACTTGAAATTAACTCTAGACATTTTATCTGCGAATATCACACACCTGGCCATGGAACAGCTGAGAAGCCAATTGTCACATTACTTTTGGTCCCTTAAGTAGGGTTTTTTCGATGTCCCAATATTTATGGACCAGACTGTATACATGTATTAATGTAAAGCATCTAAATTAACAATCACCCATTGTATCATACATGCAAAATGTCATATATGAGAACATCTATTAAGAACTGGGAATATATGTATTACCTGGTACACATCTTTTTTAGCGTTGGGTAACGCATGCTAATAATTGCCCAAAAAGTGCAAATTATATCCAATGAGTTGGTTCACATGAAAACGCATGGACAGGAACATCAATGCGTTCATGTCCATGTGTTTTCACCAATCTGGTTTGCATGCATTGACATTCATTTTCATGTGAACAGGCCGATTGGATACAATGTAAAACTTTTGTACACGCATCATCCATTGCAAATAAAACTTGACAGGTTGTAACAAGGTTCAAAGAGCATAGTTGTGATTTTGGCCTGAAACATATACATACCTTGCAGCTGGGATAGTGGTAAATGTGATTTTCTCCAAGCAGCCATTTGTCTATATATGCTGCAGCTCCACCCGTGCAGTTTGGGTTTTGACCATAGTTGCCTATTCCGCCAGCACCCAGGTAACCACTATAGAGTGATAAGAAAATTAAAACATATAATTAAAAGTTCTCTAACTGAAGACTAATGTAAAAAATATTCACAACGTGGTTTTGATTATGTGAAATGTGGTATTGGTTATGTACACATTTAATAGGGTCGGGAGTGGGATCTGGGGGTCCTCTTGTTAAAGGGGCGCCCCGCATACTCAATAATAGAGATGGTAGAATTTTTCGACTTGCGAACTTTGTGAGCTGATTGCAAAGCCACTGAACATGGTATCATCACCAAAATGTGTGGAGATGTAGAGAAGAGTTGTGAAAACATTTGAAAAAAAGTTTTGCTCTAGCACATGTAGTTTATAAATACATTTAGTTCAAAATCAAAGTCGAAATTCAGATTTTCGGAATTTTGACTTGACTTTGAACTTACTTTGTGAAAAAAATATTTGTTTTAGAGACATACTTTCTTTTTTGTTACATACCCCAACCCTTCTGTACATCTCCAGCAGGTGTGGTGATGATACCATGTTCAGGGACTTTGCAATAACTCAAAATCGTCGAAATGGTTGAATGTTTTAAAAAAAAAAATTCAACCATCTCTACTCAATAAGCCCCCAACCATGTTCCCATAACTCCTGGCCCATGTTGTGGGGAAGAGACCCCTCATCTTCTTAACAAAGGGTCTCCCCTTCTCTGAGATATGGCATAGGGGCCTGGTGGGATGGGGGATTTTGCCACCCCTTCCTGTCCTTCCAGGCTTGCCAAAAGCAGTCTGGTTTGCTCTGGGGGGACCCCACGCTGTTTGTGGTCCTCCTTTTGCAAAGCATACCAGACCCCATGCCAACAAGTGGTCTGGTATACTTGGGGAGGGACCAGATGCTGTTCGAGGTCCCCCTTTTCTACAGCATACCAAACCCCCTGCTAAAGAAGGGGGTCTGGTATGTTCTAAGGGGACCCATTAGTTTTTTTTAACCCTTTCATTGCTTAAAACAAAAAGCCATAATAAGTTTAACCTTTGATCCCCCTCTGACATGACACTGCCCAGGTGGTTGTACCCTAATATAAAGCATTGCCTAATACATTTCTGGGTGACATTATGGGCAAATGTTTACGATCAAGCAAAAACTTTTTATTGAATTTTATTTGGTGATATAAATTATCTAATTGACCAACATTATCACAAACCATTTGTCCACCTTAAGTTCGGCAAACAACCCCATGTGTGCCATTCATTTTGCAAGCTATTAGAAATCAGCAAAGAGTTGTTAATTGATATATTTAGCACTTTGTGTATTTGCAGCAGCAATAATTAAATTACGCCTAGGCAGTAATCACTGATAGTGCTTACGTGGGACATCCTGGCACAGGTAGGAGGAACGTCAGACATAGTGATATAGTCTCTAGAGCTATCATGATGATCCACTCCGGCCAGTAAGCGACAATATCCCTTACGGCAGCACTCCACTGATGGCTCTACGCAGACAAAAGAATATATCGTCAGACAAGCACTTTGGGCCACTTCAGGGAGACTTTGCTCCAACATCAATATTTAAAGCATTTCCTCTTTCATGCTGGTCAGCAGGATCATCCTTGGTTGTCTTCAACAACAGGCATTCTGTGCAACAAGCAATTACATGATGTTCTGCACATCCCAGCACTACTGCTTGAAGGATTAAAGAGTGGAAATCCTGGGATTTGCAGTTTTCTTTTAGAGGTATCGAACGCTTAAACGATTAGCAAGACAGATTACTAACGACGTTAGATAGTTCTGCATTTTTTTACACGGTTTTGTGATTTTTACATCCGTATTAAATTCAAGCAAATTACAAAACCAAAGTCCAGTGCGGTTGTGTTGCAATATTTATAGCTTATGAACATCCAACAATAAATCTGTCACCCGCTACTAGTTGGGCTAGGTCGTGCGGACAGTTCATTCTATCAACTTATTGCAGGAAATGAGGACGGGGGGGGGGGGGGGGGGGGGGGGTGGCATTGTATCTTGACACCAAGGTGATAAAGGGCTGGATTAAAATACTAAAGGGCCAGATGTGGCCCCTGGGCCTTAGTTTGCCCACGCCTGATATAGGTCATAACAATCATTTTGAATTAATTTAATTCAATTTAAAAGTGTTTTGTTATATCCTTTCCTTTAGTACAAATACAACCTAATGATCTGCCGCATGGACAGTTCAGCGTGAGTATTGTATGTTCCCTTTTCTTTTCACCGGCAAACAGTACGGGTGTTCAACCCGCCCCCTTTGCCGGCGAGAAGAAGTCTATAATTCCTTTCCACATCTGTGGCAAGATCTGAACCCAGGGATGCTCTGACGCCTGGTTGTAGCTCTACCTGCTGAGCCACCTCACAGTCTGATGTATACCTTGCTGGATCCCTTGGACCTGGATACCAAGTCACCTAGTTCTCATGAACCCTGAACCCTTGGCCCCTCCCCTGGACTTCCTAAAAAAGCCAGGCCCCAACCTGCATTCAATGCCAGATTATTGTGCCTTGGCAGTATCTCGCTCTGTCTCCTCATCATACTCTTATTTCTGATAACTTGTGTACCAAACCTTAGCTACTGAATATCCACTACTCTTCTCTCAGCACTCCATTCCTAATGTGACACCATTGGCTACTGACCCGGCTTGGATTTGGCTATGCTTTTGCTGTTCCCTGAGTGATACCTGTGTTTGTGCTCTGTTCTTGGACTGAGATCACCTGTGTTCTGATTGCTGTTTCAGCTACTGGACTCTGAGCCTGAACTGAGATCGTTACAGCCTGGTCCTTTCCACGCCTGGTCTGGCTGGAGAAAGAATTATTTTTACTAGAGACCGGGTAGAGACACTCAATATCTAGTGTTATACCGGGCCGGACCTGACGTCTGACCGACGTCACTTCTGGTTTTGGAACCAGGAACTGTGTTCCATATACCGGAAGTGACGTTGTGGCACAATTTCCAGTATAGTTCCCATTCAAATTGCCTGCCAACAGGCGGGGAATTTGAAGTTCTCCACGAACAGGCGGAAGGCAGACTTTTTTAAAAGTCCGATCCGCCTGTTCGCAGACGGACACGCCCGATGTTCGGCCATCACTACCAGCTACAGTTTACTAATTATTAAAAGAGAACATGTACTCATATTAGGAAAAGTAACTTGTTTGGGTTATAGCAAATAGAGATGGTCGGCTGTGAGTTAATATCAAAGCCCCAGAGATGTTCACATTTTTTGACTAGCTGCTTTTGTGAGCTGATTACAAAGCCTCATCATAACCAAAATTGCTGGAGATGTAGAGAAGGGCTGTTGGACATTTATGCACATAAATGAGTTCAAAACTTTCTAAATTTTGACTTTGAACACAAATATGGGGTGGGGTGGATTCTAAGCTATGGAATCCCCCGTCCAAATCTACTGTTTACCTTTTATTGTAATTGCATTGTACTTTAACCATGTATACATTATTGACATTGTTATATAATCAGAAGTGGTGGAAATGTTGATATGAATGTGACTGTCATCTTGTTTTATCTTTTTTGTTCATGACCCTCATGTTGAGGCACTAATAAAACTGATCATTTTTACTCAGACATACATGTAGTGAACCCTATCTACCTATTTACTTTACTTTCTAATTGTGGCCCTTAAAAGTCCCCCTGCCCTTGTTTATTCAAGGGGAAAAACCATAGTGGGGATGATTACGTTGTAATTCACCCCTACTATCCTCTCTCTATATTTAGATTTGGGATGTGGGCCACCCTATTAGGGGAGATGCCACCTCTTTTTTGAACACAAATAGTTTTTGCATAAATGAAGTGCAGAGTCAAGTCAAAATGTCTAAAGTCGAATAATATATATCTTTTGCCAAATGTTCCCCCAATCCTTTACTACATTACTACATCTCCAGCAATTTTGGTGATTATATGATTTTTAGGGGCTTTTCAATCAACTCACAAATTGTGCAGCAAGTTGAAAAATTCGACCATCTCTAATAGTAATCAGTAGCTCCCTTACTTATACTCACATACTCACTTACCTTGCATGATCACCTTACATAGGATTGCCACCTATTCTGGAAATAAATACCAGCCTTATGGCCTCCTTATTGATAACGTTGGGAACAGTCCCATTATTACTGGCCAGATAAACAAAATACTGGCCAGAGGGAAACCCTACCCCTGCTCCATCCTACATGTTTGTAGTCTAGAATTGTGCAATTAATTTATGTGGAAGAAAAAGCAGAACTCCCTTTTAACACCCATTCAATAGAGGACTACCTACTGATAGGGCTTGCCCCCACTTGCGAGACTGGCCGCTGGGTGGCTGAACAAAGTGCATGAGCAGTACGCCACCGCAGCTACAATTCATTTCAATGCAGCCGCTAGCGTTTCATATCAGCCGCGCAAGTAGGGACAAGCCCATTGAAATTAATGGAAGTGGCCGCCCGCAAGTGGGGAAAGGCCCTTAGTTAGGTGTGCTCTTCACTATATTTTAGACAATGATGACCAAGGCTTTGTGGTAATCCATGTAGACAATAAATATCAGACAGGTTTCAATTATTTATCTGGTGGTGCAGCCAGCAGCCAATGTATGCCTAGCATAATCACTGTGAGGAAAAGTGGTAGCGCCATTCCCAGTACAGTGTATATTACTGTCTCAGGATATTGGGCAGAATGAGAGATTAAGGTCTGCTTACAGTGCTTTAATAAATAATAATAAACTTTAAGAAGCATGATTAAATGATAAATTCAAAGTAACTTCATGTATAATGGTTAAGGAAAGTAAAATGAACGCCTTTATAGAACAACCTGGTTGTACTTCATGATTTCAGTAGCATTCTATGATACCAAGAGTAATGCATGTAGAATAGTCAGGCAGCTACTAAGGCAGGGAACACATGCATAGCTATAGGACAGATCGATGGCCGATTTGAGCACCGTATGCGCTCATGGCCATCTATCTGGCCAATATCATATGTGGCCATCCCTGTTTCCGAGCAGGACCAATCAATTGCGCAATCTAAACCACAGTCAATGTCCGTTGCTTGAATTGAAAGCATCGTCGGAGCTGGAGAGATTATGTCATTGCGCTACTGCAGGGAACCTCGAATGGCTCCTATATCAATCTGGATCATTGGTAGGATCATTAGGTTGTATTCGTACTAGTGGAAAGGATATATAACAAAATTTTTAAAGTTGATTGTTATGGCCTATATCAGGCCTGGGCAAACTAAGGGCCGGATGCCACTTAGTATTTTAATCCGGCCCTTTGTCACCTTGGTGTCAAGATACTCTGGCTCCCCTCTGCTCATTCCCAGCAATAAGTGGATATAATGCCTAGAGGATGATATAAAGTTCTCCTGCTTAAGGCTGTAGTTTGCTTTGATTTACTTACTATACTATAGATTTAACTTACTATATAATTGTTATATATATATTAATATTTTTTATATACTTTTTTTCTTTTTTAACCTCCCTTGTAACCAGTATAACTATTACTTTTAAAATCAAGGTATCAATGTTTACATTTTCCACCCAGGCTGGGAGGAGTTGGGATGGAGCGTCCCTTACAAGTTCATTGTCCAGCCCTTCTGTCAGATTAAAAAACCAATTGCGGCCCACAAGTAAAAAAGTTATATATGTATAAGTTATATATATATATATATATATATATATATACTTTAAATTAGTATGAGTAGTTTTAGTTGACTTACCTTTTTTGGGGTCAGACACCCACACACACAGAAATGTTATATATAGTTGTGCCCAGCCCCCATCCATTGTGAGCTACTGAACTTCCACACATGTGTCACAATCCTTAGAGATGGTTAGGAATGTCTTGAGACCCTACTTTGGCTCTCCTAAAAAATATTCTAATATGTGTGCCAAGAAGCCCCAAGCAGTAAATAATTCCAGGCAATATTATCCATGTTAAGTCCTCACCTGTAATGTTTCCAGGTTCCCTTTACCAAAACAGGCATACATGAGAGCTACCACAAAATAGGTAAAACCCAGCCGTTGTAGGACTCCTGGTATACGTGCCCAACACCAGGACACTGCAAAGACAGACAGAGGGGTAAGTGAAATGTAGTACCTAAATGAGAGTTACATTACTATCAGTCTATATTTAATTCAAGATCATAACATGAACTAAACACTTATGTTACAAGAAAACCCAATCCTGGTAAGCAGCAAAAGTGTGCCTGTACCTTTACTTGCAAGTTTGTTCAGTAGGCACACTGGGAAGCCGTTCTGAATGACAGGCATGGCATCTCACAAACACTGAGCATTCACATTACATGTAGTGTACATTGGTCCTTAACCTCCAGGGCGGTTCAGTTAAATCTGCCACAAATTTGTATCCTCCTCATTTCATGGAGGTCAATGGTGCCAACTACCCCCACCCCTCTGGCATCATAAATTTTGTCATTGGGGTGGACCCAGAAGGAACGGTGGGCCCACAGACAGAGGATCCCTGCGGGTTTTCACTGGACAGGTGAGTATGCCCAGGCTGAATTTTGGTAGTAAACGAACTTACCCTGAGTTAACTTAGCTACTTTCCCAGAAGGTTACCGCCTTTTGGCAGGTAAACAAGGGGGCATGTGAGGACTTGGGATGCCTATGCCTGTATTTCAAGATAGACCAATGGTGAAGGTGCCCCCTGACAACACGGATCCAGGAAAAAGATGCTGGGTAGACAATGCTGGAGGATGCCACTGCAATACTGAGTGTAGCTGGGGGTTACTGCTTTTGGTAATTAAAATCTACCCAGAGCCACATTTAGGTTTAATGCTAAGGGGTTAAAGTCCTGTGTATCGAAAGCAATTACAGGTGTGATATTTTAAAATTTGTCTACTATCAAACCTATAAATGATCCAACTTTCTATCTCTCTGTAGCTTATTCATATCTATATGCACTCCAATTTGTCGTATGTTTCTTAATGGTGACAACTATGGAAAAGAAATCTGCGAGATGTATGATACATTTTTTTAAACTGACTCATTAGTGATGCTCTGATTGGATAATCTTGTTTTAGCCTACACCGAAAGTAACAACATGACCAAATGATTTTGAACAGTGAATCAGGGAGATCAACCTGATTGGCTCTTTAAATTGATCATGTGCTTTCCTTGGATGAGAGCTTGTTATCCCTAGTAGTGACAACAGTGGGCTATATGGGAGTCAGGGGAAAACACAAGAGAGGAATTGCAATATATGGGTAGAACCTTGTGACCCTATTATAGAAAGTTCCTCAACAAAGATCTCAATAGCAGAATTACCAGGTAATATTTAAATAGTTATTTAGCCTTAGTATATTATTATCAGTGCCATTTCTAGACTTCTGGGCACCCTATGCCAGTTCTTGCTTAGGGCCCCCTGTTGACAAGGGGCATTTGTGCTATTGATGGAGCTGTCGCCCGGAGTGGGGTGCAATGACATGCCGCTCCTCCTTCCTCTTCTTCTTCTCCTTCCCCCTCCAGCACACACATCCCATCTCCCCCACGTCGGCAGCTTGCTAAGATCTGCACAGGGAGGTCGGCGCCCATGTCAGGGAGGGATGGAGATGGATAAGCATTCAAGGAAGGTCGTCGGGGGATTCCCGTGGTCCCCAGGACCCTATGCACATGCATATTTGGTATAGTGGGAGAAAGTGCCCTGACTAGTATATGGGTTTACCTTTATCTTAAGGCTACAAATACCCATGTGCCATTCACAACAGGCAATATATCAGCTATAAAAGTTATATGCAATGCTACTAGTCACAATGATGGCACACTGTATACGGTAAACCTATAAGTAAACAAAGATGTGGTCACTACTCCTCCATCCACCTTATATATATATATATATGTACCACAAGGATCTGAGCACAAGCTGATTCATCTTACGTAAGCCTTATCCAAGGAACGGTAAAGGATTCGTGTCATGGCAGCAACATGCTTTTAAGATCCTGTACATTAAAGTGCAGTGGTCATTATTACAAGCAGACTGAATTCTAGATTAATCAAAGTGCTCTCTAGCACCTTGTTATTTTAATAAGTGTGCAAGTATTCCCTTTAGTGCTGCCATTAATGGATTACTGTGCTGTCTTTAATTCATCCCTTTCATGTTCCAGACCCTCTTCATGTCCGTGGCCCATATGACTTCTGCGGGACACTGCATCATTCCTCGCTGATGTATGCTTTCAATTAATCAATGAGGAAAAGTATGCCTAAAAAATCTCTTGGTGCGCGTGTAAAGATACGTGTTGGTCTTTTTGCTGGCTCATATATCGTCCAGTCAATTTAGTTCATTTCATTTTCGCAGATTAGAAAAACTATTACTATTTAACTGTCATAGGGTAATGCCAGTGTTCTGACGATCTGTGCTACCCTGCATATGGTGCGGGTAGAACATCTCAACAGGATCCAAACTTTAAGACCAGAAGCCTTAACCCAACTGCCGAAGCTCTAATTTTAACCCCCAAAATCCCTGACCTGAAGCCCCAAAGCCCCTTACCTTAACCTCTCACCCCCAGAACCCCTCACTTGAATCTCCTAGCCCACAGAGTTCTTCACCCTAACCCCCCAGAGCCCTTCACTAAAGATGAGCAGCAAAGGCAATGTTCGTATTCGGAAAATATCACACATTTTTCACCTAATATTCACAATAAAGTCGAGAATTTGGAGAATTGGTGATCTCCAGTCATTATTACCTTCATTGTGCAAATTGGCACTTCGCATATTGCAAACACAATGCATGGTAGTTCTGTGTACTGATGTAAAAAATCTTGAATATTCGTGTTTATCAAGATATAGCACCATATTCCACGCTCTTGAAGGGCCGGTATTCTCTGATACCCCATACCCTAACCCCTGAACCCTTCAGCTTAAACCCCAGGTGCCTAACCTGTGGCCCTTTGGGCGTTCTTCAGTGCCTCCCCTCAATCCTTCACTTGCTCCCCCCGAAACCTGTTAATGTATAGGGCATATGAATTCACCTGTCCACTGAACTTCCGCTGATGCGTCCTCACCCCAGATCTTCTTAGAGCAGGAAGAGGAGGAGAGGTGAGGGACAAAATAGGGGCACATAACCTTTGAATCAAAGGCTTTGATGATATCTATGAGGCACTTAACCTTTGATCATATACATGACACAATATGTGCAATACCACACTAAAGTGATCCCTAATGCTTGAAGTATCATATAAAACAAGTTTTGTTATTTAAAAATGAAAAATAATGTCTTTTTGCAGCTATGCCTGCTGTCCTCATTTCATTACAAAAATGTTATGTGCAGCCCTTTAGTGATGCTGAGGTCTGCACTTGTGGCCCTCCATATCAACTCAGTTGTCCACCACTGGCCTAACCCAAACCCTTAATTCAAACCCCCTAACACTGAAAAAGTATCCCTCTGCCTGTCAATAGAAAAGTGACAGATGAAATCACTCTGCCCTGTGATGTATCTACCAGGGTTGCTCATCTCAATCATCTGGACAGAACACCGGACTAAAGATTTCTGAAAGAAAGGTTTCTGCCATGGTAGCCAACTCATGTGGCACAGAAGTATCAGTGTGGTCTTCCTAGAACCTATAGGGGAAAGGATGTTGCACTCTAGGGCACCCCTTATGGTCAGTCCACCTAGGGCTGGAAAAGAGGTCAGTTGGAAGAATTGTCAAGACATTTTTTTTTCAAGGTCAGGGTAGGCGACAGGCCACAACATGGCAGAGGTTTGTAGCAAAGACTAAGGCAGAAAGCAGACATAGATGTGGTCATGACCCAAAGCAGGGTCAAAGCAGTCAGAAGGTAGAGATATGGCTGAGGTCTAGAGCAAGAGTAATCAGTGGCAATCAGTGATTTGTTCGGCATATATAGCAAATGGCAGGCAGGTTGCAGGCTGAGACATGGTTGAGCTCTGTAGTAAGGTTAGGGCATAGAGCAGGTATAGACATTCAATTCCAATGCATTTTTGTTTTTTCTTTGAAAATGTGATTGGTAATGCCAAAACCCAGGTAAAATGTCAGTGTTAAGTATGAATGAGAAGGGAACACAGAAATGCTCAAAGCAATAACTCAGCAGGACTGGTGGACACAAGGGCTTGACCATACACTACTGACCATGCTCTGTGGATTTTCATCAGTAAAGAGCTTTTCAATTAATCTGAGTACTTGTCAGCATTCATCTGCAAAAACAAATCTGAATCCTGTCATACCAATCTGATTTTAATGTTGCATCAGTGACTTGAGAGCAATGGGGACCAATAAAGCTTTACCGGTCATCCATTCTCCATTTGAAGTATATGCCTTATTAGATATTTAACCACTAGCCCAATATTTTATTTGAGGCATACAAAGGGTTGACATTTAAAAACCACCATAAAGATGAGTATCAAGAAGGTTGAGTTTGGTAGATCCAATTGTTTCCTGGTACAGTTTACAACATACACACACTATTTGAAGAAACAATTTGGGGAAAGTCAACACGGAGTTGAGGGACCTGCAACAATGGGTCAAAACGTTTGCCCACCTCTGCTCTAGACACACCACCGAATATCAGTACCAAAAAGTAACAAAATAGGGGTTGCCTCTGTCTCTTTAACCCCATAGGACCAGATATCTATAAATTGGGGACTCCTCTATCTCACCAAAAAAAGGGAGGGCATTATGCTGCCATGAGTATGCAGCAGGAAATACAAATAAGTAGACAATTTTCCTGATGCGTAATGTGGGGAATAACTTGCATAGTAAGTAAGTGAACGAACCATCATAACAGCCATAGTGGCCATGATGCGGCACATATCCACAAGGGGGCCCGTTGCTCCTGGCTACCCTGCCTCACCCACAGATGAATATGGCTCTCTGATTCCAAAAATGTATTCTTAAGGTGAGCATACACGGGTCGATACCCATTCAAATGATGAACCCTCGAGCGCATCGTGATGACGTCACCAGGCTGCGCTCACCAGGCGGATTGAACAGAGAATCATTGCGCACTACTTTGCTAAACCGATCCCGTTCAATACCACAGTAATGGCAATCAAACAGGGATTTACCAACATGTTGCTTTCTTCAAACAGGATCGATCGATTGAAAAATCGATTCCTGTGTATGCCCAACTTTAGTTCTGGACGGTCTGAAACAGAGCAGCAAGATGTAAGGTCTAGGAGGGTTTTGGGGGAGGCAGGTCCGGGAGAAAGGGAGGTTAATGGAGTCTTAGGTTAAGGGGGGGCATAAAACAATGTGTTTTTTTCTTTTTCCACGTCCCTGTACAGTAGGGTTGGATAATAAACCAAAATCAGGAATCACAAATTTATAGAGCCAATGGAGCCAACCCCCACATGCTGCGATGATGGTATCAGGATATAATTTAAAATACTGGATTCCATCAGATATTCCACACCTTATGGGAAAGGGTTCACCAAAAATCCAGTTGGACTAACTGCATGGGAAATGTTCCATGCTACAAGCACTACAGATGAGAATATCTGTGTAAAATTGGTAGTTCTCAGAAAATATTGACAGGCCAATATACATTTAACTATGGTATAGCAAGAAAAGATAATGTGTGTATCCCTAAATAATGTTTTATATAATATTCCTTTGATTCCTTGCTGCCAAACTGAGCATTGCTTGAATGAAATGTAAAAACATCTAATGCTGTGGTGGTAGATAGAGGATGTAGGCAAATTAAATAAATAGTTTTTGTAGTGGAGCGACGTGGTGTGTGGAGAGGAAGGTCCCTTTTAGGGCACGCCCCAGCATGCACCGGGGCTGCCCAAAGGCTTAAGAGAAGAGTCCCAGGAAGAGGAGGTGCTCTGTCCAGGGATCGAGGAAGAAAGACAGGTTCGCCCTGTGCCCTCTCTCCCCTGCCGGGAATTTAGTACGGCCTCTAGCACCGGCGTGCGTACATCCGGTGAGCACAATAGTACGCGGCAATCCTTCTAGCCAGTCGCCTCTCCTGCTGCCTTCAGAGAGTACTCAGCTCAGAATGGGGTGCCCCCCCCCCCGGAACGTGTTGGGTAGTGCCTGTCTACCCGCGGTCCGGCTGCTGTTGTACCTGGGAAACGTATCTGACGGTTAGCCTCCCATCCCTTGCTTACCCGCAGTGGAGACCTGTACTGCAGTTGAGGCCCTTCTCCGGTTGAGGTACTCTGCAAGGACATTCCCTGCTGGGTGGTGCTCCCTCGTACATCACTGACTACTCCTTTAAGACGTTCAGGACTAAAGCTTGTTGGCCTAGTATGGAGGATTGTTATACGGTTATATTGAGACCCTGTTAGGGTCTTGGTGTTGAATAAAAAGTTTTGTGCAATCAACAGCCGCCTCTGTCGTCTGGTTGATTCCTGTGTCATAACATTTTGAAATATGAATATAAACATATAAGATATATGCCAACGCAGGGGACCTACCAACTCCCAGTCTTCTAGACAAGCAGATTAGATTTGTGGTCACCAATAGTGATGAGCGTCATAGGCAACATTCGTATTCGCGGCATGCCGAGAATTTTATGGAAAACATTCGGAAAATATTCGCATTCAGCAATATTCGGGGGTTTTTTTATTGCGAATATCGGCAGTTTTTATTGCGAATTTCGTGCGCACAATATATGTTTAACATGGCGCGAATTTTTATGCGAATTTTTAAAGTGATGATTTTCGCAATATTTGCATCACCCCAATATTCATTTAAAAAACTGTTAATGGTGTTGCTAAGCTCTTGTTGCAGCCTTCCCATTCGTCCACTTGCATTGAGAGACGTGTGTAATGGATAAAAAATACCGAATATCCGGAATTGCGAATATTTGGCAATATATTCATCATCTTTGCGAATTTCCGAATTGCCGATATTCGCGATTAATATTCGGAATCCGAATATTCGCAACCATCACTAGTCACAAACAGAAATTCACAAACTCACTAAGTAGGTTGGGAGTGTCATACCAAATTTAGTACTGTATCCCTAGCAAGCCCAGGTTCCCCATGATTAATTATGTAAAAAAAATTGACTACCGGAACAATTATGGTTATCACTGTGATAACTTGGCTGACCTTTTAAAAAAAATCTTTCCAAACAAGCCTGATAATACATATGTTGCAGGCCTTGCAATATTTTTTGTATGACAAGTCAATATTGTACCATTAAGAAATTGTCTGATGCTGAACTCCACATGACAGTTTATTACACTGGATTAACAACATCAAATTATTTATATGCAATTACAGGGAAAATGCTTCCCGCAGCTATAATACTCTTGCTGTCAATATTTACTGTGACTTATATTCTTGAGCATCTATCAATACAGCCTAATGTGCACAGACCAGCCTGGGCTAGAAGAGACCAAGCAAGTGTCATTTGTGTTACCCAATATCCCCTCATCCTGATTAGGGTTTTAAGAGACAAAATATCTGGAGAACTTTCTCTAAATGCCTTAAGCTAGCCATACATGGTTCAACTGACATCAAATCGATCATCAATTCGATCGAAGTTTTCGATCATTAAAACGTATGTCGATTGTAATTGAATCGAAGTACACACCACATTGAGTATGCAATCAAAGCCCGACTTCGATTGAATTTAATCGTTTTTAAACGTAGAGTAATCAAAAAGCGATTGTCACAGAGTGATCAAAAAGGGACCAATGATGGTCACAGAGTGATCAAAAACCCATAGGTCATATCTTTGCATTTGAATCCAGTACATTATAGTCATGGCAAAAGGACACTGGGTGACACACATTACATTAGGAGATGAATTCACAGAGATCGCCATTTGCATGCTTGTGTGTCAGTGAACAGACACAAGAAGCCATTACAATGCATGCTTGCATGGTTTAAATGACTGTATTGCATTTTCCTCCTCCCTCCTCCCAGAAGTTACACTATGCTCATTGATTGAATCGAATCTCAATTGGACGGGTCAAACAACAGTACAAAAAATGAGACACAATGTGGGGACAATCAATCAAAATTTTCCAACTGGTCCGATCAAATTTCGATCGAGCAAAATGACAATTAAAATCGAATTTCAATGATCGTACCATGTGGACATGCTTCAATTTTCAATCGACCGACTAAAAAAATCGATCGAATTACATCGATTGTACAGTCAATCGAACCATGTGTGGCTAGCTTTACTCACCGGACACTTTATTAGGCACACCTGTCCAACTACTCGATTTACTGATCAGACAATCACATGGTGGCAACTCAATGCATTTAGGCATGTTGACATGGTCAAGATGAACCGCTGCAGTTCAAACCAAGCTTCAGAATGGGGAAAAAAGGTGATTTAAGTTACTTTGAACGTGGCGTGGTTGTTGGTGCCAGATGGGCAGTATTTCAGAAACTGCTGATCTTCTGGGATTGTCACACACAACCATCTCTAGGGTTTACAGAGAATGGTCCGAAAAAGGGAAAACATCCAGTGAGCGGCAGTTCTGTGGGCGCAAATGCCTTGTTGATGCCAGAGTGGTTCGAGCTGATAGAAAGGCAACAGTAACTCAAATAACCACTCGTTACAACCAAGGTATGCAGAAGAGCATCTCTGAATGCACAACACGTCGAACCCTGAGGCAGAACTCCACACCGTGTGCCACTCCTGTCAGCTAAACTGAGGAAACTGAGGCTACAAGTCACACAGGCTCACAAAAATTGCACAATAGAGGATTGGAAAAATGTTGCCTGGTCTGAGTCTCAATTTCTGCTGCGACATTCGCATGGTAGGGTCAGAATTATGTGTCAACACCATGAAAGTATGGATCCATCCTGCCTTGTAGCAACAGTTTAGGCTGGTGGTATAATGGTGTGGGGGACATTTTCCTGGCACACTTTGGGCCCTTTAGTAGTAATTGATCATCGTTGCAACGCCACAGCCTACCTGAGTATTGTTGCTGACCATGTCCATTCCTTTATGACCACAGTGTACCCATCTTCTGATGGCTACTTCCAGCAGGATAATGCACCATGTCATAAAGCTGGAATAATCTCAGACTGGTTTCTTGAACGTGACAATGAGTTCACTGTACTCAGCCTCCACAGTTACCAGATCTCAATCCAATAGAGCATCTTTGGGATGTGGTGGAACAGGAGATCCGCATCATGGATGTGCAGCCGACAAATCTGCAGCAACTGTGTTATGCTATCATGTCAATATGGACCAATGTCTCTGAGGAATGTTTCTAGTACCTTGTTGAATGTATGCCACGAAGGATGAAGGCAGTTCTGAAGGCAAAAGGGGGTCCAACCAGGTACTAGCAAGGCGTGCCTTATAAAGTGGCCGGTGAGTGTATATGTATATGATCTAATTCAGGGGTTCGTCAGGTATAATAACGTCAGGGTAGGTTTAAAAGGTCTTTATAGTGTGCATAGATAGGACCATAATCATACACAAAAATATATAATAGAATAAAAATGTCAGTTCCAATACAAAACATGTTACATAGCAGTATTCTCTATCATCAGATACAATACATCTAAAATTTAACCTGACTCATAGAATTGGTGTATACAAGCCAACATCCCATCGTATTTTTTAGAAAATAGTTGCCCCCAACATGTTTCGCCTTGATGGCTTCTTCAGGGAGGATTACTACG
>CM070037.1:22026840-22048958 GCA_036250615.1 Ptychadena robeensis
TATAATAAGAATTTAGTAAATAGCGAATCAGACATCATATATATAAAATAAATGGGATAATAGAGAGAAAATACGTTACTCAGATCATAGGACCAAAATCCTAAGTGCAAAAACTTGGTTCAAATCATCGGTGCTCTCTAAATCGTTCGTCAGCGTCTCCTAGCATCTTTCTCAGGGTGTCTCTCGCTCCTCTATTTTTAACCCCTCAGTGGCTGGGGAGGAGTTGGAGGTGGGCTCCGGAGGGGCATACCCCTTGTGTTGGTGTGATTTCTTACACCCTTTTAAGAAAACGTCCGTCATCCGCACAGTGTGTATGGTATAATTTCCCCATCCGCGTCATCAGGTAGAGCATAACTTGGGTGATATTTTGAGTATAAATATCATACCCGTATTCTATCCCTAGCAGGAGAAATTAATTTCTCAGAGAGAGAACCTTCTCTCCCTGCCGTGTTTGATATGTGTGTGGCCGTCAGATTATCAGGGTTAATTTGGAATATCCCGTCAGGTGATCGCAGGGGTTCCTGGGCATTTTCTGGTGAAATATGAATTTCCTCCCTGCTACGGCCGAAGGGGTCAGATTAAGGTTGCTCTCCCCCCTCCCTCCGGTGGTTTATGACGGACCTGGTTCTGCTAGCCCCTTTGAAGCCGGGTTGTAAAACATTACGACCTGGGGTGCAGGGACTACAGGCCTGAGACCTCTGACCTCTACTGATAAGGATGTTCCTAGTGAATCCTGAAGGGAAACTCGAAACTCAATACGTTAAGGGGAACCCCGATTCTATCTTCTTGCTACAGCTTCCTTCACCATTTTTTATTGTTAGTAGTCCCTGTCCCTGGATGTAGGTGAGTTATGTATACATGTCCATTTGTTTACATCTGCAATGTTGCTAAATCCCATAAATAGTTCTCATTAAAAAGGCAAAATTGTATTTTCCTGTTTATATCCATAAAACACAAATTAATTATTTAACCATGAAACTGAGGTTAGCAAAAAAAACGTTGGCGGATGTTTAGATCGTTCAACTGCTGTGAGCCAAGATGGCCGATGCATTCCAACACAAGGAAATCCAAGATGGCCAACAGCTCCTCGGAGACTTCTTCAAGATGTCAGCCGCAATGCCAGAGAGACTGATTCAAGATAGCATTAGTGGTAAGTAACCTTCTGCATCTCGTATGAAGCTTACTAATGCTCTAGCGAGCTGTCGGCAGCCCTGTGCCTGTGTTTAATTCCTTCTTTCAATAAAATGAGGAGTGACAGTTGGAACATTTAGATAAATACTTCAGGACCCTGCATCATATCCATTAGAGAGCTTGCACAGCACAAACCAATCAGTCCGGCTGCGCCAGGCCAATTTTTTTTATCTCTGTTCTTAGTTCCCTGAGAGAGTATATAAAGCAGAATAATTAACGTAGGAATGTCATACCGCAGCGATGAATATGGTTTACCTTAAAACGCCCAGTCATTCTGTGTCACCCATTGGACCAGTAATGGAACAGTAATGGAGTAACAATAAAATAAAATGAAAAGGGGATACGATAAATGGTGGAAAACAGTTTTACCTTTTATCCGATTCCCTCTAAATGTTATTTTATTGTTACTCAATTTTTTGTCTGCATTGTGGATCATTGACTGGTCCAATGGCATAACAAGGCACTTGGATGAATGTGTAAAGTTCAAATATAAATAGACTTATGAAAACACTAAGTCTTTTTCTGTCACTACCCAACACCTGCCCATTTCAGAAACATAAAATAGAAAATATCAGATCATGTGGCTTTAAAAAGGAAATCCCAAAAATGAATAGTTGAACCCACCACTCTCCCTACTTTATCAATGGAGAGGTGTAAGTAGGATATATGTCACTAGCATGTTACTCATTCTTTCGTTTTATGAATTCAAATAAACACTAACAGGTGGTGGAAGGAGAAGCGTGGTTCAGGTAGATATAATTAGTCCCAACTTACCCAAGGAGGCCAATAGCTATAAGAACAGGTTTCCAAGGCACATGATTGTAATTAACCTCCCTAGCGCTTCTGACGGTACCATCTCGTCCTGCACTTGCTTATGCAGTATTGCAGCTGACGAGATAGAGCCGTCCAGCTAAGCTCAGATCCCCTGGCTACATTCTCTGCTCTGTAGTGTCTGAAGCTTGCCAGCTGTGCCACCTCTCTACCAGCCTAATTAGCATATGAATGTCCCGCGGCCCGGGCCCAGGGGACATTCATATGCAAATTGGGACATTCATATGCAAATTGGGATATCTTCAAAGAGCACACCTAGAATATCACCCCCATTGTCATTCCATATGTGATCTTCGAAGATAACCCTTTCAGGGGGTTGCAAAATGACATTGTATTGGGTACAGTGATAACTGGATCCAATACAATTCAAAACAAAAACAATAAAAAAAATTTTTTTATTATAAACAAACATAAATACTGTTTTGAAATCAATAAACACTGTTTTGAAATCTTTCATACCAAATAAGTATGCAAGAGGTTTAAAGCGGACCTACCACCAGGAATCTATGTTTTCATGAATGGCACTAGAAGTGCCAATAATAGGGAGGAATGCAGTGAAAAAACCCAAAAACATACCTGTAATGAGCAATTTAGGAATATAATCCGGCAGCTATCCACACTTCCTGGTTCATGGTCTCAGCAGATGCCGGCAGTACGTCACAGCAGCACGTGATTTTTCAGTGAACTGCTTTGAAAATTCCCATAGAAGATCACTGAACGCCCCCAGTGGCCACCCGCGATATTGCACCACCATGTGTTTCATGTGTTCATGTTGTTGTGACGTGCTGCCGGCTTCTGCTGAGACCATGAACCAGGAAGTGTGGATAGCTGCCGGATAATATTCCTAAATTGCTCATTACAGGTAAGTTTTTGGGTTTTTTCACTGCATTCCTCCCTATTATTGGCACTTCTAGTGCCATTCATGAATACATAGATTCCTGGTGGTAGGTCCGCTTTAAGCATTCAAATGATATATTTTATAATATGTACTTTTTTTATAATAATTGTGTGTTTCAAACATTATTATAGTCAGGATGTCTATTAGACCCTTGTACGGACATATTTTTGGAAGTTACAGGTCTACAACACAAAAACAATTCCATTAGAGTCTATGGTGCGCTTCTGGTACAGAAATCTGGACCTTGCAAGAGCGCTAGGGAGATGAAATGAATAAAATAATGAGTATATATATATATAGTGGGAAAGAGAAACTTCAAAATAACACGAGGGATAGCACATGTAGACTCCACATAGGAGGCACAATACACTTAGATACTAAAGAGAGGGATTGTATGTTAAGCATAATTCTTTTGTTAACATGGATTACTGATAGGTACAGGTAATAGTAAAGAGTACAATGGGGGAAGATGGAGAATCATATAACCAATATGAGAAAGGGGGGAAAAGGAATTCAAAATCAAACTAATTTAAATGCATGATATTATCCAGTGAGAATATCAAGAATAAATTTCAGCGGGGTACCCACAAAAGACAAGGCGAGCCTCCCTTCGGCCCTGTGAAACTAAGGAGAGGATAGAGGGATAGACTGATCACCAAAGGTATCTAAATTGATGAATGTATTAAGTTGTAGATGTATATTGAGAAAGATTTTTATTGAAACCATTGTCCTTTTACAGTGCATAAGCCTACTTGATAAAGCCCCCCCAAGGGCAAAACGCGTCGGATTGCGCTTATAACACAACAAGGCTGATGTGATCCCCGATCTATATGGGGGACCTCTTGATGTAAGGAGGGGAGTGTGGAGCACCGGCTGGGTGCCCCCCTTTTCTATTACAAAAGGGGTAAAACACTATGATGATCTAATCTATGGTGATATGTACTTTATTACGATATGATGGTTTTTAATCTCTATTCAATAAACTATTGGAATTTTAACATATTTATGTTATGCATTGTACTTTCCCTTTAAAAGCTATGGCATTCTCAATATTGATGCCGATGATGAACACGGATTGAACATTAATAAGCAGTAAAGATACTATCAAGCTCGGCCTGCTGCTTACTTAAACAACTTTTTAGAATTTATCCCAGATAGTTGAAGAACTTTCTGAAGAAGCAAAATAATTAATTTGGCATAACGGGTTACCTGCTTAATATCAATAGCCCTCATTGATGGGTATACAGGGGAAATCGATGTAAATTGGGTGGATATTACATAATTGGCCTGGTCATGCACCCACTAACCCTCATTGACCACTGTATGGGGTCAAGGTTGTATTTTAGAAAAATGGGGTGATCAGAGTTTTATCAGATGTCTAGAAACCCATAACCAATGTCTCCATTTAGGCACATAATGTTTTATAATTACAAGTGTAACAACCATGATATTTATGGTCAGAAGGCATTAAAAGAACCAAAAAGCCCTCAACTTGAGCAGTGCATAGCACAGTAAAGCCTTATTAAAAATATATATGATAATTGTATAAATACTTTGTCAAATAACATGCTTTATGTATGACAGAGCTCTGAGCATTTACTTAAACATATATTATACTGCTCTGGATTCTCTAACCACTAAGATCTTTCTTAGGCACAGTGACCTTCTGATTACTTAAGCCTAGTATGTTATCAGGCACAGGGAAACTCAAGAATATTATGCAGCAAACTCATAACTGTGGTTTGCATGAATGGATATTCAGCATATAATGGGTTAACATAATTAGAATAATTCCCTGCAATGGCTGATTCATCTATTACCAGCATACGTCATGAAATGTCACTGGTGAGGTGCCGTGACTAATACCCCAGAGCAAAGCTTTGTGCTCAATTGAATATGACAAGGTGCAGGTCAGTCTCTATCCCAAGCCTCACCACCGCTCTACCCATCGGCCTTCGTAACACCACTTCAGGCTCTTCCATGACAAAGTCTTCACAACCGCACTTGTTACAAGGTGTGAAAAGGTCAGAGAATATCACAAAGTCTCAGCCACTCGATGGCCTGCCATCGCTTTTCTGAACACAGACAGAATTTCTTTAGAGAGGTTTATGGCTGTACATTTCATACAGAGCCAACGTCACCAATGTAACCAACATAGAGCAGATCTTAACATTGCCAAGATGATGGGTATACTGTGAGGCCGCAGGGCAGGGCTTTTGTTAGTTGTGTGGAGGGCAAACTTATGAAACCACTTAGTCTTTTTCTGTCACTACCCGACACCCGTTCACTAACTGACACATGCCCATTACAGAAACATAATTTAAGAGTAACTTTTATGTTTCTGTAACGGGCAGGTGTCAGGTAGTGAACCAGGAACCACTCAGAGAACCAGTATAGTGCAACCTATGTACAGCACAACTATTGGTAACTGTCTTACGTAGAATCAAGTGCAATCTTTAAGGCTTTACACTGCACTTCAGAAGTTAAGGTGTTGTAACTGTCCAGTACCCAAACCTCGGGCACAACAGCAGACAGTCTCTAAGATCACCCTAGGGGGAACTCCAATACTTCACCCAGCTCCAGCCATCTCCTGCTCCTTGGCTCCCACAAGGCCTTCCACTCCACTGGGAGATCTTGGGGTTGAAAGTCAGAGTAGGAATATGTAAGGCCCTAGCTCCACAGCCACTAAAATCCCTGTGTTGAAAGCAATGCTTAAGCCCCCCTTTGACGGCCATGGGTCTCTACTATGTGCATCTATAGGAACGCAATGGAGGCTTTATGGAACCCAGCGGATCCAATAGTGGACATAGAGTTAGGGCCTAGGAGTAAAATCTGATAAGAGAAAAGCACTGTAAGAGATCTTGGGGTTCAAATGGTGTTGTACTGTTAGAGTTATGTTTGACTAAAAGCCAGCTGGTGACCTGTGGATGGAGACAGCTAATTGGAGGATCAATGAAGAACAGGGAGGTCCATCTGCAACAGAATCTACCATGCAGGATGCTGAAGCAGAGGACAGCGAGGGAGATAGTGAGGAAGACGGCACTTATGAAAACAACATTACATATGGAGTGCACATCAAACAACATATCCTGGTACTCATCTGAGTAGCTCACTAAAAAAGTTATGTGCACCCCTAGGTAGGCATCCTCTGGAACCCATAGACCAGGGGAGGGGGGTGAGGTGCTAGTGGTAGGGTCCCCAAATGGTTCCCAGACTGGACTTTGGACAATCCTGTCATAGAGGAACCTTTTACTTCCTCCACAGTCAAGTGTTTATAGTAGTGATGGACATTAGTTGTAGATATTCGTGAACAGGCAAATATCGAACTTCTGCAAATACCCGCCGTTTGCATGTTCGCGGTGAACCTCTATTGACATAATTCAGGATGTCACTGGTGAACTATGTGTTAACTTTATTTTATAATAATGTCAGTGATGAGCTGTTTTAGTTTATCTAAACACAAGAATAAAATGTCATAGATTGCAGCTTTATGATCATGTGGAGCTTCCATGTATTTTTCAGGGGTTTGCTCGCTGTGTGCAGCCCAAGTGTTCTGCTTAATGTAGTGCACTCATTTATAAAATTTAACAAAATTAGTTGGCAGTCGATGGTAAACTACAACTACCAGCAGACCTCAGCTCACAGCACACAGGTCCCAAAATACAGCATATCCCACCCCCAGAAAAAGACTTTGTGGCTCAGTAATGATGAACTGCTTGTAGCAGAACACCTTAGCTATAGCTACAGATCACTGGATAGAGTATAATTGCAAAGTAGCCTAACTATCCCTCAGTCAGCAGCAGCTCTCCTTATCTATCTAGTACTGCAGACACAGGATAAATGTAAAATGGCAACCAGGCTTCTTCTTATATAGTCAGGGGTGTCCTCCAGGATGGAAAAATATGTTATTGGCAGTACTGTCCCACCTAGCTGGGGGGTGAGCGGTTGCACTTTGCCTCCATGTTAAGGTATAGGTGGGAGGTCGAACTAGATAGTTTTTCTATATCCAGGAAAAACTTATACTAGAACTAGAACATGACGTTAATTCATTAAACTTTTCCCTGTATCAGAACAGTTTAATTAAAATATAACTTGCCTAGCCAGCAGGGAAATAATACCTATTAGAGAAGCTGATATAATGACATATATGACACTGATCATACTATGCATGCTTTGCATAAATAGAAGGTATAGAAATTAATTCTGTCACCTTTCATTTATCTTTGTGATAAACAGGCAGCATTTTTTATTAAATACCAGTGACACATCCATGTGGAGGCATATATTATATGGCTGATGATGATGCTGATGGACTGTCAATATGATTTAGTAATGTAACTACTGCAGCAAAGGGTCACAAAGGGGAACCATCAAAAGTGTTATCAGTGTTGTGTCATGTATATCTCTACACCCATTTCTATTAATACAATTATACAATTAACTCTGAAGAGTATAGATCTCCATGCAAAGTCATTTGTCCACAAGGGTTATTGAAGAATCATACATTAAAGTCATTAAAACAATCAAGGTCTTTTTATGCAAATATGAATTCTATAAAGAGGTTGGGGTTAACCACTTAAACTCTCATGCCTTTGAATGCCATATGGACCAAAAGAAATTCTTCCCTGCTAGTACCCTGTATAGTGCTGCTCTGCATACATTAGCAGAATCACAAATCAGCCAAATGACAAGAGGTTGAGGTTTTAACTGAAAATATTTAGTGGACAATAACTGATAACTGAAGATAAGGATTGGCATAAAGGCATATGCTTATAGAGGAAATAAAAGTAAATTACTTTATAAGTGCCCCAACTAACCAGTACAACTGGTTAACTGGTAAGTGTTACTTGAGTGCCTATTGTTGGACAAATCACATTCTCTGACTTTGGGCAAGACACAGGTTCCACAAAGGTGATAATGCAGGATGCACAGCCTAGACAAGAAGGGCCACCCCACTGAAAAAATGCAATAGGGACAGCACTTTGAAACCAGGATAATATGACCCATACTACTTGGCTTCCTGGCTGCCCGCACTCCAGCTAAAACAGTTAAAGGTTCGACACCTGGATACAGGTCACTTGCCCAGCCACCCTTTTTGCCTTTGTCTGTTCCACTTTGTACTGGTATTATACTGTCAGCCCCCTGAGGGATTGTAGGGGAGGGGGAAGGGGACTGCACCCAACTCCCCCGTGACATGTGGGCTCACTAGCCACTACACTACACATCTTAAGATCTTGTTTACTCACTTTAGCCATGTGGGAAATGTGGGCAAAACCATGGAACACAAGATCGCCCTGGCTTACCCCTAAGGAAAATTACCTGTGTCAGGACATGCTGTGCTAAACTCACAATGCCTCTCTGGGAGTTGTGGGTCCATCGACTTTACCCATGATGCATGAGTCATGTAACACAACCATTAATAAACAACGGAGTGCTGTATTGCGAACATGTAGCATACCGTGCCATAAACACAACAAAACAGGGCCCAAACAGCACATTCTCCACATTAGGGTATAGGGTAACGATGTCAAAAGGTTAAGGTCCATAATGATTAATAGGTGTCATGCACAATACATTTTTCGATATAGGAAAACAATACATTTCGAAAAATGGTGAACTAGGTCCAGTATCTTATTCCAAATGGTGGACTTTTTAGGTACCTTCGCAATGTACCTCCTCAATACCTCCTTCAAGTTGAGGACTTTTTTATTTCTTTAATCCCTTCTCACCATAACCTTCATGGTTGTTGTTCTGTGTTCGGCTCCCAAGCCCTACTCCATAGAGCCATGGTTTCCATGCACTGCACTGACGATGGTCAATGAGCCTGAAACTCCAAAATCTAGTATCATAGGTGTTATTTGCTGGTAGTTGGAAATGAACTCTATACAGCCAGTTCAGGTGGAAGCTACTTCATCCACAGCTGATATAATACATTGAAATAGGAAACTGGAATCTACATTTAAAAGTTTAGAAATAAAAAATCTTCTGGTACCTAATATGTCTGCAAATGAAGTTAATTCAAGTAATTTTAAGTCTAATGCGGTTTATGAATTTTTTTTTCATATATGCACATAACTTTTTTAGTGAGCTCCTCAGGTGAGTACCAAGAGATGGTGTTTGGTACTTACCCCATATGTAGGGTGGTCTTCCTCACTGTCCTCTGTGTCTGCCTCCTGCATGTTAGATTCTGCTATAACCAAGTTATTGTAGTCTTAATGACATGATGGTACAGAACTTTTACCATAGTATTTCTAGCTGTGTAACATTTATAGCACTGCATGTCTTACAAATAAACATTGGTGTTGATTCCCTAAAAGATTAAAAAGTTATTTTTAAAGTGTTCATGACACATAGGCATGGCCTCCATTTGACATATGGGCATGATTGGCACAAATGCATCCAAAAATGCGTTTTTGATTTGTTTAACATGTTTTTTTTTAAGACAGCTGGAAAAGAACCATTGAGCCTTAAGGTGCAAAAAAGTCAAAAACATGTCTGAAAAGCAACGGACATGTTACACTGATGTGACATGTTGAAATTGACACAACTTGTTGACATTGACATGGATAGATTTCGATCTCAAAGTAGACCTGGTGCATGCATAAAGCCCCCCATACACCTTAAGATCGATCCATACAATCACCATTAGATCTACCAACAACTGTGTAGTATAGTGACCTCTCTGATAGAATACATAGTGATTGGAAGGTTTATATCACTGCTATGTAGTGCCGGGTCCTCCCTGATAGAATACATAGTGATTGGAAGGTATATATCACTGCTATGTAGTGCCGGGTCCTCCCTGATAGAATACATAGTGATTGGAAGGATTAGAAAGGTCCTCATATTACATGGTTTTGGAACAAAATTTGATTGTACAGAAATTGTATGAAAAGATTGTAAGGTGTATGGGGGCCTTAAGAGCAGTGGTTCCCAACCTGGTGTCCAGGCTAGAGGTCACAGGGGGTTTGCACCATAAGTGGAGTTGAGGGGGAGGTGACACCCTGTCTCCTGCAGCCTCTGGCAGAGAGAGGCTGCAATCTCAGCTCCATGCTTCTCTTGCTCTTTGTCATAGGAGGTGCCAGTTCCCTCCACAGTACAGATTGGGATTCTCTGTAATATCAAACAGAAGACCGGATATAGCTGCTTGGGGGCAGCTATTCCTGCTAAGAAGACTGAGGTGATTGGTTTATGAAGTGTTATAATAAATCATGACTGTAAGCCAAGTCCAGCTCCGTAATAAAACTCGCTAAAAGAGGAGCTGGACTCAAGTAATCAAGTGGCAGTGCCATCTTGTGGACATTTTATGAATTTTTACTAGAGATGGTGGAATTTCTTTTTGAAAATTTCACCATCTGACTTTGTGAGTGAATTACAAAGCCCCATGAACATGGTATCATCCCCACAATTGCTGAAAGTAAAAAATGAAAATTTATATTTATGTGTCTATTGTGGGTAGAAGTTGGGGGGGCCTGGCTTTTCTTGGGCACAGGCAAGGGTAGCCTTAAGGTTGGGAACCACTGCATTAGAGGAACAAAACCAGATCGGGGTGAGTATGTCACTTCTATGGGACGCTTCCATACTAGATAGGGAATATCATGCAAAAAAAAAAATATTTTATGACTTATGGATGGCCAAAAGGCCATAGAAAGAAGCTTTGTTACTAAGCATGACCCCGTCCAGTCGTGTCATATGGAACTATTGGCCAAAGAACCCAGGGTAACCTATTGGCTCTACTTCACTAAATATTTGAGGGTAGAGTTTCTATTGGGGCTTCCAGAAGTTCCACGAGCACTGCTCTTTCCAAAGTTCTAAAGTGACCACAACAAAAGGAACGTTAGTTGTTTCTTTATCCCAGAGTCATTATTTCATGCAGAGAACATCTGAATGTACAAACATAAATCAGGCAAACAGCATCCTTCTGTAAGGTGAGAGGATTGTGTGTTACTATCGATCTATTGTGCCTCTGACTACAGCAAAGTGTTCCCTTCCATTATTCATCCTTATCTTACTGTTTTACTGTTGAGTTCAGTAAATCTAATTTGTTCCAACCATTGGCTAAGCTGCTTTACCGCACTGAGGGTCCAGGGCAGCGGTATGGGAGCAGTAATTGAATCTCAGGGCTACAGAATTACCTGGATAGAAGCACAGTTTTATAGATCCATATACATATGTGGCTAAGCGGATGGTGACCATAGACGCGGGTTCGCAAGTCAGATTTATGTACTAAAGTTACATGAAACCTATTGACCAGTACAGTATGCTGATACTTCTTCATACATTTTATAGCAGTGAGGGGATTAATATGACAGTTAAAAGGCTAGCAGTTCCAGGTTAGTCATGTAATTCTGTTCAGTTTCCTAAGAAGCTGAAGTAAGACAGTGAAGCCTATTACTTATCAGTCTCACTATACAAGCGATCAGCAACCTTTTTCGGGTAAAGTGCCGTCAGGGGAGAAGGGATGAGGGATTTCAATTTCACTGGAAGAGAGAGAGCCGCCAAGATCAAGACGGAGCAGCAGCTGCAAGAACAAGGAGTCGTAGCAGAGATTTATCACATAATTCAGTCTTCCTATACCAGCGGTCAGCAACCTTTTTTGGTATAGTGCCGTCAGGGGAGAAGGGATGAGAGATTTCGAGTTCATTGGGTGAGAGAGCAGCCAAGATCACGGCTGGAGAAGCAGCTGCAAGAACAAGGTGTCACAGCAGAGACTTATCACATAATTCAGTCTCTCTATACCAGCGGTCAGCAACCTTTTTTTGGGTAAAAAGCCGTCAGGGCAGAAGGAATGAGAGATTTTGATTTCGCTGGAAGAGAGAGAGCAGCCAAGATCACGGCTGGAGACGCAGCTGCAAAGGCAAGGAGTCACAGCAGAGACTTATCACATAATGCAGTCTCCCTATACAAGCGGTCAGCAACCTTTTTCGGGTATAGTGCCATCAGGAGAGAAAGGATGTGAGATTTCGATTTCGTTGGGAAAGAGAGCAGCCAAGATCACAGCTGGAGAAGCAGCTGCAAGAACAAGGAGTCACAGCAGAGATTTATCACATAATTCAGTTTTCCTATACCAGCGGTAGTGTTGAGCTCGAATATTCGAATGGCGAATATTTTTTGCGAATATCGTCAATTCGAGAATTCGCCAATATCTCGAATATGTCAGCGAATATTCGCAATTTCGAATATTCGCAATATGGGCATGTATCGCGAAAATAATATTCGCATTGCGAAAATAAACATAGCATGTGACCATTCATTTTAAAGATTTTTGCGATGCGAATATTATTTTCGCAATGCGAATATGATTTTCGCAATACATGGTCATACCGCGAATATTCGAATTTCCGAATATAGAATCGAATATTAGTAGAATTATTCGTGAAATATCACGAATTCGAATATTGACTATGCCGCTCATCACTAACCAGCGGTCAGCAACCTTTTCGGGTATAGTGCCTTCAGGGGAGAAGGGATGAAAGACTTTCAATTTCACTGGAAGAGTGAGAGCAGCCAAGGTCACGGCTGGAGAAGCAGCTGTAAGAACAAGGAGTCATAGCAGAGACTTATCACATAATTCAGTCTCTTATACCAGTGGTCAGAAACCATCATCTTGGCTGCTCTTTCTCTTCCAGCATGGGTTGGAAGAGGCTTGCAAATGGAGCCACAGTAAGGAGGATAAAGAGCCGGATTCAGCTCCAGAGCTGCAGGTTGACCCCCTGATCTTTACTGAAGGATTCAGACAAAAGGCAGCCACAGACGGTACCCGTTCGATTCTCTAGCGCACAATTGCAGCGCAATGATGTCATCACGCTGCAGCCGGTCGCTCAGAGGATCTGCAGGCACCCTTTGTATGCCAGGCATTACTTTGGATGGGGTGCTGGTCCCCATTCAAAGTAATTCAATCGGCCAGGAATTTACTGACATGTCAGATCATGGTATGATCCAACTTGCACTGCGATCCTGGTCAATCTGTCCAGGTGAGCTCACATGACTTGTGACCAAGAGAGGTAGGGATCTAACCTGTCTGCTGCAGTTTCATGTGTTGTCCATCAATCCACTGCTGTTCCCTTAATGTCAAATCACAGGCTCGGCTAGGGGAAGTGATCAAGTTGTGTTGCTTAGCAGCAGCAAATTGAATTGAGTCCCCAAGATAACTGGGCATTCTGGGAAGGGGTGGGGGCATTGTCTGCCTGAAGCTTAGCTCTGAAACAAGAACAATGCAGAGAAAAGTGTAATATTAGCAATACACCCTATACTGGTATTTTATTACATGATTGCTTCTCAAAACATTTATGACCCTAAAAGAGAGATCTCCATCCTACAGTTTGTGTTGCTTCTCTGTCCATACATGGCCTATACCTAATGGTTAATTTGGAAGCAGTGAGGGGCTTTTTATTGCCCACCACAACACCTCCAACCAAGCATTTCTTTTCTAATAAATGTGGAAGAATTAGAACCATTAACAGGTATCCCTGGCACATCAGATGACAGGGGTTCCGTCCAGTATTTTATATATGGCCCCCAATGGTAAGTCTGGCTCACAGAACTATCATGATGGCACTATTAGGAGGATGCGTTCTCTGATATTAGGAATGGAGAGGCCGCATGCAGTACAACATCATCAGGCTTGACCTCGGCTAACAAGCATTTCATCTTTTTGCAAATAATCCACTTAACTTGTAGACTGGCTAATGATGGATACAACTTCCTGGGGCACAGTGGCAGGTCATGGGGCGACACTTTACAAGGCTTTCTTTCTTTAACAACAGTCTGTCATTTGCACAGCGGTATCTGGCTACTGTCAAGCTTGCGCCAAGCACCAGGCAAGGTACCATGCCATTCCTATTGATGTGAGAGTATCAGTCATAATATGTCCACAGTAGACTGGACATGTCATTGGTGGCCTTTCCTAAAAGAAAGAAAAGGAACTCAGCAAAGAACAGATTTACAGCCCTGAAAGATCATTTTGGTTTAAGAGAAAGCTAAATTAATGGCGTGCATCAAAAGCTCATTGTGTTGGCGAGGTTGTGTCACAGGAAGCCTGCTGGATATGTGTAAATTGGCTGCTAACCTGTTTGTGACCTCAGAGCCTCCTCTTACCATTGCTCTTTGCTCCTTAGTAAATACTAAGTTAATGATTTCAATATTAATGTCTCATCTATCATCCATTCCAGTCCACAATCCTCCAGTATTGAAGCTGCACAATCAGCAGGCAGCACTGATATTCAGCATCTCCTAAACCAGCAATCAATTTAATCAATTATTTATGGGTTTTATGATATCTCCAGAAGAAACAAGTGGCCGATGGATCAGAAGTCCTGGTGGTATACAAAACTCAGTACCTGATGTTCCCTGTAATTATATGAGATATTCCATATTTATCTGCCAGGCTTCTGGGGGTTAATTCAGAGCAATATCATGAGCAACCACTGGGGGCGCCCTATAATGACATAGAATATTCAATGGAATAAATCTATGTTGTTTTCCAAACAGACCTGTCAGAGATGACGGCTCTTCCGCTCCGCCATGCCACTGCGTTATCAGAGAGAGGGAGGGCTGTGTAGGACATTCTGAATTAACTTATTACAGTTAACTTTTTTTGCCGCATTTTGCCCTATTATTGGCACTTCTAGTGCAAATCAGTAGAAAAGTGGGTGATAAGTCCATTCTGAACAAGGCCATGTGGTGGAATAAAGCAAAAATCTTCATAGCTATATAATGTTTTTTATTTAGTAAACAACTTTTTTATGGTTTCAATATATTTTTTTTACATTTTTAAAGATTTCTCAACACGTTTTCACTGATCTCTGTAGCTGGAGGCATCATGGAGAAATTCATCTTTAAAGCTCATATTAGAAGCTCACCTTACTTCTACTACCATGAGGGTAACGTTCCACTTGGCTGCATGGACCCATTGGCGTGACGCATCCATGCAGCCCAAACAGCAGATTCTGATAGCCCGTGTTTCAAGGTGCATCGACAGCAATGTGCCCTATTCAATATGGAAACAGCAGGGCTTTCCCGCGTCCAGCTGATGCATCCATTGATATTGAATGGATCCCCCGTGACTCTGCAAATACAATGCGGTGCCCCACACTGTAAACCAGCGGTTCCCAAACCGGGGAGCGGGCCCCCTGGGGAGGCGCGAAGGTATTCCAGGGTAGGAGCTGGCCCTCATTCTTAACCTGTGTTTGAATAGGGAGGGGGGGCTCAATAATGTTCCTAAATAGAAAAAGGGGGGGCTCTCCTGGGAAAGTTTGGGAACCACTGTTGTATACAAGCTGTGTTCTGCTTTGACAGCGCGGAAGTGGACACTTACCCATTCACTAGATTGGGAGGGGTTAAAGCAGAGATCCTCAAACTTTCTAAATGGGCCAGTTCATGGTACCTCAGACTGCCGGCTCCCAAATTGTAGTTAGGACATGAATACATTTCTAAAATTCCTAATTGCTTCAGCATCAATCCATCCACTCTAGTGTCAGCATCACTCCAGAGTAGTAGTGCCTGGCATACACATGGCGATAAGCAGCCGATTTTTCACCTGACCGACGGGAATGCGCGCTCACGCCGTCGGTCAGCGGAAAAAACGGCCGCTTATTGGCATGTGCCCACATGGGGCGACAGATCCCTGTCACCCCACAGCTCGGCTGGCCAGAGAACAGACATGTCCGATGTTCTCTGGCCGATGCCATTAATTTCGGCGTCTTCATTGAAGCTAATGGCCGGCACTCAAAGGGTGCTGGCCGACTAAAGCAGCCCCATAATGCACCAGGATGCAAACGTGATGACGTCATCACGTTTGCATTCCACATCTCACCGTAGCTTGTCTGTCGGCACCCATCTGTGGGTGTATGGCAGGCATTAGCCTGGCACCCATCACTAATTTCAGTAATTAAACAGTGGTCACTAACCTTTTTGCAGGGCCCATGCAACTCGGACAGTACTGCTATTAACCCTCAGATCTCATACATCACTAGTGCAACCCTGAAATTGCCAGACTCAGTAACTAACAGGTTTAGAGGGCCATATCCTGCCACCGGACCTTAGTTTGAGGACCCCTGGGTTCTGTCTTATTTTCATGTCGTATTGGCGTCTGAGTCTCAGAACTTTAACTCTTTTCCCAAGTCACCAATATCAGTAAAAGTGAGGGTTTGTTATATGCCAACTATTTTCTATGACATTTCCCTCATGTTGAAAAGATATCACTTCCTCAGGATAGAAATATATGAAATATATGGCAAAACCAAAAGTCTCCAAATCTTCTAAATAAATTAAAATTTCATTATTAGAAGCACTTTACATGTGCCCCTTATTTGACTTATACCGTATATGCCGGCGTATAAGACGACTGGGCGTATAAGACGACCCCCCAACTTTTACAGTTAAAATATAGAGTTTGTTATATACTCGCCATATAAGACTACCCGGGGTGTAAGTAGTAGTAGGTGAGAATTACTGACCCTGAAAGTTTCATCATTATACTACAAATGGTTTTTCTGCTATGAATGTAAAAAGGTTAAAACAGAGCTACAGCCTGTGTTCTCCGTAATCATTGCATAGCATCATGTATCCATGGCAACACTGCCCTGTTCTTCCCTTGCTCTGCTCTGATACAATGTATCATTAGTCAGCGTGGCAGATTCAGGCAGCACGGAATCGTACAGACAGTAACGGCTTCCAGAGATGGTCCCCTGCACCCCCCAGCCTGCAGCACCCGGCGTATAAGACGACTCCCGACTTTGGGGAGGATTTTAAAGTACTGAAAAGTCGTCTTATACGCCGGCATATACGGTATTTTTATGTCTCATACTGGACCTCTGCCTGACAATATAAGGTCTACTCTCACCTTATGTACGAATGGTTTGTAAAATTGAGACCTTAAATGGGTGGTTCCCAAAGTATGGGGCAGTTTCCGTGGGGGGCGTAACTAGTGGGCCAGCAGAGTTGGCACTTGGAGCCCTTTATGTCAGAAGTCAGCCAGAGAGAGATCTGCAGAACTTAGCTGCCTTTTGGCTTTCCCCATTGTCAGCCAATCATAACAACCATGGGGAAACTAGCTGCAGACAGTAGGTAGAGTATATGTTATGTATGTGTCTCCATGTGTGTTTGTCTCTATGATACGTGTTTCTTTATGCTTGGTGTGTGTGCATATATGATGCATGTCTTTGCATGATTAGTGTGTGTAATCACTGGAGTTTCTTTTTACTTTAATCGTTAGATTCTTTTTCCCACTTCCGAAGCTAACCTACCTTAATCTATCCTCTCCCACAGCTGAAGAACTTGGCTCCTCATCTCAGAGACAAACCCTTCCCCCCACCAGCTGTCTCAAAATTTTTGTCATCAACCATTACCGCTTTAAAAATTACTGGTAAAACAACCCATAAAAAGGTGTTTCTGCATTGCGCTGGCTCTCATTCTGAACCTGTGCAGGTTGAATGGGGGGTGGGGGGGTTGATAATACATATATATATAGAAAAGAGGGGCCCTTCAGGAACATTTTGGTAACCACTGCCTTAAACTATAAGTAGACCAGAAATGGCCCCAAATCGTGAGATGTTCAGTTGTCCATATAGCAATAGAAACATATGTACGCCTATATTTCCAAAGAAAACATTCTTTTTGACTGATCAGTGTTATAAATCTGTTTTATTAAATAGCAGGATGGGTTTACGCTTGTAAAAATAACACATCTGGGGTTTTATGAGGAACGTGATGTAATAAAATGTCATGATGACATGACATTGTTCTATTATATGGACGATACATTGAATGTGTGCATATGAAGGTTGTCGAAAGTTCAGCCAGAGGACCACGGACAGTGTCATACCAGGAGCGGACCTGCTCTCTATTCACCTGTGTTGTAATACATGTTTTTATTAAAGATAATCAAATGTAAATGCAATGGTTAACACCAAACTCCTGGTCAATGTGGTGACATCTGTCTTACCAGTCATCATTGCCATGTATTATTATAGAGGCCAGCTTTATGTGAATATCTTTAATAATAATTAATTTCATATAAAACACTATGGGTGTAGTGTTGCCGGGACCATCCGCTCCAGCAAGATGAGGAAATGACTGCCCTAGTCCAAAGATGATCCCCTTTATTCGCCACGGATGGGGGTCGTAGTTCCGTGCACTGCAAAGTGGATGGCCAATGGGCGAAACCAGTAGGAGATGGGAGCACAGCGCTCCTAGGTAAGCGGCAGACACACTGGCTGGCAAGAACTAACTGGGAGGAATCCAAAAACAGGGAATTTATAACCTTTGCCCACTAGGAGGGGGTAAATAGTCTCCAGGCAGCATAGGAATGGTACACTTAGAGAAAACCAAAAGAGAGGGACGGTGGCATCTGTGCATGAAAAGTTTTTCCTATGCCCAGGTGCCTCTCCCCCAACACACCTGTCTAGAGCACAGCTGCCCAGGGAGAGGAAAGCTCATCTTTGGAGGAGGGCAGGTCAGTCACAGTCTGTAAAGCCCCCCCATACACCTTAAGATCGATCCATACAATCTCCATTAGACCTACCAACAACTGTGTAGTATAGTTGCATCCCTGATAGAATACATAGTGATTGGAAGGATTAGAAAGTTCCTCATATTACATGGTTTTGGTACAAGAGAAGTTGATTGTACAGAAATTGTATAGAAAGATTTTAAGGTGTATGGGGGCCTTAAGTCTGTAAATCATCAGCCCACCCCCGGGAGAGCTCTCAATGCCTAGGACCGCCCCTGGCAGGTCTATCTGCCACATCTACCAAGGGAGGAAGGAGGGGTGGAGGTTTCAATTTTAGCCCACTCTGTATTTGAGTTTGGCACCCCTGGTCTATGTGTTGATAGAGCCCTGCTGATAGAAGCAGTGCATCCGAGAGACACACATGAAAGGTGCCAGCCAGCAGCTTCCATATATGTCTACCTGTAACTAAGATCACTGTGCAGCTCTACCTAGCAAAAAGGGAGAGAAGAGTGCAGAATCCACCATTCTCTGCCCTCCCCTTCTGCCTGAAATGTGCTCTCTAGTGACATCATTTTTGTGGCTAAAATTGGGTACTGCAGGGGATTTTTTTTACAACTGATTAGAACATTAAAAACAAATTCTGTTTTTCCTGCTCTAAAAACAGGGTGCGTCTTATGGTCTGGTACATCTTATAGTTCGAAAAATATGGAACATAATAAGTAGATTGTGGAACAAATTGCCATTGTACATTAAAAGCATGGCAATGCTTACTGTTTAAGATATTGGAAAATGCTCTTACTATATTCTTGAGGTTTCCGTATACATAAATATTGTGTTCATGTATTTTAAACCCTGCTATTATCTTTCGCTGTGAGTTCCATTCAGCTGATTAGGAGATGGAGATCTGCATTAAAGCTGACACCGGCCACAGCGTCCCATCCATCCCCATCATAAGAAGCTATTTCTGCAGTCTAGTTGGCAGCGGTTGTACAATGACTAGACAAAAAAACGTCTGCAGCGGACCGTAGTAAAATATACAAATATACGTCTATTTCTCAGCACCTCCACAGATAAATGAGGACTGCAGGGAGGCCAGCATGAATAACACGCTGCACATCTCCTTCACCTCTACGTGTCTGCAGGGGACATCTATTACGTATGTTGCAGTAGTGCATTGCTTGGAAATATAGAAGAAACTGCTGCTTTATCACTAGAACAGTTTCTGTTCCCAGACAGATTCTAACTTTCACCAAGGTCACAATAACCAGACATGGTAGACTTGTGGTGGAAAATAGGTGGCCTTTTCTTCTAAATATGTAAGCGGGGTGACACTATCTAGGTGTGGGGGTTGCTGTTTTCCAACCAGATACTTGTTTTGTATACAAGAGCTAAGGGACTCTTCCTCAGGAACCACAGCTGCAATGTTAGTTTGAGCACTGCACCACAGTCTTTGGCTTGCCCCAAGGTTTTTGCCAGTATCTGTGCATCCTCAGCATCCCTTTAGTTGTGGGGAGAGATAAATATTTAGCTTTTTTAGTTTTTATCTGTTATTAACTTCTCAGGGGGTAACCCTTTCAAAGAAAATAAATATGAGCAGAAGCCCTAATGAGATGCCTGATTTATGGATGTTCCTCTTAAACAGTCGCCCTATGTGGATGAAGCCCCACAACCTAAACAATGGTTGTATCGATTCCAGTGGCGCCACTCGGTTTGGTGTCACCCACTACCAGAAACCCATGGTGTTACCCCCATATCGGCAAATATGGAGTGCTGTGAGTAATATGTGTGCCAATGTAGAGGATGCACAGAGATCCAGGGTAGCATTAATGGTCAGAGACCTTGGGACTATACTATTTACAAGGGGCAGGGGGGCAAACCAGACTGTAAGACTGTGCTGCAGCTGTCACATTGACATTGCAGCTGTGGAAGATTAGCGAGCTCTTGCTGACATTTTGTTTACAATGACTAAGTTCTTTAGCCAGCAAGACCATTCATTTTCAATTGTCTGTATGAGGAGGGCTCAGCTTTAGGTTTTGTTTGCAAAAGTTTTCCTGTGCCTATAAACATTTAAAAGTAATGTATAATCTTTTTATCAATGGGTATAAATGTTTCTGAGCAGTTGTGTCAATCACCTACACAGGGGGTGCACATAACCTTTTTAGTGAGCTCCTCAGATGAGTACCAGGAGATGGTGTTTGGTACTCATCCCATATGTAGGGTGTTCTTCCTCACTGTCTCCCTCACTGTCCTCTTGCATGGTAGATTCTGCTGCAGATGGACCTCCCTGTTCCTGATTGAGCCTCCGATTAGCTGTCTCCATCCACAGGTCACCAGCTGGCTTTGGGTCAAATGTAACTCTCACAGTACAACACGTTTGAACCCCCAGATCTCATACCTCAGTAGTGCAACCCTGACATTTTCTGACATACAACCCTTCCGAACACCTAGAGTCCAAATGTCATCCTTTAATGGTCACATTTCAGCTGTCACACAGTGCTTTTCTCTTGTCAGATATTACATGTACCTACTCTGACTTTCATCTCCCAGATCTCCAACACCCTTAGAAGACCACTCTTATATTTGGATTCGTAATTTACATTTCCAATTTCACACCTCTAGCCTTTCATAGTTATTCATGTTTCCCTGGAGTTATCCAAGTGACATAAATTATATACATTTACTATTTAGCTGCGGCCGCCCAGACATGGAGTGCCTCCAAGTTGTTAGTACACATATGAGCTGTGTAACAATAATGCAGGTACGCAGAGCTAGTTTTTGGCCCCTTTTGAGTACCAGAGTACCACTTATGTGCACCCCTGCACATATAGACATCAGCAACACTTATGGCAACACCAATGACAATACCTTGTAGAGGAACATAAAAAAGGCGTTTTTTTCCAAACAGCATTGGAAAGTTCCCAACTGATAACCAATAGTCTAAACACTGACATTTGGAAATGTTCTCTCTTACAAGTAGTTTGTTGCTTCTCTAAAAACACATAAAAAAACCCAAAAACCCCATTAATCATAAAGTGAACATTACCCTCTAAACGTGTCCAGTGAACGCAGACGCTTTGATTTGGGAGCATCAGCATTCTGTTCCTGGCTGGGAGCCGAGTCCTGCATTAAAGTAAAAGAAGTCATTTATTTATTAGTATGACTGAAATAAACAGCAAATCCATTCCATCGTACTCTATGTCATCCTCCGACCGGTGACGGGAGGAATCAGCCTCTGACATCACCCCAGATTTGTTTAATGCATGTCTGATATATTACACACTTTATTTGTTCCATATTAAATCCAAAAAGGATTTGTCCAATGGGAATACCTACTGTGTGCATGAATCGCTTGGATCAGGGACGCCAGTCTAAGAGGAGGGTGCCTTGACCCAGGGGACTGGCCAGTGACGTCGGAGGAGCTAAGTAGGCGGGGTTTGGAGCAACGAGGGGCGGAGCCATCCAAGGTGATGTAAGTCGGCCAGACAGGAAGTACTTCCTCTTTGGACGGTGATCGTCACTTTTTTGGTTAGGTTTTCTGGTCTGTATTATTGTGTGCTAATTTTCTTTTGTCACAGCAGGGCGGAAACTCGGCAGTGCCGCAAAAGTAAAATGGAGCTTGAAGAATCTATGGTGGTGTGTCAGTACTGGAGGGCAGCCACTTAGATGGTAAAAGTTGGGCGGGGCTTGGGCCCAGGGCCGGGACAAGGCAGAGGCAGAAGAGGCACGTGCCTCTGAGCGCTGCTGAAT
>CM070037.1:22075094-22094795 GCA_036250615.1 Ptychadena robeensis
GGAAGGGATGGGTTTGGTATAGGTAAGGAGGCAGCTCAACACTGCCCGGTCATGGATTCTAGAGCGCGCCCCTCCTCACCTATGACAGAGGGCTTCTAAAAAATGCCAGACCTGCATAAACTTGGCTTTTAACTAACATCAATTCTTCAGCTAAGTGGCATCTTAATGCACTTTAAATTATGGCCCAGCCTCCCCGGTACAAGATAAGCACAAACACAGTGATATACGATCACTCACTCTGCCTCTCAATCTGCTTTCCAAACATCATGTCAACAATTCTTCCTACACCATGTTTGCCAATGACATCAAACCTTTGCAGTGTGCGGACTGATCATTAGTTACACCTCTTCTCTCTGATACTCAGATGTCTGTTTTCTATTTTACTGGGAGTGATTTATGTCATGTGTATTATTAGAGGAAGATTCAATTAGCTCTAATCTATGTTTAATCAACTTATTTACACGGAGGTGTGCACAGGCCGCTCTACAATAATATTCTGTGTCATCAGGTGTAATACAAATGTGTTGGCATTATATGATATTATATGGTATTGGGATATTAATATTATTGTTGTGTAAAACATAGTTGGTATGCACATATTCAGGGGTGCACATAAAATTTTTAGTGAGCTCCTCAGATGAGTACCAGGAGATGGTGTTTGGTACTCACCCCATATGTAGGGCGGTCTTACTCACTGTCTCCCTCACTGCCCTCTGTGTCAGCTTCCTGCATGGTAGGTTCTGCTGCAGATGGACCTCCCTGTTGGTTATTGATCCTCCGATTAGCTGTCTCCATGCACAGGTCACCAGCTGGCTTTGGGTCACATGTAACAACACGTTTGAACCCCCAGATCTCATCAGTAGTACAACCCTAAAATTGTATGACTTAAGCTAGGCACACACGGGTAGATTTGTAAAATGATTCGAGTACAATCGTACTCGAATCTGCTTACAATCCTTCCTGTGTGTGCTGTCCTTCGAGGGGGTTCAATAGAGCCCCCTCAAAGTACCTCGATTGAATGGGTTTCCAACATGTTGGAAAACCACATTCAATCACATTCAATCACCAACACTCTACATGAAAGAATTTTCATGTAGAGTGCAGGGAAAGCCGACATCTCATACAGAACTGACAGCCCGCGCTGATAGAGCAGAGTCTGTGTGAAGGGGGCGGAGTCGGCACTCTTAACTGCAGCCGGGCTCTACGGGGAGAGAAGCTGGCTGGATTTCTCTTCAGTTTCCAGCATGTTCGGCTTTACATGCTGGATGCCGTAGAGAACTCTAGCTAGCCGTCTTCATTGAACGGTAATCGATGTGCCCATGTGGTGCACATTGATTTCCGTTCAATTGATCCCCGATCAATCACAGCGTGGTGACGAAACCACGCTGTGATTGATTGGTGGTCGATTGCACGGGAATCTACCCGTGTGTGGCTAGCTTTAGTAACTAACCCCTGAGACTACCTGCAGTCCATATGCCAACCTTTCATAATCATATTCCAGCTGTCACACAGTGCTTTTCTCTTTTACCCTTGCATATGTCTACTCTGACTTTCAACCCCCAGATCTCCAACACCCTTAGAAGTCCTTTCATAGTTATTAATGTTTCCCTGTGGTTATCCGAGTGACATAAATTGTATACATGTAACATTTAGCTGCGGCCGCCCAGACACGGAGCGCCTCCAAGTTGTTAGTACGCATATGAGCTTTGTAACAATAATGCAGGTACGCAGAGCATGTTTTAGGCCCCTTTTGAGTACCAGAGTACCACTTATGTGCACCCTTGCACATATATATTGTTAGTGTATTAATATGGATGTTACGTAGCAACATGGTTGGTATGTAGAAATATGGTTATTGTGTGTTGTTATGGGTGGTGTGTAGGTACATAGTTGGTATGTAGATCTGCTCGTATTGTGTATTAATATGTTTGGCTCTTATTTATGTGGATGGTGTGAAGGAACATGCTTGATATGTAGAAATATTGTCATTGTGTATTAATATGGTTGGTGTGTATTAATATGGATAGTGTGTAGGTACAAAGTTGGCATGTAGAAATATTGGTATTGTGTATTAATATGATTAGTGTATATTAATATGGATGGTGTGTACATACATGGTTGGTATGTAGAAATATGGTTATTTTGTATTAATATGCTTGACATGTATAGATATGGATAGTTTGTAGGTATATAGAAATATTGGTATTGTGTATCAATAGGGTTGGTGTGTATTAATATAGATGATGTGTAGGTACATAGTTGGTATGCAGTATAATGGTTATTGTGTATTAATATGGTAAGTGTGTGTAAATATGGATGGTGTGTAGGTACATTGTTTGTATGTATTAATGTGGTTGAAGTGTATAAATGTGAATGGCGTGTACATACATAGTTGGTATGTAGAAATATGGTTATTGTGTATTAAAATGGTTAGTGTGTATTAATATGGATGGTGTATATGTACATGGTTGGTATGTAGAAATATGGTTACTGTGTGTTAATATGGTTAGTGTGTATTATTATGGATAGTTAGTATGCAGAATTTTTTTTTATTTTGTATTAATATATTTGACATGTATATATATGGATAATGTGTAGGTATATAGAAATATTGGTGTTGTGTATTAATATGGTTGGCCTATATTAATATGGGTTGTGTGTAGGTATATAGAAATGTTGGTATTAATATGGTTGGTGTGTATTCATATAGATGGTGTGTAGGTATGTAGAAATATGGGTATTGTGTACCTGAATGGCAAGTAGTTATGTTTGTATTGCGTATTTATATGTTTGGCATGTGTTGATATGGATGGTGTGAACAAACATGGTTGGTATGTAGAAGTGTGGTTTTTGTGTATTAAAATGGTTGGCGTGCATTAATATGGATGGTGTGTAGGTATGTAAAAATATTTGTATTGTATATTAATATGGTTGGCATGTATTAACATGGATACCTGGTTGGCATGTATGAACATGGTTAGTATATATAGGTGTTGTGTATTAATATGTTTGCCATGTATGATGGAGTGTAGGAAGATGGTCGCTGTGTAGAAATATTGGAACTGAATATTAATATGGTTGTGGATATTAAACAGGATGGTGTGTAGGAACATAATTAGTATGTCTGATTATGACTTGTGTAGGAACAAATGGGTTGTGCTGAAATATCAATAGTTCCTTGAGAACTTGAACACCATAGAGACATTAGAAAAGTATTGCATGGACAGTAAGTTTTTGGATGCATACTTTCTAGACATTATTTAAGCACGTATTGAAAATACATGAGGGCACCAAGTGTCCCTCCACTGGGACTTCCCATCTCATACACTCAGTGCGATATGACAGGTTCAGGTCTGATCGATTGAAAGTCCCAAAGCTGAGGTCAGACATTTCAGGGTCATATCACTCACTTGTCATCGGCTGCCATTTTGTTGACAATGGTCACTGAGAGGAGAGCTCCAAAGGGACTCATGGGGCCCTTCAAGACCACACTTTGACTTCTATATTTGATTGGTTTTTTTTACAGGTGACATTCACTTTGATAAAATAAACTCAAACAAAGTAAAAGATAGTTTATAAGATTTTCATTTAAAAAAAGGTAGATTGACAAAATGATTTAAGTACATTCAGATTTTTATATTTGGTGTGAACAAATTTATGATGCAGCAAACTCATACCAATGATACATGCTATATATTCTGTGTGTCACTTCCAGCAGTAATAGGCGTTACCAGTCAAGAGATTAGTCTCATACACACCCCTTTCCACCAAAGTGATGCAATGAACAGACAAACAGCACATTCTCTATTTCTGTACGCTAGGAAGCTGCTGTCTACCATTTAAGATATGTACACAAGTATCACCACATGTCAAGTTTACCTTTTATGGTACAATTTTTTTTTTTTCTTTATATCTTTATTGGTTTTTAACATTCACAATTGATCATGGTACATCTTGAGATTTCATAATAAAATTAAATTAACATTTCCTATTATTTTATTATCAATCACGCCTTCCTCCTATCTCTCATTCTTCCCACTCTTATGCTGGCCATACACATACCGATAAACGGCCGGATTTTAACCTGACCGACGGGCGTGGGCGCTCTCGCCGTCGGTCAGGTTAAAATCCGGCCGTTTATCGGCATGTCCCCACATGGGGCGACAGATGCCTGTCGCCCCACTTCTCGGCCGGCCAGAGATCCGACATGCCAGAAAATCTGAGCCGATGGGAGCCGATTGCCATAAGCAGCAATGAAGACGGCGTCTCCATCGCTGCTTATGGCCAGCACACAAAGGGTGCCTGGCCGATTGTGGGGCCCCAGAATGCAATGGGAGGCTAACGTGATGACGTCATCACGTTAGCCTCCCGGAGCGACATCGGGGGTAGTCTGCCTGCACACATCGGCGTGTGAATGGCAGGCATAACTCCTATCATTCATTTTCATTCACACTGCCCTTCGTATCTTCACTGGTACTTATATACCATACTTGTTATCCATCTCATTCTATATATGTGTCCCAGTATTTCCAGATTTCATAGAACGTTCTCGTTCTATCTTTTATGCACGCCGTGAGGTATTCCATAGTTCTGATCTCCATGATTCTGTCATATAGCTCCTTAATTGTGGGGGGGAATTGGGATTTCCATTTATTTGAGATTGCGCACCTAGCTGCCATCAGAATGTGTTGGGTCATTCGTCTCCGTTTTTTATCTAAGGCTTTAATCGGGGATCACAATACATGCGTTCTAATGTCCAGATGGGTGTCGACTTCCATTAATCCCTTCAAGATATCATTAACACTCTTCCAATATGCCTCTAATTCCGGGCATGACCAGAAAATATGGTCTATTGTGCCTCTATCCCTCGAGCATCTCCATCATACATCCGTGGCCTGCGGATATATCCTATGGAGTCTGTCCGGGGTATAGTACCACTGGAAGATAATTTTGTAGAGATTCTCACGGTGGGACATATTGAAACTCTCTTTGCCTTCTCCCATATATCCATCCATTCCTTATCAGTGATCCCTCCCTCCACCACTCTCTCCCATCTATCCATATATTGGGGCTTCCACCCCTTATCCTCCTCTAATAATTTATATATCACGGAGATAAGGCCTTTATGTATCCTGTCATACCCACACATTTTTTCAAACATTGTAAGTTCCTGGATTCTTTCTGGACCGGCCCCCCCGCGGATGTAGTGTGCAACCTGGAGGTAGGTATATCTCTCGCTTTCTGATAAGTTGGTCTTTTGTTTAATATTCTCAAATGTTTCTAATTCCCCTTGTTGATCTATTAAATCACCGATCAATTGTAGCGCAGCCATACCCCAGGTGTCTATCTTCCCCCTGCTCCACCCCACCTGTATATGGGTATTCCCTATTATTGGTTCTATTCTTGAGATTTTATTCGTTAATCTAAATTTTAATTTATTATGTTCCCATATTTTCTTAGTGTGTCTGATTGGGCCGATTTGTGTATGCAGTGCGTTCCGATGATTGCCCCAAATCAGCATTCTCATATCCTTAATATCAAGGGCTTTTTTTAAATTTGTACCCATTTACTTTTTATTGTGGGATCTGTCCAATCTTTTATTATTTTAAGTTGGGCCGCCAGATAATATTTATGGAGGTCCGGGGCACCCATTCCTCCTTTTTCCCTAGATCTACACATTAACTTCATGGATACTCGATGATTCTTATATGCCCAAATAAATTCCATAATTTTTTGTTGTAGTTTGTGTATTTTATGATATGGGATTTTCACGGGTAATGTATTAAATACAATTATTTATTTTTAAGCTAAAGTAAAACCCAAACTTGCAGACACAGAACTATTTTTATATTCAGTTTAGATGTTTATTTAAGAAAGTTTTAAACCATTCTGGGAAAGTGATGTTCCTTTGTCACTTCTACTGTGCTGGAGTGAAAGCTTGTGTATGAGCTCAATGGAATGGAAGTCTGAGCTCTGGGAAAGTCTAGGCATAGGTATAAGTATCCCCAAACACCTTTAGTTTACCTGTGTTCAGTCGCAGAGGGTTGTATATTACATTGTTGTTGGCAGATCTAAAGGATATCTGACGGAGAGAATAAAGCAGGGAACACACAGATCAATATAGGAGCCATTCAAGGTTCCCTGCAGCAGCGCGTTGACTTCATCGCGCTGCTGCCTGATATCGTAGGCGCCATGCTGTGTCTCCAGCTCTGACGATGCTTTGCATGGAGACAATGGCTGATATCCCTGTTTTCGAGCGGTATTGATTGACTTGAAAGCAGAGATGGCCACATCAGATATGGGCCAGATAGATAGCCGTGAGTGTGCACGGCGATCGAAGAGGCCATTGATCTGGCCCATATCTACACATGTGTTCCCAGCTTAAAGGTGTATGGCCAGCTTTAGATATAGACTAATGCTAGGCATACACTTACCGACCCACGCCGATATCTTCCTCCGATATCTTCCGGGATGCTAAACGTGATGACGTCATCACGTTTAGCCTCCCATTGCATTCTGGGGCCCCTTCAATCGGCCGGGCACCCTTTGTGTGCCGGCCATAAGCTGCGATGAAGACGCCGCTTCATCGCAGCTTATGGCAGCGGCTTTCCTCGGCTCCCATCGGCCAGAGAAGAACGGACATGTCCGTTCTCTGGCCGGCCGAGAAGTGGGGCGACAGAGATCTGTCGCCCCATGTGGGCACATGCCGATTAGCGGCCGATTTTTAACCTGACCGACGGCGCGAGCGCGCAGATTAAAAATCGGCCGCTTATCGGCATGTGTATGGCAGCCATAATACATGTTGCTAAATAATTGTAGACAAGGCAACAGTAATAAAATTTGGAAATGCTCCTAAAGCTTGCCATACACCTTTACATCTACCAACAACTATGTAGTGCCAGGTCCTCTGCGATTGAACAACAGGTAGACTTGATTGTTTAGAAAGCCCCTCATATTACATGGTTTTGGTAAAAACAAAAGGAGATTTAAAGGTAATCTGACAGAGAAATCTAAAGGTGTATGTGGACCCTTATGACATTACTACCTTGGTCTTGCAATTTCTATCTGCCTTCCTTATCTAAGAAACATCCAAAGCCATGGTACATGTAACATCTTTTTATGTGGTCTTCTGATAGACTCTTGTCTATCTATATATAATATAATCTATCATGAAAGTTTCAGATAGACTTATTTATTCTTCATAACTACTTCTTGTCAATAATATCCTGTCTGCACATATCTCAGCCCCTTCTTTGCTTAGTTTCAGACACACAGTGGATCCTTGACTTAAGGTGGGTTTACGCGTGTAGATTTTTTGTTCGTTCAACTGCCGATTCGATTTTTTGATAGATTTTTTTGTTGAACATGGTTCGTCCATTTATCAAATGTAACATTAGATTTTTTTTGTTCGTCCATCCCGATATCGAATGAAAATACATTCAGAATTACTATGGCCGATAAAAATTTACCAACATGTTCGATGACCTTTTGAAAATTTTTTGTTCAAGGTCGAACAAAAATTATCCATCGAACCAAATTGCCATTCCACATTTTTGTACAATCAACCAAAAAATCGTTCGTTTTTCATCTATCAGACGAAAAAATCTAGACGTGTAAACCCACCTTTACAACTGGCATGACATGAGACCAACCAAAATTTTAGTTTTAACTTACAACCAAATATTTGACTGAAAACCAAAATTCTAGACAAGGCCATTCATGTGACCTGATGTCACTTATAAGTACAACATGTTAATATGGACCATCTCTACAAAAGGCTACAATGCCAGATTCCTGATGTTCTCATGGAAGGGGATTCTCCTTCCCAACAATAACAACCTTCCATTTCATCCTCTCTTCCCAAAAGTAAAAGATGTCACCTTGAATGGTGATTACATTTTTTTGTTTCTGGTAAGCTAGGCAACTTTTTGGTGAGAACACCAGAAAAATTATAGTTTTTTTATGTTAAATTACACATACTATGCACTTATTATTAGAAAGTGAGGTAAGGGGGGCATTGGGAGGTTTATATCATGTTATAGGGATTTTCATTACTTCTTATGTGAAAACTATTCACATACGACAAACTCACATACTTCACATACGACAAACTTGACATACAACCAATACTTGGGAACCGATAAAGTTCATAAGTTAAAGGTCCACTGTACTGTGTATCTCACACCCATAATCCTGTCTACATATGTTGGCTTTAAAAAAAATTACAATAGTAAAACATATTTAAGTGGTAGATACCCAAAAAAGGAAGTTCAAAAGTTTATCATTTAATTAGAAACGATGAAGATATAAAAACAAGTGGTAAAACGTCAATGCAAAACGTACAGAGCGTTTCATGACCACCTGGTCACTTCTTCAGGATGTATTGGTAAATTTAGGTCTGGGTTAATGTGAAGACCGGACCGGAAATCACACCTAGTAAAACATAGAGATAGAGACAAGCAGGCCAAAAACAGGATGAATCTCACAGTGGAGACAGAGAACCCCAATACCTCCCAGCCCCCCAAAAGAAAAAAACAAACCAAAATTATATTAATTTCAAAAGCTTTATGCTAAATTTTTTTATTATTTTATCTATATTTCTGATAACAATATGTAGACTTACGGAGGTAAGCATTTGAGGGGTGTTTGCTGAGCGCAGTGTCACACTGCACTGTTCCATTCTCCGAGTTCTTTGATGATGAATGGACTGAAATAACGTATTCCCCATGTTCTCCATATAACTGTTTCCAACTATAAACGAATAAACAGACAACCCGTTGTTATTATATACACAATTTCCACCACGCTCATTATATGGCCAACATCCCAAATCATATAGATACAGAACCTGAGCCAACAAAACACATTTTTGCTTAGGAAATTCCCTAAAAACTATGGATGAGGGGACTTTTCTGGCCAAAGGATAAGTAAAGTTGTATCTATTGTCCATAAAAAGTCTATCAATCAAATGGGTTTGACTGTAGGTGTCCTGGGTGCCACTGTTGGCTAGACTGAACACAATCAATCAATGTGCTCAAACTGAACCCCAAACCCCACTTATTTATCTCAAAAAGCCGGCATGGCAATTTAACCTGAATTACACAGCACATACACAACGAAACATGTAAACACACACTCTACTTTCTTATAAGATAGAATAGGAGAGGGTAAGGGGTGCTGTGTGCAATGAGAAAAGAGAGGAAGAGAACTGACAGCCTTGAGAGCCAATAGGCTGCAGTTTTCTCCTCTGTGTTGGCTGACAGCTCGCATGCCCACAGAGAGGGCTCCGAGTGCCACCTCTGGTACCCATGCCATAGGTTCACCATCACTGGTATAGGATGTATCAGGACCCCTGGGCAACAAATGTGTTCTGTATCAACACATTATTAGTATTTATAAATACTGGTGCACATTGATTCTCTGTTCAATTGATGAAGCTCAAGTGCAGCATGGCGGCGTCCTCGCACTGTGCTGGAGAGTTCATTGATTGAACAGGTATTGACCCATGTATACGCCCACCACAACTCAACTGGCTGAACCATGTCCCATTTGGTCTTCCATAGAAGGGTGTACTTCAATGTCCTGTACAGCAGACTGGGTAAATGGGATACACAGCAAAGAGCCTACAGAGGCTATGTTTGGTAGTTTTACTCCTTAAACATTTGGAGTGATCCTCAGACCAACACGTTACTACCAATCTGTAGTAATTTGGTGCATACCCTGTTTCCCAGAAAATAAGGCATCCTCCAAAAATAAGGCACCCTTAAGTTTTTGCCTCACGCTGAAATATAAGGCATCCCCCCGACAATAAGGCACCCCTGGTACTGTAACTCTGGACAGGGGGGACCAGAAGGCAATCAAAATGACACAGGAGGATCAGAAGGGGTTACTAAAATGGTAATCCCCCCTCTGAGTCTCCTGTGCCATTTTGATTCCCCCCTCTGATCCCCCCTGTGTCATTTTAAGGGATCCCCCAACCTGATACCCCAGTGCTGTATTCTTATTTATGAAAAATTAAGATATCCCCCGAAAATAAGACATAGTGCATCTTTGGGAGCAAATATTATTATATGACATATAATTTTCGGGGAAAGACGTTATTTATTTTAGATCCAATCCAAATTGATCTGGTGCAATGAATCTACCAGTGTGTACTAGGACTAGACAGCTAATGTTACGTACCAGTTTTCCTGTTCTAAAGGAGAGCCGGCATCTTAGTAAATGGTGGTAGAACAAAGGAACTTGGTTAGGAAAGAACTTACTTATCAAAGGTAATCAAACCACACATCCAGAGTTCTCTGGTTCTTAAATATTAAAGGCAACTTTAACTCTTTGACAGGCCCCTATTATGCCTCAATAAAAGAACAGCCTGGGAATAAGAAACATCTTCCCCCAAAGGGGAATCTATTGTATGATTAGCGCTGGGTGTCCTCTAGATTCCCCGGCCTCCATCTCTTTTTCCTGAACTGTGACCTTTCACCTTTACTCCGCACAATAGGCTCTTTGAGGTGAGCTGTAACCCTTGTGTCCACATCCATAAATAGGACTTTGGTGCGTGGGTCATGCTGGGGGTATTTCAGATGACCACCTGCACAGACCCTTCACAGAAAATAACCATGACATTGGTTTGCCAGCTTGTGTCTTTAAGAGTTATAGATTGGCTGAAGGCAACCCCACCCGCCATTATTTCTGGGTCAATACGTTTGTATGAGGTCATAATGTTTGTTGTCATAATCGCAAAACTCATATCTAGATGAAACAGGAGCTACAATAATAAGGATAGAAAGAATGAATACTATAGATTCTTCATATGTGGCAAAGCTACTTTATCTCTTAACACATGCTCCTCTATAAATGCCCTCAAAGTATGTAAAGTATGTATACATGTATGCTTAAAAGGATAATAATATAATAATAAAATGTTGTAACTTTTGTGTACTATTTCCTTCTAAGATGCCCATTCTAACTGTTTCTCTTTGGCAGAAGGTGCCTGAAATAATTGTTAAGTGAGCTTTGCTTGGTGATTGTGTGATGACAAACTTTAGCTTGTTAAACTAAACCTGTGTCAGACTATAAATTCTAAAATATTTAACTATTCCGAACAAACCGGACACACAATACACAATTCATTCACATGAGAGTAAATTATAAGTGCTGATAATAGGGCAGAATGCATCACCTGTAATGAGTAAATTAAGAAGGCCCCACTGCCCATCCTCTCTCCCTCTTTCTCTGATGATATAGCACCAAGGCAGGGTAAAAGAGCCTATATCTCTGAGAGCAATGACAGCTGGGAAAGTATCTGATCTTGGCTCTCCTTTGAAATATACACAGAAGATTTTCTCCATTAAAAACCATTATAAACGACCCCAGTGGCCACTTGTGATATTGCACCTGGATTTAACTCCAAATGCCTGGCAGATAGAGATGGTTCCAGGGAACAGCAAGTAAGTATTTCTTTTAGGATTGTGGAGTGCTACACCACCATCGTACCAGCTCAGGTAAGGCAAACTTAAATTATATATATATATATATATATATATATATATATTAATTTATCAGTACAGGGACAGCCAAGCCCTGTGAATGGGCCTCATCTGCAAAGCCATGTGGGTTATAAGCAGAGTGACAGCTGCTCCGGCTAAGCCAAGAATATTTTTTTTTTTTTTTTTATTATTATATTTATTTGTCCTCTACTGTCATCATTTATGGTACAGGTGACCACTCTCAGTAGAGTCTCCAAAACAGTAGTGTTGACTAACAGTTGGGATATGAAGGGAAGGAGGCTCTGTGTCCCAATTTATGTGCCCAGTGTTCTTTTTTTTTGTTACCCCAAAAAATGTTAAATTTCATTTTTCCTTGATGGAAGTGTAAACACATTGTTAAAACCTCTGGCGTCCACTTTCATTAAAGGGGACCTACCACCTGGAGTTTTGGCTGAAGCTCAGCCGATACTGCAGAGATCTCCGATTGAAAATAAAAAAAACTATTTCTGACAGCAGGGGGGGTGTCTTTTAAGAGACAGTCCCTCCCACTGTGTTACATATCGCCTCTGCAATATGTCACAAGCTGCAAAAATATCTTGAAAATCTCTCCCAGATGCCCTTGTGGCTTTAGAAAATCCCCAGTCTCACAGATGTGACATTTCGCAGCATGTAATGCCATGGCACTCTGCTGGTTCTCCCCACCCTCCCTCCTTACCTACACACCACTGACGTCATCAAAGACACCAGCGATGTGGGCCAGGAAACCAACACCACCTCCATAACATGGAGGTCTATGGCTCCACCCCCACCTCTTTGGTGTCACCAATGACACTGAAGAGCCGGTGCCGGAAGCAATCGGCAGATCTGTCGTGATTCAGAATCTGCGGGGGCTTGCAGAATATAGGTAAGTATGCCCGATCCCAGCTCAGGTGAGTTTGTTTTGTAAACAAACTTACCCCAAACTGAGTTCGGACAAACCACCAGGGAGGTTGGGGATATAGAAAAGAAAATGACCAGAAAAAAAATCACCCAGTCGTTCATTCCTCGATCATCCAGGGGTGAGACCTACAGACCAAGTGAAGATAATTACCCAATATGGGTAAAGCCCCATACACCTTTCAATCACTCTGTACAATTTCCTTTAGATCTACCAACAACTATGCAGTGCCAGGTCCTCCCTGATAGAAAACATAGTGATTGGAAGGTATATATCACTGCTATGTAGTGCCGGGTCCTCCCTGATAGAATACATAGAAATTGGAAGGTATATATCACTGCTATGTAGTGCTGGGTCCTCCCTGATAGAATACATAGCGATTGGAAGGTATATATCACTGCTATGTAGTGCCGGGTCCTCCCTGATAGAATACATAGTGATTGGAAGGATTAGAAAGCTCCTCATATTACATGGTTTTGGTAGAACAAAAATTGATTGTACAAAAATTGTATGGTAAGATTGTATGGTGTATGAGGGCAGTTTTCTATCTGAAACTTACTTTAGAGCCACCACTTCCTCCCAGTTAGCAGTATTAGTGCCAGAAGCCCTATGAACCCTCGTTGAGTCATTCCAATGAAATTGAAAGACATATGGCTTTATACTTCTGAATTGATTCACTTTACAAGGAGCTTATTGCCATCATTCACCAAGATCTAGCTATATTTATGCCTTGTGGCATTCCTAGTGGATTTCATTTACGCTATATCTCATTATTATCATAGATAACTGAAGGTTTCTATCCAGTATTAGTATAATGCATATAAATCTGCCCATATTCTTATGAAAGACATATTGTTCTTATATACAGTTCCCGGAATTCATTTATTAGGATTTAAATCATAGACTTAATGTAATATTAATCTGCATAAACACTATCATCATGTGATTTTAACCCTAATCTCTAAAAGTGTGTAAAAGAAACTCCATCTTCCATTGGTGTAATAACGTTTGCGATATTGGTCAATGAATTTTTGAAATGTAAGGACGCTATGCCTGAAGTCTTTGAAAATGATTGTTATGTTCATTCAGAGGCTGCCACAATTCTTGACTTAGACAAGGACTTCACTAGTAGTTTATTTGGTATTTTAGTAGACATTTACCATGTGTATAAGGGTGGGGATCACTTAATATGACACAGGGGGATCAGAGGGGGGGATTCAAAATGCCACAGGAGACTCAGAGGGTGGATTACCATTGTGATCCTCCTGTGTCATTTTGATTGCCCCCTCTGATCCCCGTGTCCAGAGTTACAGTACTGTATCTTCAGGGGTGCCTTATTGTTGGGGGGATGCCTTATTTTCAGGGAAACAGGGTAGTATGGGAGCAACCTCTTACCTTTCTGTTTTAGTGCTATCAAACTGCATTGCATATGTTACAAATAAGTAGCAGAATTACACATACATTGTGTGATTTTCCATTATAAATAAAAAAGTTAATTAGAATCTTGACAACCCTAATGCTGTGTCTCCAGTTCATGGAGACCGCAGCACCGGACATCGGCTGCGGTTTACGTTTGATGTCCCTGTTTTCGAGTGGGATTGATTGGTCCCGCTTGAAAACAGGGATGGCCACATAAGATATGAGCCAGATAGATGGCTATGAGCGTGCACGGCGCTCGAAACGGCCATGGATCTGGCCCATATCTACACATGTGTATCCAGCTATAGTTTGAGGGTGGGTGGCTTGTAGTGAACAGGTTGGACTTGTTATATGCTGCCATCTTGTGATGTTTCAGTATACAGGGCACCTCTCTGCCATTTGCTATATCTGACACTGTATTAGTAAATAAAATGAAACTATTGATTACCCAGAGAAGATATACAATGTAATCAGTTTGGAGACGTCCGTTTGTAGTAACACAATCAATACTTACTGGAATTGGAACGGCGACTTTAAAATGAATGCAGAAAATTTTGGTACTAACGCAGCCGACGGGCCCTACAAACACTTCCAATCATGTTCCTCATTTAAACCTTCTGAGCACTCTTTAAATTAATTATATTTACAGACTAGAGCCTAACGCAGCTCATCCAGGAACAGCACTTGATGTATGGTGGGTATCTTCCGACAGACAAAATTAATGACACCCCAGTTACATTAATACTAGTAGCTGATTCATGAAGTGTCGGGATAAAAGGAACACGTTCGAGCTGTAACATAAGCTGTTGCAGATCCAAATGTCTTTTTCAATAGACAAGGAAGGAGTTATAAATAAAACAATGTGGTCTGAAAAGGAAAATTGAAATGCCATGGTTTTGTATTGGATGAAGTAGGAAAGAGTTTTAGATTAAGATATTGGAGAAGCTGGAGAGACAGCACTGCTCTCTCTCCAGCTTAGCCGATGCTTTGCATGGAGACCTGCGGTCTCCATGCCAAGCAACGGACATCGGCCATTATTAACGGTCATGTCTGATATGGCTGTTTTTGAGTGGGATTGACTAGTCCCGCTCGAAAACAGCAATGGCCGCATATGATATGGGCCAGATAGATGGCCGTGAGCGTGCACGGTGCATTGATCTGGCCCATCTTCACGTGTGTACCCTGCTTTACCATCTCCAATGAGTGGTCCTTTTTCCTGCACTCAGCTGCACTCCATGACCTGTGAGCACTAGCCAGGAGTACAAGGAGTCCGGGTTCATAATAGCTGAGGCAACAGAAAGTTTGTTATGTGGCACAAGCTGTCATGCAAGCCACTAGAGTCAGTGAGATGCCAAATTAATTATATAGGATGGCTTGTAGAGATGGTCAATTAGATAATGAAAATTTGACATTAGTATGCAAATTGTATTCAAATAAATTAAGAACAGCTATTGTTTTTTATTGGCTCACTTACATTCTGCATACTATTTGCATGCTTATGTCAAGTTTTCATTATCTTCATTGACCATCTCTCACAGATCACAATACAAGCCCTGTGACTGCAGGAGTCCCTGTGATCCTCCTATCTCTGTTCCCAACCACAGAGGACATGGACCTTATATTGTAGGTCAGCTCCCTCTGCTGGTAATGACTGCAATAACGGGTCATGTGGCTTCTGTTCCCTTCTCCCTCTGCTGGTTATTTCTGGTACATCTTCTGTTACTACTCAGACTACCCCTTCTGGATCTCCTTGAAATTTAACCTGCAAGGGCCCCCATACACCTTTAGATTTCTCTGTCCAATTTCCTTTAGATCTCCTTTTGTTTTACCAAAACCATATAATAGGAGGGACTTTCTAAATCATCAAGTCTGCCTGTGTTCAATCGCAGAGGACCCGGCACTACATAGTTGTTGGTAGAGCTAAAGGATATCTGACAGAGACATCTAAAGGTGTATGACCAGCTTAAGTCCTCTCTTATCAGATCACATGACCCAGTGAAAGACTCTGTGCCTTGGTCTGCATTTGCCTGGTGACACGGTAGCTCCACTTCTGCAGCCTGTTGAACCATGACAGTCTACAAGACACCTAGTACACCTTCAGCATCATCCCATTCTTAAACATTTACTCATGGTAACCAATGCCTGACTCTGCCTATGGCCAAATATTATATAGTCCTTAGAAGACGGAAGTGGATGGAGATGAGGCTGTTATACTAGTGATCAGTGGCGGTTTTAGGCATGGGCAACATTGGCGGTTGTCCAGGGTGGCCTATCATTCACGCGGCTGCCTGGGGAGAGGGAAGATCATCTGGAGGAAGTCTGTGACTCAGCAGCACCCCCACCCACCCTTCCCCCGGAGAGTTCTCCATCCGTGGCCGATGATGCTTTCCGGAGGGAGTTTACGGTGAGATTTCCGCAGTGCCAATCTAAAGCTTAAAGGACTGAAATCAGCCGCAAAATTGATATAAGCTATTACAGACATGTCCGTAATTCTTAGATTGGTCTAATACTTTACAGGTATGTACAGAGATCCAACGGGGCTGAGAACACAGAAGCTGCCTGCTCTCTCCCTTAGAAGCTGTGAACGGTAAGCAGAGTGGCTGCAAGCTCACTGACAGTCTCAGTGACCTCGCAGCCTCTTCTCACGGCGGGGTCCCGAGGACCCGACGGACAGTGCTGGCACACAGAGGGTGCCTGGCCAATTGTCACCCGATTTTTCAGCCGATTGACCACGCGTGATGGCGATGGTGTGGTTGATTGGCCAAAAAATCGGCTCACAATCTGAACGTGTATGGGGGGCTTAAGTCTCAACAGCAACTGAGATGTTTTCCAGGAGGGCACTCCCTTATGTACTAATGTGACCTGACAGTTCGCCAGGAAAGCAAAATTATGTATGGATTTCAATTTTCCTTTTTTAAAATGCAATAGAATAGGAAATAGGAAAAATAACACAGCTGTGCTAATGGACATGCTGGTAGGCAATAGACACAGAGAAAGATGCCATGAACATTTCTTGTATCTGAATTACCTGCACACGGGCTCCTGACTCCCACTGCCCCTCATTACTTGGATGGTGAGGGTGAAATGTGTGCTGACAGTGGTGGCATTGGTGACTGGTGGTGAATTGCCGGCACTGGGGACTGTTAGCAGAGGCTGGAAAAGGCACTGCACCAAAACAAAGAACATCAGATAAAACAATGATATAGGTCAGTGTTACCTCTTTTTATTATTTTTAACTGTTCATTTTTTTAAAAATACATGTAATACAGGATATGCCCATGATATAGCTAACTACTTACCTATTTGCTCAGCAGACACTAGGCATGGGGAGGTAGGGAGGGGGATAGGTCACTCTTATCATTGATTGGGCTATGTGTAAACTTGAGCTACTGAATTCTGTAAACAGGAGACATATTTACATTCGGTGTGAGTAGAAAACCGTAATGATGTGACCAAGTCCCAAATTAATAAATTTGACAGATAAGAGTTTCGCCCAAGGGCTAGACTCACAATGGTGGCACCCGTTTGAATATTATCAAACACCTAAGGACTTTTTTAAGGTCATGAGTAAATAGTGAGTCAATACAAGTTAAATAGTTCATATATTTGACAGTGACAGTTTTAATCACAGCTTCAAATTATATATACATGATCCAACAAACATTCCACTGATAGTAGATCATGTGATACATCATGATACACTAAATCCAAGTGTTAAAGTAATATGACCTGTATAACCTCGACGCGTTTCACTGTGTGTAACCGCTTCATCAGGAGGGTTTGTTATACATATATGTAGGTCATACATATGACCTACATATATGTATAACAACCCCTCCTGATGAAGCGGTTACACACTGCGAAACGCATCGAGGTTTGATAATATTCAAACGGGTGCCACCATTGTGAGTCTAGCCCTTGGGCGAAACTCTTATCTGTCAAAAGGAGACATATGTAACCACAGCCTGGTTAAACAGCATGGCTAAAAATGCTCTATTTTAATTATTTAAATAGAGCCACAGTTGACAAAAAAACATGGCCAGGGCAGCTCCAAAATTAAATAAGCACAGGGGCCAGCTTACCAATGTGCATTCACATCACCGGCTTCTCTCGAATAAGCAATAGGCAATATAAGAATTTGCGATATTTCCCGAATAATTCTACTAATATTTGATTTGAAATTCGCGACTATTCGCAATTGCGAGCACATTGTGAAAATATATTAGCAATTATATGCGCCTCGCAATTTTTTTCGAAATGAATGCTATTTATTTTTGCATTGCGAATATATATTCACAATCTATGCCCATAAGCATCCCATTCAAAATTGTGAATATCTGCCGCCATATTCGCAAAATTTTTATATTTGAGCTCAACACTAAAAATATTGCGCTTGGCATTGATTTGTTACAACAATGAAAATATGAATGTGTTACCTGATAGCAGTAATCAGAGACATAAAGCAGAGTTATGGCGTCAGGAAGGTGATTGTTCACTGTTAACAAAGCTTCATCCAATTTTAGTTCTTCAGCTAGAACATAAAGACACAAGTGATGTGATGTCTATTGAATGGCTTATGGGAGATATCATTTTATGTTAACACTCAGTTAATATTACCAAGCAGTACAAGAACGCTTCCTTCCAATCATGCTTCTAATCCATACCCGTGGTCTCCATGCAAACAACAGTCATGTCCAATATGGCCGCAAATGATATGGGCCAGATAGATGGCTGTGAGCATGCACGGTGCTCGAAGAGGCCATCGATCTGGCCCATATCTGCATGTGTGTACACTGCTTTAAGCCTGGCATACACACGCCGATTAGCGGGCGATTGTGCTGCTGACCGACGGTGTGTGCCCACATGGGGTGACAGATCCCTGTCGCCACACAGGTCGGCCGGCCAGAGAGCGGACATGTCCGATGTTCTCTGGCCGATGCCATTAACTTCAATGAAGACCGGCGTCTTCATTGAAGATAATGACCGCCACACAAAGGGTGCCCGCCGATTAAAGTCAGCCCAGGAATGCAGCGTGATGGCGTCATCACGCTGCATTCCAGAGCTCATCTGTCGGCACCCGTCTGTGGGTGTATGGCAGGCTTAAGTCTCCTCTGCAGCGTTACCTTTCTGCTTCAATCGGTTCTTGTTTGTTGGAAGCGTGGATTTCACTATGAATTACTCAGTCAACTTAACTGTGGGTACAAGACTGAATGAAACATTCACTATATACAGTATTGCTCTTTTTTTACAGAAACACAAACCAACCAGAAGGATGAACGTAGTTACATGCAGTTGCATAAAAGACACGATGATAGTATCAAGAAGCAGTACATATGTCACCTATCCCTCCAGTTAGAACCCCCTGAACAGTAAACTCCACACCAGGGCCGTTTCTTGCGCTATGCAGACTATGCATGTGCATTGGGCCCCTTTGACTACTAGGAGCCCCAAGCTCCACTCCCTACTCCCTCCCATAGCTGTCAACTTCAGCCAGAGAGGGGACTAAATGCAAGGTGTGTGTGTGCACATGTGTGTGTCCCAGTTATTCTTTCCCTTTGTCACTCGGCCTCAAAGGATTCTGATAGACTTCAAATGGGCATTTACATACATGTTACACATGTGGCCTACTTCTCTGTGGGGAATGTTCAAGATTTGCACTCTGTGGGGCTTTTCTTCTCAATGTAAAGAATAAGCTTGCAGTGTGCGCTATTTGCCCTCATTGTGCGGTATTTGTGCTCAGTGTGCTGGATTTGCTCGCAGTATGCACCATTATTGATGTGTGCAGTGTTTATACTCGAATGTAAGACTAAATAGGGGGGAGGGAGGAACAAACCCTAGGGGCGGCCAAGCCCTATGGAC
>CM070037.1:22106822-22125406 GCA_036250615.1 Ptychadena robeensis
CCCCCCCCCCCCCCTTGCCCAATCCCAGCGGCTCCTGTATATAAAGCTCCATCTGCTGGCTAGCAAGGATATCCACCATTTCTCATTTGTTTGAGTAAAAAAGTATACTTTATTTCTTTTTTATAGCACTGATTATAAAAGGATCAGGAAAAAAATATATATATACTTCTCTTTTTTGCACCAACATGGATTAGTACATACCCCATATAGTAGCTCCGCAGTGCATGTGTTCCGGTGTGTACTTGAGAAGCCGATGGCGTCCATTGTGATCCTCGATATAATAAAGGGGGACAGTCTGGAATCGCCTCCAACCCAGGGAAAAGATCAGGGGGTCTCGTGTCTTTAGAATTCTTTTGTGCCACCTGTGTTTTTTCAGCCTCATCTAGAAAAATTAGCAGCAGCACTCTTAATGGTTACAGATCCATTCATCATACAGGCAAAGCCCACACCTTATAGTTCCTCTACTTTGACACAATGATAAGCAGACTGGATTGTACTCCTGGACTGACTGCATCAGGAATTTCTCTGGATCTACAGTAGGTTTATGGCTTGGGAGATTCAGGTTTATTTTCCGGACACAACTTAGTTACTTAGGACACAAGTTAGTTATTAAATACCCATTAAAGCATTATGTACATTGAAGATAGTTACTTCAATAGTTACCATGTTCCCCTGACAGGGTCCTAAATATATTTTTGCTACCAAAGATGTCCTAGGTCTAATTTTCGGGGGATGTCTTATTTTTCCAAGAAGAATACAGCACTGGGGTATCAGGGTGGGGGGATCATTTAAAATGACAGAGGGGGAATCAAAATGGCAAACAGGGTACACACACAAAATACATACTGAATCTAATTCACTTTACCTGGATATAGCCAACATTTCCTTCACTGTTTCCAAGTCCCCCCAAAATCATTGGATAATGAGGGTCGAAGTTGATGACAAATTCACAGGGCACATTCTCGATCTCTATGCGGAGGTACATTCCCGGCCGGAAGCCTTCATACTGCACACGGATTTCATCATCCTGGTCTTCAAACTCTGCGCGGTTCAGCTAGGGGTGAATAACGCAGCGTGAAAGTCCAGTAGCAGCAGAAGGCATTCAATTTAAAAATAATTTAGTCCATTTATGTTTTGTTTTTTTGTTATTGTTAATGTAGAATATTGCCTACCTCTGCCTGCTTCTGCATCTCACCCTTCAGGTCATCAAAGTACGTAGCTTCAGCGTCCCCATCATCGTACTCCATGTCAAAGCGCTCCTTTAGCTTACGCTTCCTCTCCAGGCGCCGCTTCTGCTCTTCTTCTGGTGGAAGAGTAGCTTCATCCCCAGCTTTCTCATCATCCGCTTCATCATCCTCAGCTTCACTCTGTGTAATACAGAAACAATACTGTGTTTAGAGCAGGGAGAGGTGTGGATGTGTTTCTGGGAAAAATACAACACTTCTTACCACTAACCAGAGCAATCCTGTTACTGGGCATGCAAATCCCCACCCCCACTGTCCCTGGCAACATATACTTATGTAGTTTCTGGTTTTCAGAAGACCAGTACCTCTATTTATAAAAGGGGCATGTTGCTAACTCCCCAATGCTTATGTGACAGAGCTACAAAGCGATCAGATAGATCTATGGAGATGGTCCATCTGGCTATAAAATACCAGGAATAGGAAGGGTTCACCACACACCTGAATGGAGAAAAACTTTAGTTATTGAAATGGAACAGGATTCCCCATTGCAAGTTTGAAAAAGCAAGAATGCACATCTATGCCACCTGAAGCATATGTAGTACATTAAAGTTATTTTGTGTTTTTTAAATCTATTTTGGATACGGTAGGGGAGGATTAAAACTACTTAATTTTTTTTTGCCATCTCTGTCCTATTATGGTGATTTTCCTTCACTTGCAGCAGACTAAATACCATATTTTTCGGACTATAGGACGCACCTGACCATAAGAAGCACCCAGTTTTTAGAGCAGGAAATTAGAAAAAAAAATAAAAATGTCATGTGTTTAAATGAATCAGGGAAAAATCTCATGCAGTACCCAATTTCAGCCACAAAAATAGTGTCACTAGAGAGCACACTTCAGCAGCTCTTCTTCCTCATACACAGGGAAGGGAGGGGGGTTATGGGGGACTCTGTACTCTGATCTACCCTTTGTGGCTCTGTGTGTGAGAAAACTTTCCAGACACAAATCTACAAATATAACCAATACAGTTCAGATGGGAGATTGGCTGTGTGCAACGGGTGGTGGCATATTCGGACAAAAAGATGCAGGGAACCCCCCCAACAATTTTGGGGGTGAAAAGGTGCGTCTAATAGTCAGAAAAAAGTGTGTGTTATCATGATCTGATGATTTTATGGAATTATGTGACATAATTGGTGCTGTTAAATTCTCCTTGCCCCACACCCAATAACTAACGTTATCACGTCTATGACAGTGGTTGCAAAACTTTCCTTGCAGGGACCACCTTTTCTAAATAGGATTATTATTGACACCCTCCCCTGCAATTTGACATTTCTAACCCGTCCCAACTTCCATCATCCAAATCTCAGAAGCACAAGTTTTGAATCACTCAGCCTGTGTGTACACTTTTCAGCCATTGAGCTCTGACATTAGTTCATTTATCAAAACAGATATAGACAGACAAGCACACATGTACAGCTGAGCCAATAAAAAAACAAAAAACAAACAAAAAACATAAATGACGCTATATGAAATCCACACACTGCATGTTGTAATGGGGAGAAACTCCTCAATTGTTGGGTTCTTACCCCTTCCTCCTGGGGCTCTGGTTTGCCCTTGTGCACCTGCCCTGTCTCCAAATCTTCAAAATCACCATAGACTTCTTCTGTTAAAAATAAAAAAGGATATATGATATCGGCTCTAAAAGAAAACACTATTCTTTAGCAAGGATTGTCATAACTGGATAACATAGCAATAACAAGAAGAAAAAAAAGTTTTCTTTCTAGGATTCAGGTGACATAAGTGTCATTTGGTACAGTCAGCCACATACATGCAAGTTGAGAAGATAATTTTGAATGTATGACACACTGCCTAGCCAAACTACTGTATCTGATGTCATGTGATAAGAAACTAGGAAGCTCTATCCAGACTTGGAAACATCATCTTGGTCTTTTAGTAGGTGGAAGATGGACATGAGGCTACTGTGGATAGACTGTGTTGAACTGTCATATTAGTAATTTCCAACAGCAAACATCTTTATTGCCAACAAGCCATCAGCACAATACAAATGTATACAAAATCTCTCTAAAATAAAAGCAGCAATCAGCACATCAAGCTCCTTAGAATTAGTTATGGTTGCCATTCCTACTAAGTCCAGGCTTTCAGGTTACTGTACACATATAGCAATCTATGTAAAGGACTTACCATCTTCCTCCAGCAATTTTTCTGCATCTTTATCAGCTTCCCATTTACCAGTAACAAAACAGTCTCTGATACAGTCCATGACCTAAGCAACACACAAACAAATTTTGTTCAGCTAATAGAGCTACTGTATCAGTATGATCACCAATATCAATATCTTTACATTCAGAAGACTCATAGAACCTAGGGATGAGTACCTTGGCTTTTACTTTACTTATACCAGTGGCCACACACCTTACTGGTATCACTAATACTATAGCCTCCTGCTATAATACAACCACAAATACCCTTCGCGATCAGGAAGATGGTTTAGAAATGATAGATGTACTATATAGGTCACTTTTCCCCGAGGAAGCTCAATAAGGATGAGCTCCATGCTCATTCACAGTACTAATACCTCAGGTAGAAGATGCAGTTATATGAGCCCTCGGCATCACTAAAGGGCACATAACATTTTCTATCTGGACTGACTTGTATAAGCAATTTTAAATAATAAAACGTGTTTTAAATTATACTTTAAGCGTTAGGGAACACTGTAGTGTGGTAATGCATATTTGGTGTTATATACATCATCAAAGGTTATGTGCTTCATAGATATCATCAAAGCCTTTGATGACATCTATGGGCCACATATATTATACAATCATTCCCCATTCGTTGGTGGAATAGTAGAAGCATAGACCCTTACGTGTCTGCACCGCTGATTAGCTTTCACGCAGGCCAATCAGCAGCACTTGACCAAGTCCCTCGCCTCCTCTCCCCACCTTTAAGATCCCAGACACAGACATGTTGGGGGGGGGGGGGGGGGGGGGGGGGTTAGTGGACAGGTGAGGTCCTATGCATTAACAGTTAGGGTTCAGGGGACGCAAGTGGAGGACCCAGAGGGGCCAATGAAAAACGTCCAAAGGGCCGCAGGTTGTGCACCTGGGACATAGATCATGAAAGGGCAAATATATTTCTATTAAATGATATGCTCATGTTTATACTCAATAGGTATGTATTGTAAAAAGTTGATATTTCATAATAAATTGTAGCATCTTGACAACCCACCTTTTAACACTCGTACACTTGATTATACTTTTGGCTGTTGGTACTTCGGGAAAAAAATCTACCAATACCATTACGAGTGGGGAAATGAATGTATATGACAAAAGGTGGTTTAAGGAAAGTTAGGTTAAATCAATGCGAAGAGCCATGAAACAAACGGCCAATGGGTGGCTCAGCCATGCAATGTCCTTGTTTACGGCATGTTAATAATCGGATTTCAGACATATGCAATTAAACAGACAATTAAAAGGACCACCTGTAAACCTATAGGCATGTCGCATACACTACGTGGCCCAAAACAAACAGGCCCATATTGTGTGCGACCATTTCATAATAAATGTGTCCACAACTCTACACATTGAAAACAATGTATAGAGCAGTGGTTCCCAAACTGGGGAGCGACTAAAGTATTCTAGGGGGGCTGGCCCTCATTCTTAACCTGTGTTTGAATAGGGAGGAGGGGCTCCATAATGTTCCTAAATAGAAAAGGGGGCCCTGCAAGGAAAGTTTGGGAACCACTGGTATACATATATTGCAACATTTTCTCCTAACACATCTTGTGCCACTAGATTCTTTCTAATACACATTTCAATAAACAATTTGCAGTATTTGTTCCTATACATACATCTTCAGTATCCCAGTCCTTAGGGCTCTCAACCACAAATTTACAGCAATCCAGGGCATTAGCTGCTCTTCTTGATTCCTTCTCTGGCCGACTAACACGGAACAGGCCACCGAGTTCGTCTCCCTTACCGTCTACATCGTCTTTCTCCTCAGCCACTGAAACAACATATTACAATTAAAATGAAAGTAGATACAAAGCTGTTGGGGGGCTGTTGGGTGTCTTATAGTGCAAATAATAAGGTATACCTGGTTGTCAAGTCTGTGCTTATGTTTACTACCCTGAGCTGAGCTGGCAATCGCGGCGGAGCACATTGCACATTATAAAAAAAACGTGCCACGTGGCAAACGCTCAGAGGGTTAAACACGTTCTATTTCCTGTGGAACTTAATTTATAAGCCCCTCTGTACTCTGTACCACTGACAAGTACACATGTCTTCAGGTAAGGCAAATGGCTACCAGTAGCTGGTCAATCAGCACCCGGCCCCATCTAGCCTTGCACAGAACTGCCATACAGAAGCCTTCAGTTGTACTTGTACACATAGATGTTTTTCTGTCTCACGGTTGGTGCGACTAACATCCCTGATTTCAAGAAAACAGAAATCCAATCTATGCTTACTCTCAGAGCGTAGAGATCCGATTAGAGATCTGAACGTCATCCTAGATCAGCTTACATACATACCTGTTCCATAAACAAGTTTTCGCAGATTAGTAACAGACTGTTGATGGCGAAGGAAAACTTCAGCAGCCTTCTTCTTCAGATCTTCTTTCCATTTTAATGCACCTGCAAACAGATTTGAATGATTAAATCATGGAGATATTACAGTGAATCATTTATGGGCAAATGGACAATAAAACAAGATAAAACAATAGAATTATTGGAAAGTTGTCCCCTCCTCCCATTTCCATTCTTTCTTCTCCCAGCCCTAAACTACTTACATGGCTCTTTTTCTATACCCTGCCTTACTTCTGCCCTCAACCTCCCTAGCACACTGCCCATACCGCACTGTTTTTAACAGCGTGGTACAGGCAATCGCGGCAGTGTACAAGATACACTGCTTGCCATTTCCTCCCTCCCCCCTACCCTCTCCACACAGCCGGTGTCATTAATGACGCCGGCTGTGAGGGCTGGAAAGCTGACACTCCTCCATTAACATGGAGGTCTATGGCGCGGCCCGCGTCATGACTGCCGCTGGAAGCAGAATCCCCGTAGCATGGCAGCCCAGCTCATCCAGAGTTTGTTCCTCACACAAACTCTGGACGAGCTGGGCTCGTCATGACCGCTAGGAAGGTTAATGGGGATATTCCCCCCCTCCCTCCTTTTGTCTGTTTTCCTCAAGAGTGACCTATTTCGCAGCCGTGCCTTTTTCAGGTGCAATTAACTCTGTACTGTAGGGTTGCTCCCTTTTTTAAGGGATTGTTATAGAGATTTGCTTGAGATTGTCATTACCCCTGATTTGTACTTGATTATACGTAAGCACTGCAGGCTAGAGCCCTTCTTATGTCTGATCTTGCTGTAAAATTTAAAGTTTAAATAAATATATTTAAACTGAAAATGCAGCTTCTCCTTTCCAAGGCTAGTTAGCATCCATAACTAGAGAAATGCAATGTACCGTATTTGCCGGCGTATAAGACGACTGGGCGCATAAGACGACCCCCAACTTTTACAGTTAAAATATAGAGTTTGTTATATACTCGCCGTATAAGACTACCACTCTTCCAACGCACACCAAATAAAAAAAATGCATGTCTACTCTGACTTTCAACCCACAGATCTCCAACACCCTTAGAAGTCTGATCTTTTTTGTATTAGTAAGGATAGGATAAGTGAAAGCATGTATGCAGCAGAGTAGTGCTTTATGCTCATAGGGAAGCAATATTTTATAGGGGGCTATTAGTAGGAAGGATTATGCTCAGGGACCTGAAAATTTGCATGGATATAGTCTTAGGGGTTAACTAGTAAACCACAAAATTTAAAGGTTCTACCATGCAGGGATTTAAAGATATGTGTGTTCAATGTAGGCAAGTTAAATGTTGCATATATGAGTATATCACTGGCCATGAAAAAGCATTGTCTGGTGGCTGGAATTTAGCTGAAATGTAACTTATAAGTATTATAGCTAGAGTGGTGAAACTCAGGGTGTAAGTAGTAGTAGGTGAGCATTACTGACCCTGAAAGTTTCATCATTATACTATAAATGGTTTTCCTGCTATGACTGTTCAAATTTAGACACAGATTTTATTTCTACAGAGCTTGTGTTCTCTGTGGAGAGCGTCCTGTAGCCATGGTAACACTGCTCTGCTCGTTGTTACAATGTATCTCAGCCAGCGCGCAGCCCAGCTCGCAGGCAGGACAGATCCATCCATCCACAGCTCCCATAGATGGTCCCCTGCACCCCCTGCCTGCGGCATCCGGCGTATAAGACGACCCCTGACTTTGGGGAGGATTTTAAGGTACTGAAAAGTCGTCTTATACGCCGGCAAATACGGTAGTCTTAAGCCTTATACCTTCAGATAACTCCATACAATTTCCTTTAGATCTACCAACAAATATGTAGTGCCGGGTCCTCCCTGATAAAATATATAGTGATTGGAAGGTATATATTCACTGCTATGTAGTGCCGGGTCCTCCCTGATAGAATACATAGTGATTGGAAGGTTTAGAAAGCTCCTCATATTGCATGGTTTTGGTAGAACAAGTAGTTGATTGTACAGAAATTGTATGGTAAGATTGTAAGGTGTATGGGGGCCTTAACCTCCTGGGTGTTTACCCCGAGTTAAATTGGGCTGAGTTTCATGCATCATGAAACTCAGCCCGAGTTAACTGAGGAGGTACTCCGCTGATGCTTTCGGGTCTGCCCCCGATCGAGTCGAATTGCTAGATCAACGGTGATGCGAAGGGGGCGGGGATATGCGGCGCCATAGACCTCCATGTAAATGGAGGGGCGTCGCCTTTTTACAGCATAACTCCGGCGTCTCCAGTGACACCGGATTTATGCTCTTAACCTTCGGCCAGGTAGGTAATCATGGCAGAGCATATCGTGCTCCGCCACGATTGCCCATGGTGCGGTTATAAAAAAAAAAACGCACCACGTGCGCAACGCCCAGAAGGTTAAGGACTAAATTGCCAGACGTATAAATTATCATATACCAGCCACCATATGTTCAAATTTGTTTCTATTTCATTTATTTTATTTCATTACTGCATACGAGCCTGCTAGCCCTCTGAACCGGACAATGTTTTATAAAGGGGAGTTTAGACATGAGACCCCAAGTGTTCCGAGACCCTTTTTTACTAAACAGTTTCTCTGAAGTATACATATCAGACCATCTGTGAGCTGAAGGTTTTTTCCATCCACGGTAGGAGGGACCTCCCAGGAACCTATTACTCACACAGGAAATAACATGATGACTTATGTTTATAATATTTTGATCTAGATAACCGCTTATCGGATCGCCATCTGCAACACCAGCCTTCAAATCACAGCGTATACCTCATTACAAGGGGATGCTAACCCCTCCCGAGGAGGCCGACCACATGGGGGCCCACTCCCATCTACCTGTGGCCTGGTACCTTTTATAGTGTGGACACTTTATTGGGGTCTGTGACCCTAGGAGGACCACATCTAGATCATGTGATTGAAAGGGCATTTAATAAAGCAGGTTTTGTTTTTTTACTTGAACCCTTGTGAGGATTCCAATGGTTGGCTCCAGGTCACATTGGGGTGGGCCACCTCTGGTATTCTACACCTTTGGGTAGAATTCTTTGTGTGTATAACCTAGTATTTCAAACAAGATTAAAAGTACAGGAATATGAATAGAGATCTGAAGCCTTCAAAAGTTTAAATTAAGTTACAGATTTGATTACGAATGGATTTTTTACGCAATTAATAAAACTCACCAACTGTATCTTCAGAAGCAGCAAGATCCTCAGTAAAGGAATCATCATCATCTTTTAGTAGGTCCTCCTCGTCATCATTATCCTCTTCCTCATCAGAAACTTCTTCAGAATCTTCTTCCTTCTCCTCTGCATCTTCATCCCCCTCCATGTCTTCCATTTCATCAGTGGATGTCCCGTCCTCGCCAGTACAGTTCCCACTGTCCAGTACAGGTGTTCTTTTATTGCCGTCCCCTGCATGTGCTGGCTTCTTTAATACAGGCTTTTTCTTCACATGTACTTCTTCATCACTCTCTGAACCTCCTTCTTCCTCCTCCTGCTCCTCATCTTCATCTCCGTCCTCTTCCTCCTCATCCTCACTGTTCTCTAGATCATCATCACTGTCGGCAAACGCCGGCATCTCAAAAGAGGAAGATTCCTTTTTACCCTCCAATTTTATACGTTTAATAGCCTTTGGGGCAGGCTGCTCGTCTTCAGATATCTCATCATCCTCCTCCTCCTCATCATCCTCCTCCTCCTCCTCCTCAACATCCTCTTCCTCCTCCTCAACATCCTCCTCCTCTTCCTCCTCCTCCTCATCATCATCATCCTCCTCCTCCTCCTCTAAATCATCTTGTCCAGCTTCTCCATCCTGAAACACTGCTTTGCGACGAATGCGCCCGGTTTTAGAGTCCACCACTTTCTCTTCAGTGGGCATAACAAAGCTGCAGCAGTGAGATAATGGTGGTTAGTATTAAACAAGAAAAAAAAACACAAACCTTTACAAAAACCAGCAAAGGATTAATAACAGCAACAATTAAAACACCTCATACTATATAGCTGCATTGAGCTATCACAGAAATAGAAACGGACATGATTATACATAGCGTCATTACATAAGCATAACTGTAATGTGTTCTACATTCACTTAAAAATTTGACATTTCTCTTCATCTGACATTCAAAACAAATTGTAGACAATATAGTCACCTAGCTCATCTAAACATACTTTAACTTGCGTATACATTCATAGACCATAGAGAAGTGCTTACTCTTTTTTTTCCACATCCTCAATACCCAGAGGTTTGGAGTCTGTGAATAGGGAGACTTTGCTGGTAGACATCTTGGAATCGATAGTCACATTTGTAGAAATCAGGGTCTGAACAAGTTCATGGGAGGGCTTCGCAGCTCGCTGAAATTATACACATTAAATTATTGACTCCTTGCTTTTAAGGAACTTTTCATTGCCATACATATTATAGTAACTGCATTAACCTTCTTGATGGTGTTCCTCAGTGGCTCTGGGTACATTTCTAGTGTAAAAATAGGGGTAGCTCATCTGATCTAGGTCAGTGGTTCCCAAACTTTTTTCCTGAAAGCCCCCTTGCCTGTGTCCAAGACTAGGCCTGACAACCTCAACTTCTACCCTAATAAATGTATTAAAAAGAGCTCCCACTCTGTTGTAAAGCCCCCTCCCTCCTAACTTACACACACACAACCCTTCTTTTTACCACCAGCAATTGTGGGGATGATACCATGTTCAGGGGCTTTGTAATTAATACGCAAAGTCAAATATACATAAATAACATTTTAAAAATTAAATGTAATCTCTAGAAAAAAAACTCACAATTGGCGCTGCTTATTTACATTTCACTTTGATTCTCACTTTGTCTTTCGGTTTACAGAGCGCAGGGGGAGCACAGAGCTGAGCTTGCAGCCTGTCACCCCCCTCTGACACCACTGATCCCCTAGCTCCCCCGAGGTTGGGAACCACTGATCCAGGCAATCCCGCAAAGTCCACCAGCGATGTCGGAACGGGAATTGCTTCTGACAGGGGACTTGGGACCAGGGAACGTAAAATTAAATCAGCACCCCTTTTGCCACTGAAATGCAGACTAAAATTTATTGTAAAGGGGGTTCAAAACATAGCTTATAGCAGTGGTTCCCAAACTTTCCTTATAGGGCCCCCCTTTTCTATTTAGGAACATTATCGAGCAACCCTCACTATTCATGCACAGGCTCAGAATTAGGGCCCGCGCACTCCCGGAATACCTTTGCGCCCCCCCAGTCTGGGAACCACTGGCTTACAGCATATAAACCGTTGATCTCTTAAAGCGAACCTACCATTCTGCAGCTCAGCCGATATTGCAGAAATCCCTAACTGAAAATCAAAACTATTTCTGACAGCAGGAGGGGTGCCCCTCCCACTGTGTTACGTCTCGCCTCTGCAATATGTCACAAGCTGCAAGGATATCTCGGATATCTCTGCCCTTGCGGCTTAAGGAAATCCCCAGTCTCGCAAGAATGTGACGTCAGCGTCACATCTGCGTGACTTTGTGACGGGTGAAGAGGGGAGAAAGAAACCTTTCTTCACCCAGCATCAGGCCTAGTTATATGTTCATGCATCTTCTCTGTACTGGATAACACCCATGGGCCTATAGAACCTATTTTCTCAGATCACACATGGTTGAAGAGTAGGAATATCTATACCTGTTGTTCCTGTTGAATATGATGCGGCCCCAGGTCTATATAAACAGCATCCTTATCATAGACCACACCGCCGACGCCTGAGAGAGGAGCGTAGATCGTTTTCTCCTTTTCGTTTAGCGAGCGCTTTTTCAGTTTGTCTGGCAGTGGACATGGATCAGGCAAGAAGCTTACATCTGAGAGGGCAAAATCCCCAACACCTAAAACAGACATGGTGACATAAGTAATGGGTTGGAACATATAGGCAGAAAGAAACATTCCCCCCCCCCACCCCCCCACCATTCCAAAGGCAACCAGTGGTAGCTCTCCTGGGACTGTGACAGACATTCCCTTCAAAATAACTCTTGGAAGGTCAATAAGAAAAAGGAAGGGAGCATATAACCTGGTAAGTGAACTTGGCTCTTGTTCTTCAAATACGCCCCGCGCAGGTACCCATACAGAGAAACTTTGCGATCACACTTTGGATTAACTCTGAGCTCTTCTGGATTTGTTAAGTCTTCCATTCTGTTGATTCAAAAGAAGATAGGCACATTTTATAATGGGATTTATAGAGAGCAAAGACGTAACAAGGGCACAAAAATGATTGTGGAAAAAAATTTTCAGAAGAGAAATGAAATCTTTGAAAATCACTGATATGTTTACAGCATGATCAGAAGGACTGTCTGACCTGTCTGCTAGAACATAGGGATGGGTTGTCTGCCAGATCAGAGGGCGGAATTTCATGACGGCTATGAATCTTCCCAGATTCCGGATTTCTTGTTTTTGATATTCAGAATACACCATTCCAGAGAGGTAGAAAAGCTTGGCACCCTAAAAAGAAAAGAGCACCCTCAGGTTGCAATACTGAATATGATATAGCACATACAACTAATCTATATAAGGCAATGTTCAGTATACAAAAGTAGAGGTCCCCATACACCTTACCATACTATTTCAATGTCATATGAGGACCTCTCCAAACCTTCCAATCACTATGTATTCTATCAGGTAGGACCCAACACTGCATAGCAGTGATATATACCTTCAAATCACTGTGTATTCTATCAGGGAGGACCCGGCACTACATAGCAGTGATATATACCTTCCAATCACTATGTATACTATCAGGGAAAACCCGGCACTACATAGCAGTGATATATACCTTCCAATCACTATGTATTCTATCAGGGAGGACCTGGCACTACATAGTTGTTGGTAGATCTAATGGAAATTGTACAATTGTGAAACCACAGCCCCAGTACTCATGCAGAATCATGGTTAAATGACTTTGACAAGAATGTAATGTAAGGATATCTCTATTATAATTTGTTTACTGTAAGGAAATAGTACCTGACTTTCCAGGCCTGATGCCCCCCGCCCCCCCCCATCCTTAACTGCTACCTAAACCACGTTTTTATTGTCTGTTCATCCCATATATCTTTCTCATTCTTTAAATTACTGCAGCTTTTACATTGAAAAGTGATTTAAATGAAATTACAAACGCAGTACAAAGCTATATTACTTGAATAGGTAACAATTAATTTATATTCTGACTTATTCACTTGAACACTCAAAATATGTTTTTCTGGTTCCCGTAAAAGCTGGGTGCATCTTTGGTCCAGTGCGTCTTATGTCCCAAAAATACGTTTATTTATTCTATAACTATACAGTATCACTCGTAGCAACATTTTCTAGTGAATCAGATAAGCACCTGTAAACTTCAGTCCAAAATCGTGCTTCAAGTCTCTTCTTGACCTTGCGCAACTGTTTGTTGTTTCTAAAAGATCGAGGTGGGTAAGGACTCCCATGATTTTTGGAAGAAAGCCAGGACTTGGCAGATGTTTAGGAAACTCAAATGTCTCCATCTCGAACCCAAAACTGGCATTAAGCATCAAGACCTGTATCAAAATTAGAGGGTGAATCATGTTCATTGTTAGTCTGCAGGTATAATATTACGATTTCTTACGGATCACGATGAATTAAACCAAACTACATGACAGAGAAGAGAGAACTTAGATATAATAGACTCCAGCACCATTCACAAGCTGGTTTCGTCCTTGGGTCTATTCCCCTCAGGAGCATAGAATCAACAGGTCTTGCTGCATGCATGTTAGGATGAAGGGTACAGGGATCAGAATGATGAGATCATCAACAAATGATGATCATCACTGTCCAGTCATCATGCTGTGAGTTGCATTGGAGCAAGGGGCTGCTTGTACTGCAAAAAAGGTGGCTGGATCACAGGAGTTTAAGACTTATGGTCACAGTACACCATGAGGCAAAAACCTATGGCACAGTGCCAGAGGTGACCCCAGAGCCCTCTTTTGGGCAAGGAGCTGTCAGCACAGAGAGAAAAAGCAGCCTAATCTACTTTCAACTCCCCATACCACCCCTCTTATAAGAAAGTGTGTTGTGTATCTGGTGTGTGTGTATGTGTGTCTGTGTGTATGTGTGGTGTGGTGTGTGTGTTGTGTGTGTTGTGTGTGTGTCCTGTGTGTGATTGTGTGTGTCTGTGTGTGTTCGTGTGTGTGTGTCTGTGTGGTGTATTGTGTGATGTGTGTGTGTGTCTGTGGTGTGTGTAGTTTTTTGATGTGTATCGTGTTTTTAATAGTGTGCTGTGTGTGGTGTGTGTGTCATATGTGTGTGTGTGTCTATGTGTGTGTGTGTGTCTTGATGTGTGTGTGTGTCTATGTGTGTGTGTGTGTCTCTGTGTGAGTGTGTGTATATGTGTGTATTGTATTGTATCTTTGTGGTGTATATGTGTGTGTATATTGTGTGTGTGTGTTGTATCTTTTTTTTTATTTTTTTTTTTTATGTGTTTGGGTAAGTGTGTATCTTTAGTGTTATGTGTGTGTTGTCTATTTGTGTTAGTGTGTGTGTCTCTGTGTGAGTGTTGTTGTATCTGTTGTGCGGGGTGTCTCTGTGTGCGAAATGATGTGTCTCTGTGGGCGTGTGGTCGATGTGTGCGTATGTGTGTTATCTGGTGCAGGTATGTGTCTATGTGTGCGTTTGTGGCGCGGTGTGCGTTTGTGTCTCTGTGTGCGATGTTGTTATCTGTGTGCGTGTGTCTCTGTGTGCGTGTGTATCTGTGTGGCGTGTGTCTCTTGTGCGTGTGTCTATGTGTGCGTGTGTCTCTGTGTGCGTTTGTGGTATTGTGGAGTGTGTCTCTGTGTGTGTGTCTCTGTGTGCGTGTGGTCTGTGCCGTGGGGGGGCTGTTGTCTCTGTGTGGGTGTCTCTGTGGGTGTGTCTCTGTGTGCGTGTGTATCTGGTGGTGTGTATCTGTGTGCGTGTGTGTCCTGTGTGCGTGTCTCTGTGGTGTGTCTCTGTGTGTGTCTTGTCTCTGTGTGTGTATCTGTGGTGTGTGCTCTTTGTCTCTGTGGTGTGTGTGATCTGTGTGTGTGTGTGCTCGTGCGTGTGTGTCTCTGTGTGAGTGTGGTCTATGTGGGGTGTTGGTATATGTGGGCGGTTGTGTATCTGTGTGAGTGGTGTCTAGTGTGAGTGTGTGTCTCTGTGTGCGGTGTGTATATGGTGCGTGTTGCGGGGTGTCTCTGTGTGAGTGTGGTCTATGTGTGCGTGTGTGTGTCTCTGTGATTGAGTGTGGTGTCTAGGTGTGCGGGTGTGTATATTGGTGAGTATTTGTGTGTATTATGTGTGGAGTGTGTGAGTATGTGTGGGTGTGTTGTATATGTGTGAGATCATTGGGGTCTATGTGTGAGTGTGTGGTTGTGTCTATGGTATGTGCGATGTGGATGTTCTGTGGGCGACGTGGTCTCGTGTGCGAGTGTGTCTCGTGTGTGCTGTGACTCTATGTGGCGTGTGTCTTGTGTGCGTGTGTCTATGTGTGCGGGTGTCTCTGTGTGCGTGTGATCTGTGTGCGTGGGTGTATCTGTGTGCGTGTGTCTCGTGGTGCGTGTGTCTCTGTGTGGTGTGTCTCTGTGTGCGTGTGGTCTCTGTGTGCGTGGTCTCTGTGTGCGTGTTGTCTCTGTGTGAGGGTATCTGGTGAGGGGGCTCTGTGTGCGTGGGTCTATGTGGGTTGGTCTCTTGTCGGTGTTGTCTCTGTGTGCGTGTGTATCTGTGGTCGTGTCGTCTCTGTGTGGAGTGTTTCTGCTGTGTGCGTGTGTCTCTGTGTGCGTGTGTCTCTGTGTGAGTGTGTCCCCCTTCCTGTTGTGTCTCTGTGTGTGTGTGTCTCTGTGTGTGTGTTGCCATGCCGGCACTTCGAGATAAATAAGTGGGTTTGGGTTTCAGTTTGGGCACCCGGTCTATAAAAGATTCACCATCACTGCATTACACAATTTATACAATTGCATTTAGTTGCGTGTGTACATGCAAGGAGGTCCTTCCAATACATAGTTGTTGGCAGATCTGTAGGAAATTGTACAGAGAGACTGAAAAGTGTCTAGTTATGTAAAAGCACAGACTTCAACCTTCAGAAATATTGTATAAATAACTTACGTATACCTTCTAGTATCAATTATTCCTAGAAGTTAAAGGTTATTTTTATAGTTTTAGTCACTTGTCATACAACAGGAAGGCAACAAACATTTATAGCTAAAACCTTTTTCTTACCAGATCTGCAACCTTAGCCAGATCGATCATGGTATTGATGTCGCAGCCACATTCTATAAAGGTGAGGCGACGTTTCTTTCCTGCAGAAAATTTGGAGAATTTTAGAAAAAGAAACATGTTAAATTCAATGTTCTAACTAATAATAAGAAATAAGAGTTTCAGGAAACAAACAACTAGTTGATCAACAAAGCCAAAGGTCTCACCGGAAACAATGGTGACGGGTCCACGGATTTCACTCAGCTTCTGCTTGGTGAAGTTCTTAATCAGACACCGGATCAGGGTGCTCTTTCCAACTTTTGGGGGTCCAACAACTACCACGACCACCGGGGGAGGCTCCAAGGGGGTTCGATCTACAACTGGTATGTGATGCTTTTTTGTCTTAAGATCCTGAGTTCTAAAAAACAAAGTGATTAAATTGATTTACAGTCGAGTAGCAACAAAACCTTATTTTTATCAGCAATTCAGCGCTGCCAGACACGGCAGTGCTGTATAGTTCTCATGACAGGATGGGCAATTTTGAGGAAAACAAAACACATTTACACTTACATGCACTGCATTATATTTCCCATAAGGGCTTGTTTCCACTTTTGCGTTTTCGTGCAGTTGTCACCGCGCAGCTGAAACCGCGTGCGTGTCCGCATGAAAACGCATGGCATAGTTTTAGCGTGTTTTTACACGTTTTCCCGATGCAATTTTTTTTCAAACGCGCCCAGAATCCGCATCCGCGTTCGCTCTGCCATGCGTTTTTTGCGCAATTTGAAACGCATCCAATGCTTTCCTATGGATGCGTTTTTGGGATGCGGATGTGGTTCACAACCGCACCCTAAACCGCATTCGAACGCGCACAAACGCACCAATGGAAACTATATTGATGTTTCCAATGGATGCGGTTGTTTGCGCTTGCAGCCGTGCCGTTATAAACGCGCAAAAACGCAAAAGTGGAAACAAGCCCTAAGACGCAATACGCCTTTAAATGCCAACACGTGTATTGCACAAGGCCCCACACATTTATGTCACAAATCTAAACTGACAGTTAGGTCGACGTATGTATACATACGTTTTACATTACATATAATTATGACTCTAAAATGATATCAATGTTTCTTCAAAATATTCAAGGCATCATATCAAAGCAGCAAAAGTCATTGTCATGTGAATACGAGTGGCACCAGGGGCAATAGAATAGCTGAAATGAACGAAGCAGAACATACAAGATAAAGCACATTGCAATACAATAATTGAAATAATTGAAAAGGCAGGTTTCCAGTGGCACCCCAACACATGCCTATGATAGTAGATGTCCTGGTAAGCTATACTGAAATGCAGCATGCATTTAGATACATTAAGATGCATTACAGACCATTGCTTTGTAATAGGCTGTCAAACAGTGCACTACCGACTACCGTGCATCTCAGTGCAATAAGCTGAAGTAAGCAGCATTTACTCCAATTGGGTGCCTTTTGGGTAAAACACTACAGACCTGCGCTGGCTATTGGTAACTGTATATTTAGGAGGCCACAGCGGCTATGTAGGAATAGTTCACCTGTGGAAGTTCCTTGCCATGCGCACAGCAGACTGCACTGCAAAGGCTTTCGGGTTCCTTTTCCTGGCATCTTCTTCTCCTCCGGCGTCTCCCTGCTGACGGTTTTTCTTCTTGTTGGCTTTAGGTCCACTGTTTTTCTTGCGGTGTTTCTTTTGGTCTTTTTCCTCCATCTTCACAAGTATTTAGGGGTCTTCACCTATATAAACAAAAGCTGCATCATTTTATGTTACAACATGACATCCTAAACCAGAGGTCTACAACAACCCATGGCTCTTTAGCCATCTATTGTGGCTCTGTGGCTGCCACAAACCCCCTTTCTCCACCATATAGTATATATGTTTTATATATGAGTATATATGCTGAGAGATAAAGTGCGGCTCCATGTTCTCCTTCCCTAGAACCTGACTGGAGACGACAGCGGCCATAGCAGGGAAGAGATGGAGAGGACAGCCACAGAGTCACCTTTTACATCCCGTCTTTGGGCTGTTTCACTGCACTGTTTACTAGTAATGCACGCATTAGCACTAACACATACAGTACACAAATGCTATGCATTATGTTTTTAAGCTCCAGACTGTTTTTCCTTAGTGAAAGACGGGGTAAAATGGGTATTTTTTTTTGGGGGGGGGGTTTGCTGACCCCTGTACAAGACAAATAGGGAGAAGAAAAAAAATTTCAAAGCAGATCTCGGATATTAAAGTGGAACATCGCTGCATCTGCTTTTTATCGGCACCAGAGGTGGCGTCTTTCCTCTCAAGTCCCTTGGTGCCCAGCAGCCAGCCAGATCTGAATCCGGTGACACTGGACCAGAATTCAAATCCGAATTGGTGGATAGAGAGAGACAGGAAGAGGAAGAGAGTCTCGCTCCTCCATCTTGCAACCTGGAGAGCTGGACATCTAGGCATGTCAGTGCATGAGCGAGGAAGAAGGAAAGGCAAGTATATATTTATTTTTTTTTTATCTTTAAGGGGTCACAGTCCCCAGATGAAGACCACATATAGAGGAGTTCTGTGTATGTTTTTTGTTTTATCCGTTTTAAGGTCATATCCAACGTGTGTACCATTTCTATAGCAAAAGCCCTC
>CM070037.1:22134479-22147699 GCA_036250615.1 Ptychadena robeensis
TATCACTGCTATGTAGTGCTGGGTCCTCCCTGATAGAATACATAGTGATTAGAAGGTTTACAAAGGTCTTCATATTACATGGTTGTGGTAGAAGAAAAGTTGTTTGCACAGAAATTGTATGGTCCAATTGTAAAGCAGGGAACACACGGCTCGAGGTTCCTTGCAGCAGCGTGATGGCCCCGCGGTCTCCATGCAAAGCAACGGACATTGATGGTCATCTTGGATATCCCTCGAAGACAGGGATGGCCACATATGATATGGGTCAGATAGATGGCTGTGAACACGCACGGCACTCGAAGTTGTCATCGGTCTGGCCCAAATCTACACGTGTGTTCCCAGCTTAAGATGTATGTGGGCCTTTAGGGGTCTACAACTTGAATCAGCTCAACGAATAAACCTACATGCTTGGCCAAATTATATCCAAGGAAACATGTTCTGTTCTGAAGGCGTTTGATGTGCCATCATCACACCCACCATTTAACACCCAGGTGCCCAACCTGCGGCCCTTTGGGTGTTCTTTGGCAGCCTCCCTCGGTCATCCACTTGCGGCCCCCAAAACGTACCTGTTAATTTATAGGTACTCACCTGGCCACCGATCCCCCGCTTACAGGTCCTCACCCAGGAACATCTGAGAGTGGGAAGAGGAGGAGAGGCGATAAACCTTCGTGATAGTAGTACGTAAATGCAAATCTGTAAACCCAGATGGCTCCAGAGCAAGTCCCTTAGCCTCTCCACTTCTCTTTTAGTGTTGGCAGGGGATCAGCAGACTGGTGAGTACCTATGCTCCTATTATTACACTAATGAATGGGGGGTGATTGTACAATATTTATTGCAGCACATAAGAATAAAGCCTGGCATACACACGCCAATTAGCGGCCAATTTTTCCGCTGACCGACGGGCGTGCGCGCTCGCGGCGTCGGTCGGCGACAAAATCGCCCACCAATCGGCGTGTGCCCACATGGAGCGACAGATCCCTGTTGCCCCACAGCTCGGCCGGCCAGAGAACAGACATGTCCGATGTTCTCTGGCCGATGCCATTAACTTCAATGAAGACCGGCATCTTCATTGAAGGTAATGGCCGGCACACAAAGGGTGCCCGGCAGATGAAGTCAGCCCGGGAATGCAGCGTGATGACGTCATTACGCTGCATTACAGAGCTCATCGGAGCTCATCTGTCGGCACCCGTCTGTGGGTGTATGGCAGGCTTAAGGGCATATAATCTTTATGACCAGTATAGGTTAAAAATTTGATGTGCTGCCCTTTAGTGATGCTGAGGGCCGCACTTGTCGCCCTCCATTTTACCTCAGTTGCCCACCACTGATTAAACATTAAATAGTTGTTACAGCTAGCATTTCTTTTTTGCCCTCTAGAAATAATCTGTTCAGGAGCACCATTATGAGAGTTAGCTGAACAGTATATAAAATAATCTCCTCCAATATAATGGAGAAGTTAATGACCTTTTTGTTGCCCAGGCTGGCAGCCTAGACCTGAAACGTCTAGCCGTAAGTTTGGGTCACTCCTTCATTTACATAAACCTGGCCTGACTGTTTTCACACCTCCAGGGGTACAGACAATGGGGATTTTCATGAATTGTTTATTCCAACTGTCTGGATGGCACACAGAAGCAATGTTGACGTCTGGACTCTGAGACACTCATTACGTACTATTAAGCTAATTGATTGTTAGTCATTAGAGCTAATTAACATGTTTTTATTCACATGCTTTAATATCCCTAATTATATGTTGGTACGCCATTAAATTAGGATACTCGTAAGCCATAAGTGTACGATTATATAACATTTATTTATCAAATATACAGTATATACAGAAATGCACACAAGGTCAGCATCCTTCACAACAGCAGTTATTTGGGAGTGAGTAGAGGATTCTGTTTAAAGACAATCATTAGCAATTTAATTACCATTTAATATGTCTAATGGCCGTGTTATTTACTATAATCAGCTAAGTGCTTCAGGGTGTAATGATTTTGTAGCAAGGACGGTTTTATATACAAGTTTTATTGTTAATGCATTAGTATCATGCAAAAATATTTATAATAAAATGTAGTATATCATTCTAAAATAGAGAAATTAATAATAGATATTTGTAGTTAGTATCCAAAAAGAAAAGATATATAGCCAATATATATATTCATATCTCCAAAATTTTGCTAAAATGTCCAGTATTTTGTTCAAATCAAAAGAGCGGACCTTCATTAACACCAATGGAATTGTTGGCCACTTCTGTCCAGCATGGCTGGAACTCTTCCAGGATGTCTTGCAATGAGAAATCCTGAAATGCATCCTGACTGGGCACTGATGCCATAGTAGATGTGTACTCCAATCCATGTGCCTCCCGAGGGTCCACAACATAGGGCAGATTACTGCTGGGTAACAGTTGTGGTTTCATATATGGGTAGAGTTGAGGTTGGGTGATGCCAAGAGGATTCATAAAAAGAGATGGAGTTGTGACATTTGAAGGCTGGTATTGATTTGGCCGCATATATCCCAAAGGCTGAGAACTTGTCAAACTGTCCATATGTAAGTAGTTCCGTGTCTGGAGAGGAAAGGCACAGTTCTTGTAGATATCTTCAGATTTCTCATTATACTCCAACCCAAAGGGTTTTCTTTCAGGTAGGGCTGCTTGGCCTACTTGAGGGGTCGGGTTAAACCTTGGCCATTGCATATTAGGTGGAAGATTCTCTTCCTCTTGGGTAATTTTCCTATTTTTCCTGGCTCTGCGGTTCTGGAACCAGACCTATAAATATAAAAATGTATTTGTATTAATTTCTTCATTCCACATATTATGTTATCTACATCAGCAGTGATGTGGACCACCCTTAATGTACAAACAATTACTAGCAGCTATTAGGGGAAAGCCTACAGTCCAAATACAAGTCAATGCTGTCTCACCATTCTGTGGACATGTTAAAGAGTATTCTGGAACCAGAGCTTCGAATATAAAGAGAAATTCTTATTAACTCCTTTATTCTACATAGTATGTTCTCTACATCAGCAGTGTTGTAGGCCACTCCCAATGTACATACAATAACTAGCAGCCATTAGGGGAAAGTCCAACACTATCTCACAATTACAAACACCAGTCAGAGTAGTCTGGAACTGGTTACTTTACTTGACTTCCAAGATCCCCACTGTGGACTGTGGAAACTGGTATTCTATAGGATTTGGAGTCTTCTATCACATATTTCTAAACATGGAAGTACTTTAATCAAGATCAAGCGTGCAATGATCAACTACATACTTGTTGTGGGTAAATGACTTAACATATTGAAGCCACTAAACTGAATAGTGTCGTTCACACAACTGCTGGCCTATTTATTTGGGGCTTTAGAGAAGAGATTGTCAGATTATCTTCGTAATAAAATCCAAAGTATCGGGAAGGGAATCATGCACCCAATGTGGTGCGCATCAATTTGATATTTCATCCACTGCATTGCGAACATTCTTTGATCCCATACAAATCAAAGCCTGTATAGCTACCTTTAGCAATAGAAGAGTCTTGTACCATGTTAGCCGATGCAGAAAGTTTGGAATTCAAGTGATCTCCTTTATTGTCAAATTTAAGTAATTAAAAGAGCAAGCTTTCTGGATGTCTCAGACTTAATTAAGCACAAAGAAGGGATCTGAGACATCCTGAAAGCTAACTTTTTCAATGACTTCAGTTAGCCAATAAAGGTGATCACTCAATATAAATATTGATTTTCTAAATTAACCATAATCAAAGAAATATGCCTAGCTTGTACAACTAACGGATATTAGTTCCATACCTGAATCCTGGATTCGTGCACCCCTGTGAGATGGGACAGCTTTTCCCTCACTGAAATCCCTGGGTAGGGATTGGTTTCAAACGTTTTAAGCAACAATTCTAGATGAGATCGGCTGTAGACCGTACGACGTCTTCTGACCTTTCCAGTGATGGAGTTGGTTCCATTTACATGAACAGCATCCGCATCTAACATGAAGCAGAAAAACGAATTAGTCATCAAATTACAATAAAAACTGGAACAGTAGATATATGTGATGAAATATTTAGAGATACAAAAACATTTGTGGTCCAAACATATATGTTTTGCATTCAAATATTGATAGATAGATGAGAATACAAGTTAGGCACTTTACTATTTCAAAAATGATGACCATAGCCCAAATCTGCTATGGTTATGGTTATACCAGTTCTGGTAGAGTAATAGCCCCCCCCCATACACCTTCATGGGTAGCCCCTCCATACACTTTTAGATCCCTCCATACAATTTCTTTTAGATCTACCAACTATGTAGTATAATGGCCTCCCTGATACAATACACAGTGACTGGAAGGTTTAGAACGGTGTTCATATCACATGGTTTTGGTAAAACAAAAGTTGATGGTACAGAAATTGTATGAAAATATTGTAAGGTGTATGGGGGTCTTAAATGTCACCCAAGAGCAAGAGTGGCAAGGTTCCAGAACCTTTGATGTATACATGGTTGTAGATCATATATTAGATAAATTATCCCAGCAGAAATTATCCAGATGCCCATAGAAATAATAAAATGCTCAATAATCCCACTTACCAATAATGGTCTTCTCCAGCTCTGTCATCTTCATCTCAGCAGATGATGCCCAGTTGAAAGCCTCCATAAGATCTGACAGTGAAGTGATGTGATGGCCCTTTTTATAGGCTCAACCTCCTACCTGAGATATGTAAATGTGGACATGTCTGCTGCTTTCCTATTCATTTCCTATTCATGGCAAGGTGTTGGAGGGTCTGTAGGTGACAGTGCCACCAGTGGCCCTCTTCACCCCCTACTGTGTTTTGAGTCATGAAAGACAATACACAAGTAAGGGAGACTCAAAGAAGAAGCCTTATTAGCACACTTGGCCTCAGACACTGACAAGTCAATCCACATCCAATGAAAGGGAAAGTTTGTATAAGAAATTCAGCATAACAAAACAAGTTAGTTTAATTTAACTTTAAAACCAAACCAACCAAGATTTCAGATTTTTACTGGTTTTAACTATTTGGTAACTATGTTATTTAGAATGTATTGACACACCTGCTTCAATTTTATAACATGTATTTTAATATTCTGGTGTACTGAAATTACAGAAATTCACCATGATACTTAATAACATAAAACATTCATTAGTGATGCTAATGGAGGGTAGTCTTTACTGGATGATAGAAAAGACCATTCCTGGAAACCTTCCCTAAGGCCTTTTGTCAAAGTCCAGCAGAAATGATATGTGAATGATCATTTACTGTCGGAGAAGAATAAAAAATGATAATTATAACACCTATATATCACATTGATATTATTTGTTAATTATTTAAAAAATCTATTGCAAAGGTTTGGAATACAGCTCTTTAACTAATTATTATGCTTATTTGTCAGATCAATGTTCTGTGTAAAGCTGGCCATACACCTTTAGATCTCTCTGTCAGATATCCTTTAAGCTAGCCTACACGTGTAGGATTTCCATGGCCAATTTATCACTCATCCCAATGGATTCCGGTATCTCAGCGGGAATGGGAGCTGCCGATCATCTGCCAATAAGAGTATCCGATCGATGAACACCACCTTGTCCAAGTGATCACGTCCAATTGATCTGGGGCTCAGAATTGGATCAGAATTGGATCCGACAGAGAACAACATGTTGTTCTCTGTCGCGATCCAAGTGGACCCAATGATGAGCCCCAGATCAATTGGACGTGATAACTTGGACAGGGCAAGTGGTGGGTGCAGCGATCGGATACTATTAATGGCAGATGATCGCAGCTCCCAATTCCCTGATGAGCATCGACTGGAAATCAATTGGTGTGAGTGATCAATTGCCATGGAAATCCTACACGGTATGGCTAGCGTTAGATCTACCATCAACACTATGTAGTGCCGGGTCCTCTGCGACCTGAACCACAGGTGACACGGGGCCCCTTTGGTCCACCATACACCTTTAGATTCCTGGTCACGATTTACTTTAGATTCTCCTTTTGTTTACCAAAACAAAACCATGTTAATATGAGGGACTTTTTAAACAATCAAGTCTTGTTCAATCGCAGAGGACCTGGCACTACATAGATGTTGGTAGATCTAAAGGATATGTGACAGAGAGATCTAAAGCTGTATGGCCAGCTTAAGCCTTTATTATGGTTGTACCGTGTTTGCCCGAAAATAAGACAGTGTCTTATATAAATTTTTAATCCCAAAGATGCCCTACATCTTTTTTTTGGGGGGGGGGGTCTTATTTTTTCATAAAGAACAACACGGCACTGGGGTATCAGGGTGGGAGGATCACTTAAAATGACACAGGGGGGATCAGAGGGGGGAATCAATATGGCACAGGAGATTCAGAGGGGGCATTACCATTTTAGTAACCCCTTCTGATCCTCCTGTGTCATTTTGATTGCCGCCTCTGATCCCCCCTGTCCAGAGTTACAGTAACATATCTTTAGTTGTGCCTTATTTTCGGGGGGATGCGTTAAATTTCAGCGTGAGTCAAAAATTTAAGGGTGCCTTATTTTCAGGGAATGCCTTATTTTTGGGGAAACAGGGTACTTCCGTAATTGTATATTGCACAAGAGAAGAAGGAGAGGGTTGTTCAACAAAGATTTTTTTGGTTGATTGATCAAAAATATAGAATGGCCACAAAAAAACAACCACAAAAAAATTTAAATAAAAAAATATAGAATGGCCAGCACCTATGATATCGGGCAGCAGTGCAATTACGTCATCACGCTGCTGCAGGGAAGCTCAAGTGGCTCCTATATCGCAATGTGTGTTCCCTGCTTAAAGGTGTATGGCCAGCTTAAGGTTTAAGGGACAAATCCCATTGTATTATATTTGGCCTGCAAGATTTGAAATGATGCCACAGATATGTCTATGACATTTGATGTCATATGTGCTATTCTATTACACTTTGCTTGTTCAAGATTCAATCTTGAAGGAAAACCTACATTTGTTTCCATATGAAATGGTTCATAGTTATATCTGAGGAGATGGAAAAACTTCCTCAATGAATATAAAGATTGGCTGGTGACTTTTTAATTTGGGTCCACTTTACTTGAGTTTGACACCCCTGGCCTAGGAGACGTTCTGCTGAGAAGAACTCATGAAGAAGCATATCATCATATTGATTTGTTCCATAACGGGCTGCTCCTCTTCTAATCTACACAGAAGTGTGTTTTCCTATAAAAGAACTCCCAGGACAGGGGTGTCAAACTGAACCACACAATGGTCCAAAATGAAAAATTTGGTCACTGGCCATCCTATATGTTTATTGTAAAAATATTTACAGTTGTGGCTTGGAAATGGCATGTATTTGCAATCCCCTTTTTTATCTTACTTACACCCCAAAGTGTGTGTTGGTGTCTCATTTAAAATGTATTTGCTTGTTCTGGATAAGAGATATCTTAGTTCAATGGATAAGCACAGAGTTCTCATTTCAAATGTTACTTTATTATAAGGACATCCAAGTAGGATTGCCCTAGGATATGGTGTTGCAATTTTTTTAAAATCATTATTTTATTATTTAATCGTTATTTTATCATTTAGGTCAGTGGTTCCCCTGGGGGGGGGGTTACAGTATTCCAGGGGGTTGCTGGCCCTAATTCTTAACCTGTGTTTCAATAAGGAGGGGGGCTCGATAATGTTCCTAAATAGAAATGGGAGGCCCTGCAAGGAAAGTTTGGGAACCACTGATTTAGGCTAAAGCACTTGCTCTGACATCCTTAAGTTGAACACAGGGATTCTAACATAGTGCACAAGCCGGCCATTGACAACAATGGGGCTATGGCAGGGTCTGTCATAGCCCCCTATACGTTGGTGCCTTGCGTTCATTACGAGGGAGGCTTGGTATATGACACTGTCAATAGACGCAGCATACTGACGTATGACTAATGTGTCCAGGCATGTTAATTACACCTCAGCCCATTGATTTAAAAGTGGCCGCTTTATCGGCTGCACTATGTAGTGGGGTCGATAATGTGGCTCTAACAGAGCAAATAGGGTGAACTTGTGTTTGTTGGATGCACATAGTGCAGCCCTTGTCTTATTATTTACAAATTGAACAGTCATTTCATGGTTTTATTTTGCACAGACGTATTTGTAACAAAAACAGAAGAAAAAATCACATCTATTCAAAAAAATGAGCCACATATAATAATACCGTGGGCCAGATTTGGCCTTAGCTTGTCACCCCTGTTCTAGGAGAACTTACCACCTTTAAGCTGGGCATAGACGGGAAGATTCCTGTGTGCGTTCCCGCCAAGTGGTCGATCGGCAGAAAATCGGGTGCGCCCACCTGGTCAGATTGACCAGGAATCTACTGCATGTCCGATCGCATGGTGATCCCATTAGTTGCCGTCCCCATCTGAAGTAATGGCCGGCACCCAGAGGGTGCCTAGACCATTCTCTGCACTTTCACCCGTGCGTGATGACCTCATCACAGCCAGTCGGTCGGCTGAGCAGTCGACGGAAAAACGACCTGTCTATGCCCAGCTTTAGTGGTGGACAAACTGTGTCTTCTGCATAGCTCACTACTGGGCCTTCCACAATGTCTTATTGTATTATGGATCTTTGTTTTTTTATTTGGAAACATACTGAAAAGCATTCACATACAAAAAATTCAAACAACATAAATGCACAAAGAGCATAATTATTAATTAACTTTAGGTCATGTCATAGTTGTAAGCCTGTCAATGGTTAGCGCATCAGGGATGGAGACATAATCAATAAGAGAATAACTAGATCTCTCATCCACTACAAGCTTGCTTCTTCTGTGATGTTTTTGCCATCAAACTTCATCCTGGATATTGAGACTTGTATGGTTAGCTTGGTACAGATGTGTTTCTGTGTAACTGAAAATATCCACCTGAAGCCTTCAGAAAATTAATAAAAATATGATAAAAAAAACTTAGTAGATATAAAAATATATATAATATATAATAAAATATATATTGTGGTATCTGGTTTTCTTTATAAACACAGATACAGGTCACATGGACATGCCAACGTACTGTAATGTGTATTGCTTTGCTGTTTTCTGGTCATTCGTTTTGATTATCACATATCAATACATAGGTACTTAGTACAAATGAATTCACAGATCAAATGAGGAAGCCAAGAATCACTTTCTTAGAAGACTAAGGCCGAGGCTTTACTACATTCTGCAGTGACCACGTCTTTTGCATGCACCTCATTCATTTGAAATAGGTGCATGCGCGTGATATGCGCATATCTCCTCACTGTGCAATTTTCAGAATGTGGCTATGTCTCTACTACTGGACATGCTTAAAACATGAGCATGTTTGATTTTGTCGACGCATCCTTTTATATTTAATGGACTCGTACGCACAGGCACAGTAAACACATAAGGTTGCACATTAACACACCCATAGTGATAGCATTGGGTACATTAAAAATGCTAGGGTATGCGTTTGGTGGGGCGTCTATCAATGCATTCAAGTAAAAAAAAAAGCCCCCAGATTTCTCTCACCACGTCCCTAGCACATGCCAAGGTGACCATTAATGCTAGTGGAGACATAGCCTTAGTTAGTTAAAAGCTTGCAACCAATATATTATTCTTATAAGGAAGGGTCCCAGAAAAACTTAAGAAAACTTAAGTATCAATAAAATTTCTCCTGGTTTTTCTCTATAAAGATCTCACAATGTATATAATGTAATAAGCTCAGAGGAATTAATAAATCCACCACAATTGTTTTCGCTGGAGTATAGAATAATGTATAATGTAATGTAATGAATAATGTAACTTTTATAGTTAATCTACATGAGTTGGTTAATATCCCAATCCAATTATTTGCCATCACTTTGATCCGTGGCGCCCATCTATGATTTGCCACCCATTCAGGCGATGTTTCTTTCAGTGTACCCATCGTTTACCAGTGGGCCCCGTTACATGACTTTGGTGCGTCAGACAGATCCACAACGCCCGGGCCTGATGTGGGTCATGACTATGTGTTAGTATAGACCCAGCCTTAGCAGGCTTTGACACTTCAAATGGTTTGTGTATTCTTATTGTGGTCATTGACAATCCTTGTGACATCTAAACCTGACATACACTAGAAGTATACCTGGGAACATGTCCTTACATGTCCAGAATGGCTAAGGCAAGGCGGCCTAATTAAAGTTTGTTTCCTTTTAATAAACTGGTGATTGTAGATTAGATTCGGCAGACTGACTATCAGCGTCTTTATGGTTTATCATATCAAGTCAAATATCAAAGGAAAAATGCACAGGTTAGTAGGTTAGTTCATAATTAGGAAACAATGAGGACATGAGTTCCAGGAGGGTCCATGCCTCCTCTACCGTTGAGTTGGTTGAGTATAAACTTCTATTTCTATGGCCATTGTATACACGTTATGATTTTGCTGCAGTCTTGACATAGATTGAATGTCTGTTTAGGATGCTTGATGACCATTTATTTCATAATTGCTGTTAATAATTGCAGGACATCTGCATGGTTGGATAATATACAGCGGCGCACATATGTGGTACTCTGGTACTCAAAAGGGGCCAAAACCTAGCTCTGCGTAGCTGCATTATTGTAACACAGCTCATATGCGTACTAACAACTTGGAGGCGCTCCGTGTCTGGGTGGCCGCAGCTAAATGTTACATTTATACAATTTATGTCACTTGGATAACTGCAGGGAAACATGAATGACTATGAAAGGTTGCAGTTAGGGGTGTGAAATTGGGGATGTAAATTAATTTCCCCCCTAAAATATTGGATTCCTAAGGGTGTTGTAGATCTGGGGGATGAAAGTAAGAGCAGGCATATGTAAAGGGTAATATCTGACAAGAGAAAAGCACTGTGTGACAGTTGGAATATGACTATGAAAGGTTGACATTTAGACTGCAGGTAGTCTCAGGAGTTAGTTACTTAAGGCCCCCATACACATTTCAATTTCCCTACAATCGATGTCAGATTCGATCATAATTTATGATCGCCATTGGTTCGATCAACTACCTCCCACATAGAGAAACCAATATTTGATAGATGTTGAATCGATCTATCAAAAAAATAATTGAAGGAAGCCGATCATAAACACACCAAAATGTCTGCCAATGGATGTAGAAGTATTCTTATTATTTAACCAAAATCGGTCGGGCACAACAAAATAACATTCGATGTACATTTGATCGATCCAAAATTTCCGACATGTCCGATCACTTTTCCATCGAACTTTAGTCCAATTTTGATCGAACTAGGTCGATCGAACCATCTGGGCAGACATCATCTTTTGATCGATCTATAAAATTGATCAGTTTAGGTCGATCAAACGGGAAAATCAGAACGTGTATGGGGGGCCTAAGCCAGAAAATCTCAGGGTTGTACTAATGAGATCTGGGGGTTCAAACGTGTCATATTGTGAGAGTTACATTTGACCCAAAGCCAGCTGGTGACCTGTGGATGGAGACAGCTAATCAGAGGCCAAATATGAAGACATGGAGGTCCATCTGCAGCAGAATCTACCATGCAGGAAGCTGACATAGAGGACAGTGAGGGAGACCGTGAGGAAGATATATGAGTTGAGTACCAAACACCATCTCCTGGTACTCATCTCAGGAGCTCACTAAAGGCCCCCATACGCCTTCCATACAATTTCTGTACAATCAAATTTTGGTCTACCAAAACCATGTAATATGAGGACCTTTCTACACCTTCCAATCACTATGCATTCTATCAGAGAGGCTCTATACTACATAGTTGTTGGTAGATCTAATGGAAATTGTATGGATTGATCTTAAGGTGTATGGGGGGCTTAATACACTTATTTTTTACTGTAGGTTCCAACAAGAACAGCCCTGTGATTCAAACAAATAAGATCTATTTATATTATACCAATAGTATCATTTTAGTATTAATTAGTATATTAATATAAATATGAATGAAATAATTTAGTAAGTATACTCATTGTAGTAATAGTAATTGTTGGTGTTGTGTTATTAATTATCCTAGACAACAGATGTAAGGTTATTAAGGGAAGTTATATTTGAGTGACCTTTAAAAATATCCCTAATGTGCTTTAATACTTTCTGTAATGTTTTCGAGGTTTGGTCAAGAGGGTATCATGGCACGTATCTGGTGGTCTTGACCCGAAGTTTGCAGACTATGGGTATGGGTCTATAACCTGATTAAAACAGTTCTTGGTGTGTCCCTGAAAAAAAGACCCTGTTGATCCTCTATTGAACCTACATCCACAAGCAGCTAGGCATGTTGATACCCGATTGATTTTATATTCAAAGCCAGCAAAATGATGATTGTTCATGTGTCCAAATCCTCGGCCTCACCCTTCTCAGAGGTCAAACCTTGTGTGAATGGCTTCATTCCATAGTTTGGACAAAATTTGACAAAATTTGAACCTGACCGTAAACCATGGTCGATGTCCATTGCTTTGCATGGGGACCGTGATGTCTCCATGCGAAGCATCGGCTAAGCAGTGCTGTGTCTTCAGCTCTTCCGATATTGGGCAGCAGTGTGATGACGTCATCACGATGCTGCAGGGAAACTCGAACGGCTCCAATAGCGAGCCGTGTGTTCCCTGCTTAAGAAGACACATTTTGTCCTGGATGACACAGATACAGTATGTGGACCCAAGGTAGTTTCTACAAATATTCATATACACAAAGCACCCCTGTTTATCTCACTACATGACGGGGATTGATTCTCATGAATGTTACCATTTTGTTAGAGTATGTTTCCATGGCGCTATCGGCACATAGCTGATTACCTGTCTGCAGCAGCGGCTCATGGTGTTCTGCCAATACGCTGGTCGGAGGTTGACGCACTGCACTATCGGCCATCGGATCGGCCATCGGATCGGCAGAACGCTGTGAGAAGAGCGGCTGCTGCAGACAAGTAATGTGGATCGGCTCCATTGGCATCCCCGCCAAGGAATGCGCTTAGCGCTGTGGCAGCTCTATGGACCCAATAGCGCCATGCAAACATAGCCTTACTAAACATTGGACAGACATGGATGTTAGCATATCATTCATAAGTAAAATGTTAGGACATTTTTCTTTTCTCCATAACACGTCTAACACACGTCCATGCAAGCACAAGGAAAAAGTTGATTGAGTAAGAAAATTTTTCTTTTCTAATGATGATGTAAGTGTCACTTAGGTGTGAAGAAAGATGTTATCTCCTCATTATCTGTTGTCTAACAAGTAAAAGAAGAAAGGTGTTAAGGTGTTGAAG
>CM070037.1:22155874-22168678 GCA_036250615.1 Ptychadena robeensis
GGGGATGGTGTGTTCAGAGTGATGTGCAGTGTTAGTTTTCCACCACACATAGCGTTTTGCTTTTTTGCCAAAAAGTAAAATTTTGGCCTCATCTGACCAGAGCACCTTCTTCCACATGCTTGCTGTGTCCCCCACATGGCTTGTGGCAAACTGCAGACGGGACTTCTTATGCTTTTCTGTTAACAATGGCTTTCTTCTTGCCACTCCATTCCATAAAGGCCAACTTTGTGCAGTGCACGACTAATAGTTGTCTTATGGACAGATTCCCCCACCTGAGCTGTAGATCTCTGCAGCTCGTCCAGAGTCACCATGGGCCTCTTGACTGCATTTCTGATCAGTGCTCTCCTTGTTCGGCCTGTGAGTTTAGGTGGACGGCCTTGTCTTGGTATGTTTACAGTTGTGCCATACTCCTTCCATTTCTGAATGATCGCTTGAACAGTGCTCCGTGGGATGCTCAAGGCTTTGAAAATCTTTGTAGCCTAAGCCTGCTTTACATTTCTCAATAATTTTATCCCTGACCTGTCTGGTGTGTTCTTTGGACTTCATGGTGTTGTTGCTCCCAATATTCTCTTAGACAACCTCTGAGGCCGTCACAGAGCAGCTGTATTTGTACTGTGATAAGTTTACACACAGGTGCACTCTATTTAGTCATTAGCACTCATCAGGCAATGTCTATGGGCAACTGACTGCACTCAGACCATAGGGGGCTGTATAATTACGCACACCCCACTTTGCAGTTATTTATTTGTAAAAAATGTTTGGAATCATGTATGATTTTCATTCCACTCCTCACGTGTACACCACTTTGTATTGGTCTTTCACATGGAATTCCAATAAAATTGATTCATGTTTGTGGCTGTAACGTGACAAAATGTGGAAATACTTTTGCAAGCCACTGTATATCCTGTACCAAAAATGTGCCTGTTTCATGATGGGAAACTGTTATTACACACACAATGAAATGTTTATAGCTGGCCATAGATGCTTCGATTATTCGTACGATTTCTGACTGATTGATCAACATGATCACTACGTTGACAAATGGATGCATGGTTAAACGTACAATCGAATGAAATGACAAGAAATCCCACGGAAAATCTAATGAAATTACAAGAAATCGGTAGTATGTGCTAGGGAGAAGCGTGACGAAAGGCGGTATGTGCGGGGGAGAAGCGTGATCACAGGTAGTAATATTGGAAGTGGAGAACATTTCAAAAAGAAAATCATAAGGAAGTTAAAATATGGTTATGTCCCTGGGCCACACGTGCCACTTCTGGTTGGCTAAATTGAAGCTTCTCCAGAATGGATCTTAGCTTTCAGGACATTTTGAAATCTTGCTACCCATGTTTCAGGGTAACATATCATAGTTGCCTGTTTATGGCTGCCAGGGGGGCTGTAGTCTCAAAACCTTAGACCCTAGGCACCCAACCTGCGGCCCTTTAGAGCGTTCTTCAGCAGCCCTCCTCAGTCCTCCATTTGCGGCCCCCGAAAACTTACTGTTCATGCATAGGCAATAGGAACTCATATTGCATCGCATAACCTCTGAATCAAAATGTGCATCGCCATACCCAATGCTTGAAGTATCATTTAAAATAAGTTTTGTAATTTAAAATTGAAAAATAACGTCTTCCAGCTCTGCCTGCTGTCATTTCCACATAAAAAAATGCTTATACAAGTCAGTATAGATTGAAAATGTTATGTGCGACCCTTAAGTGATGCCGAGGGCCGCTCTTGTGGCCCTCCATATCAACTCAGTTGCCCACCACTGCCTTAGACGGTGCTTTGCATCCCAAAGCAGAGGGGTAGCCATGTGGCTGCCACCCAGTGGTGGGTTTTGAATGTTGCAGTGCCCAGCTCTCCTTTGTGATCTGTGGATCCCTTTTGATTCACTCTGTGGGGATCTGTTGGGGATTGGCTGTGATGTGGTTGACTAGGTGTACAGATATTATTCTCCACCTAGTGTGGATTTGTGCTTGTGTTAGAGTTTTTGCCCTTGGCTATTTCATTTACCAATCTCCTGTGCATGACTTCTGCTTTGGTTTTGGACTTGCTCCTTGGGTTGTTTCAACAGTCTTCGCTCCCAGATTCTTTGTGCGCTTAAGTCTTGAGGGCAACAAAAGTGGGGTAGACATATTGTGTCTCCTGTTCTCCTGGAGGGCTTGAAGGAAAAGACTACAGTGGAGATTAGGGTCTTATACCTGAACTAAGACTGGTGATCCCCCTGCGACCCTAACAACTTGTGAACTTTTAGACTATTAATCAACTCCCAAGAGCCATCTATCTGCAGAAGAATGGGCATTGGAGTGTGCTACAGCGTTGTGAACAGATAGTCATCTGCTATAGTTAGTGCCATCTCTGCTGTTGAGCAACATGGTGTTGCATGTTGGCCAGCAGGTCAGATCAAAAAGCAAAGGAGGATGAGTCTGGGTGGCAGGCTAGGGGGAACAAGCAAGAGAAACCAAATAATCCTGAAAGAATCTTGCTCCTACAGACATTGATATGTCCTCTTCATAAAAGGTATAACTTTAAATAAGTTCTGGTCTCCTAGTGTTTATACCGAAAGTTCCAATATCCCAGATAGGAAACACCTGGAAGCCTTTGAGATGTAACATTTGGTGAGGTAACCCCACAATGCAGAGTAAAGTCCACAAAGAGACAGACAAGCTAGAACAATATTGAAGGATACGTTCCTTTCTACACTTGGGCGTTAGATGGCAGTATGATCCATGAATGGGATTCCACAACACGCTCTGCTAACCCTGCACACACAATTCTAGTTTTGTATGTCAAGTTTGCATGTTATAACAATTATCTGACACTATAGCAACCCACCGCAATTAAAATAAACCCACATTGTGTGTGATTTGGTGATTAATCGGAATCTGGATGAGTTTTGACTCGTTCTCTGTTATATGATTTCTGGTAATCATTGCTGTACGGGGTTCCAGCTTGGCACATCTGGTTTGTTGTTTCTATAATTTGTTATGGAACTGCATGGAAATATATTTAGATGCAGAAGCATTCCAGTTTTACAGAAAGTATTACACAAGAAAGACATTAAAGCTGATTTCGTCAGTTCTGTATAGACTCATGTACCTTGATCAAAACATGTGGAAATGTTTTTTTTACATATCATGTTTGAGTGTGATTCATGATTTGTCACTGCCGTGTAAAAGTCCCCTTTGAAGGTGGGTTTACACTTGTAGATTTTTTTCATTCGATCAAGGAAGAGCGAACAATTTTTTGGTTAAACAAAAATCTTGAATGCCCAATTTGTTTGATAGATACATTTTGTTTATCGATCCAGCTCTTCCCTCCCACTGTGTGACTTGCCCGCCGTGGCTAACTTCTAAACAATCATAGCAGGGACAGTCCGTAGTCTTGTGTGAATTGGAATGCAGAATCTAACGTGATGTAATCGAAGCTTCATCTAGTGGCTGTTTTATAGAATTACAGTTCCTTAGAATTAAAGCGCACCTAAACTCAAAAAAAAAAAAGCACCAAAAAATTTTTATTACTTTTTTACTTACCTTTAAACTATCCCAATAGCTTAAAAGTGCTCAAAAACCCAAAAATATTCATTTAGCAATCATTCCGATGCCTGTGGGAGCTGCCATTTTAGATTCAGTGTTTGATTCCAGGCTTGCATGAGTTGAGGCCGCAATATCTCCGGCGGCCACCGGGGGGCGCCAGATACAATGTGTGTCAATGGACACAAAGTGAAAGTGAGAAAAATAAATAAATCAACGTGAATAGCTCCTGGAGATCGGCAAAACGCCACAGCGCTGAGGAGATGCTCACACAGAGGAAGGAGGGGTGAGGGGACAACTATACAGATATCTCCACACAGGTAACATTTTTTTATTTACATATTGCCCCAATAGTCAGGGGTTGGCTAGCCAGGGGAAAAAGTTTGTCTGGTGGGTTTTAGGTGCCCTATAAGTGTGGGTGGAACTGCTTCTCTCTGTTCTTAATAAATATGATTTTGCCCGGAGTGAGGAAGGTAAGTACGTTGTTGTTTTTATTCTGTAGTAGTTTTCACAGATGTATACTGCTGACAGGTGAGTATTATGTCAATGTAATGTATGTTGGCTTGATGCCCACTGGTGGCTGGGTGCTTACTTTAGAATTTTCTGTATACTTCCTCTGGGATGATGACAGATTAACATGTATTAAACCCTATACGATTAAGGATATATTCCGTTGTTTTAAACTTCTAAGAATAGTTTGCAAAAGTAGGGCTTATGTAGCGCACATGTAAATCTATGCATCATCTGGCACTACCAACTCTACAGGATAACCGTGCTTCCGGGTTTAGGGAGACTTTAAATGGAAACAACAAATCCTATTTCATAAGCAGATTTGTTCAGGAACTTCATCCGGAAGCGTTCATTGAGCCATCTGGAAAGGTTAAAGTTGTACATCTTTTTAGAGTTAAAATCTGTAAAATACAAACAGTACTTTACTTGTAACGCATCTGAGTGATACACTGACTTTGAAATGTCCTTAGTCCTGTGCTAATTCTTTCCACGCTTCTTTCAGGGCTAAAGGTATCACGGACTCTGGAGCCAAAAGACAGTGGGTCCTCCAGACCTTCCTTTTCGGAATAGCTTCCCTCTCTCTGCTTATGGCGTACAAGCCGGGGAAGAAGAGACGATAGAGCGAGAGAAAGGACAGTATGGCCAGCACGCTCTCCCATGTACTTCCTGGAGTGCCATCTTTCACTCCGTGACCCGTTATATACATTCATGCACGACCTCTAAGCTGCAGGGATTTTTAAAACATTTTCATGATGAAAGCCTGTCCATAGCTGGCTCTTTTATACAGAAACCACAAGCTGGAAAGTTCTACTGAAATATTCTAAAAGGAAGTCAAGAAGAACCTTTGTAATGGTAATGACACCAAGACTGGAGCCCAATGTTCAACAAGCATTACTGAAATGCCGCAAAAAGCACCTTATTGGTCCAATAACAAAGCTTACTGCACAATTGAGTCTTTTTTTGGGGGAGAGGTAACCAATACAACTTCAACATCCATTTACATTCCAGACTGTGAAATGGAGACTTTGATCAAATAAAGAATTTTAAAACATGTTCATTTCTGTGGCTGGTTTAATGGAAAGTTTTAAAACTTTTTTACACTATGTACACTGCATTGCATATCGGCACAGCACACACTGGTAGTGTATTAAAAACACTTACATTAGTGTGTAAAACATGCGTGCCACTGGGAATGGTAGGACGGGTTTACTATGAAATGTATTTTGTGAAAGGGCTCTGTAGGTGATTTTGCCCAAAAAAATTAAAGCCAGCCATACACAGTCGGATTCCATGGCCGCTCGATCACCTATCCGATCGATTCCGGCGATTCTGGCGGGAATCGCAGGTGTGATCGATCGGCCAATTAAGAGAATCCAATCGCTGCATACCACCTTGTCCAACGGATTCCGGGACGATTCCGTGTCCGATTGTCCACCTCACAAATGGCAACTCCCCCTGATCTGTGCAGAATCGGATCAAAAAGACCAACATGTTGGTTCTCCGTCGGATCCGATTCTGGGCCCCTGAACGATCGGACGTGATCGATCGGACAAGGTGGGCTGCACACGATTCCGGCACGATCGTTTCGCGTGCACGCGCCCGGAATCGATCGGCCCGGAATCCGGCCGGAATCCGACCCGTGTATGGGGGCCTTAATATCGTATAAATGTTTCTGTATTTCGGGTTCAACTTAAAAGGTGAAACTAATATATGAAATTGACTGATTATATACAAAGCAAGATATTTCAAACCTTTAGTTATAATTTTGATGATTATGGCTTACAGTTTACGAAAACCCCAAAGTCTCAGAAAATTTTAATATTGTGAAAAGGTTGACTATTCTAGGCTCAATAATCGGCTAATTAATCCAAAAGCAAAGGGTTCCTGAGTCTTTTAACCTCCCTAGCGCACTGCTGAGGAACAGATTTCTGTACCAAAAGCGCACCATAGACTTTAATGGAAAAAAAGTTTTTTACATTGTAGGCCTGTAATTTCCCAAAGTATGTCCATACAGGAGTCTGGTAGACATCCTGAATATAATAACATGTTCAGATGCTTTGTAAATAACTCACAATATCAGATAATTCAGACTTTCCACTGTGGAGCCATATTTGTTGATGGCCTTTAGGAGTTCTTTCACGTGGGGAGATGGGAGGGGGCACCAGCGGGAGAGGCAGCAGCAGCCATGGCACTCGCCACAGCCACATGTGATGGAGACTTCGCAGAGGAGAAGGAGGCAGGGACCGTGGAAGCTGTATGGGCGAAGCGCTCCAGCTTGACAGCCATGTCCTTAGGGGGTTTGGTCTTCCCTTGCTGCTGAGCCGCGCCGCCATCTTGCCTGGGGCAGGAGGGGGACTGCCTGTGCTGCATAGTAGAGCCATAAAACCGCGTTCACAGCAGCCTCGGCGGGACCGGAGAGTGTGGGACATCTTTCTGTGGCAGGGGGGCAGTTATGGCAGCGGAGGAGCCTGGGGGAGAGGAGGAAAGCAGGATCAGGTGTGGGAGCTCCTGTGCAGTGGGACCTCTCACATGCCCAGCATGGCCACGCCCCCCAATATCAGATAAAGAATGAATTGAAATATACATTTTCAGGTAAATTAGCACTGCAACCACTAGATGGCAGTGCAGATGTGCCAAGTTACATAGGAGAGGATGGGGAGGGAGTGATCCGTTCTCCTGCAGCTGCCTCATTAGATTGGAGACACACGGAGCAGTGACTTTGCTCTCCTGTGGCTCCGATCTCTGCCTGACGAACCCAACTCATCCACTGCTGTTCTGACAGGTCAGAGCTGGACGAGGTGGGACCGTCCGGAATGGCAGGGGGTTAATGGTCTCTCAATCTGGTTCAGTAGGATTCACAATCATGGGAAAGACTGCTGACCTGAGATTGTGCAGGAAACCATCACTGACATCCTCCATAAGGAGGTGAAGCGTCAAAAGCTAATTGCAAAAGAAGTTGGATAGTAATGTATCAAAGCACATTTATAGAAAGTTATGTGAAAGGAAAAAGAGTGTAAGAAAAAGGTGCACTAGCAGCAGGTATTACTGAAGCTTGGAGAGGATTGTCAGGAAAAGGCCATTCAAAAGTGTCGTGGACATTCACAAGGAGTGGACTGACGCTGGAGTTGGTGCATGAAGAGTCAACACACAAACTGATCCTGGACATTGGTTTCAAATGTCGTATTCCTCTTATCAAGCCACTCCTGAACAACAAACGTCATCCGAAGCGTCTTACCTGGGCTGAAGAAAGAAAAATGGTGTCTGTGGTCCAACATCCTCTTTTCTGATGAGGCAAATTTTGCATCTGATTAAGAATCCAAGGACCTAGCGTCTGGAGGAAGAATGGAGAGGACACAATCCAAGATGCGTGAAGTTTGTGAAGTCTGTGTTGATTTGTGAAGCCATGTCATCTGCTGGTGATGGCCCACTGTACATAAGTCCAGAGTCACCGCAGCCATCTACCAGGAGATTGTGGAGCACTTCTTGCTTCCTTCCACAGACATAGAGCTTTATGGAGATGGTGACTAATACTGGAAGGGGGTGGAGAACCTTCTGGTGTCACCATATCAAACAGGAAACAGATTGCATCATTAAGCCAAGCCATACTGTACTGGCCCATAGACAATGACCGTACACCTGGCTTGGTGAATACATCCTCACAATGACATACCATTCAGCATTCCTACCAAAAAAGATTTTATTCTTGCTGTGAAGTGGGGGTACAATATTAATAGTACATTTATTTTGTGTTATTTTATGTAACTACTGCAATACAAAATAATGTGAACACCATAATATTACACATCATAGCAAAAATACAGAACATTGATCAGTGATTGCTTAGATTGCCTTTGCAAATTGAAACCTGTTACTTCAAGGGAGAAAGCAGGACTTACATCTTCTACGACATGTGCCACTAAATGTCACTCTGATTATTCATCCTCTGAAGTTCTCAAACACACAGCCTTCAGGGAGTATTGGCCATTTACAGCTCTCGCATACTGCTAACCCCTACTTCACTAGGTAGGGCGTAATGAGGGGAACCACCGAGGGCTAGGCCATCACCACCACCAAATATGTCTGGAGGACTGGCAGATGAATCCTGTTGATGAGAACAGCATTCAGTGGTGCATGTGAGAGGAAAATTAGTACAGTATACAACTTTTTTATAGACATGTCTGTGTAAAATTTTTACTGCTGTAGCGAACTGTAGATGGGTCTGAAGATGAATATCAAAACTACCCGAATGACCCACCCCTTAAGATATTACTACCAGAAGTAATTTAGAAGTCTGCTTAATGTCTTGACTATTGAAACTCAACTGATTTCTTTTTGGTCATATTTGCTTTGCATAACCAAGTACCCACCATACTAGGCTGGATTTTGTTCCTGCTCTTCTGTGATCAAGTATTTCATCATAAGGTTCAGATGACCATGATAACCAGGTTCTATGCCTTATTTTACCATCCAACCAAGCGGATAACCTGCTTCATATCATGGTCATAAACCACCTAGCTTCCAATGCCCATATTGGCCAACAACCATATTTGTGAACCAATTAGATATTAAAAAGCTCCTACCTTCAGGTACCATTTTTAGTACACATGGAACCATTGCTTATTATCCAATCTTCTTTACATTGTATATTCACTGCGGGCCCATTTCTAGCCTTTCGGGGGCACTATGCAAAGTTATTGCACAGGGACCGCCTGGCCAAGTTGGTAACCTGGTGAGGGGTATGTGCTATCATTCAGCCGTCCGAGCTGTTGAGGATCATCAGTGTGGCCATGTCGGGAGGCGTGCGGGGTAGAGCATCGGGGGCATAGGGGAAGAAACGTCCCTGATTCAGCGTGCACTTGTCCCACCAACTTCTCAGATTTTATGACTCTCTGTATTTTTTTTTTTACTCTATGTATCACTAGCCCTCAAATTTTAACATCAGTGTGTAGAAATATCTATGTTTAAACAGCTACAGCAGATTTTGCATACTCTGCATGACCATCTCCAAGTGATCCTTGGTACTGGTAGTGTTATATTTCCTTGCTGCTTGATCTTCCAGTTCAAATTTAAGAATGATGAAAGTCCTCTTAGCATAATGAAAACCAAGTTTCAATGAGCCGAAACCTGTGTACAAATACAACACCTATCTGACCTCCCCAGTAGGTGCATGTTGGGTTCATGCTATGGATTACCAGTGGAACAAATTCCAAATCTCACTGAGAAGAGGATATGTTGGACTAGTCTGACGAGGAGGAGGCATATATGTATTACAATGGTGAATATTTTTGTACCTATTTCAGAAACATTAGATAAATCTCACATTCAACTCCCACATTTGCTACTACGTGTTAAATAATCCAAGAAGTTATACATTTATCTGCATGTCAGTTCTGAACACAAAGTCACCATGTTCTAAAGAAAAGTCTATATTTGCGTTAAGTGAGAACACACACCCGTTGTCAATGACCACATCCCTCTTCCTATTGGTCTATCCATTTTAAGGTGGAATATCTGTCTGCTAGCGCAGTCCTCATCTGGGAAGAGTGGCTCTTATCTCTGGTCTCCACCAGGCAGGTTACCTGTATTCAATAAAAATAGACAGCTTTAGTCTCAATTGTAACAAATAACAGCATTTATCCTATATACACCATATAAACAAAATCTGAGCAACCTAGACTGAGCATATGGTGTTAAAACAGAGGTTGCTATAAGTTTCATTTTAGATATTTCCATTGTGTATAAATAAATAGTACCGTATTTCATATGTTTGCCATGCATTGAGTAGTGATAAGCAATATATTCAAATTCATGACATTTCATGAATTATTCACCAAATATTCAAAGGAAATTAGAAATCCCCTGTCATTATTATGTAATGTGAATATTGGCAATTGAACACGTGAATATTGGGAGCGCAATGTGTTGTCACAGTGACATCTAGTGGTAGAATGTAAAATAGCAGCTGCATAGAAGTTATTCATGCATAAATCGGCACATGTACATGCAAATATTGCGAACGCAATGCATTACACTTTCCCCAGAATCTCGAATATTCGAGATTACAAAGATATTCTCAAAGTGCCAATATTCACATCTAACACTAGGTGAGCCAATCCTTTTATTTTTTTAACAAGCTGCACATGCACCACAGGACAGGACATAATACACCTGCGCTAATGTTTTAGGGGGTCCCACAGCCAACTCTTGACGAGGCTTACTACTGAGTTCTCATCTGTTCTAAAATATTGACTGACATGTCGGCAAACTTCTTTCATTGCTATCTTATAAAGATGACTGGCAACACAGGGTGCCTTCAAGTAAACTTAAACTCCAAACTTTGTGGACTTCCTTGCATTGGTTAACCAAGCAATATTTCATTCCGTTTGGAGTTCTTTCCTAACTCTATATTCTCCCATCATAAAAGCTGAAAGATGTCTAGTGACATCTATCCATGAGTCCGGGTTGTCATTGTCCCACCTCCAGCACGGGCAAGTACTACTTGACTAAAGGTACCCATGCATGAGTCAGTTTTGCGTTCGATTTCCAAATGATTGATCATTCACAACAAAAGATTGTTTGGGAATGGAACGCTGACCACCGTTCGAAATATCGAACAGGTATCTGAAGTGTTGGTAAATCCCTGTTCAATTGCAATTACTTTGGATGGGGACCCTCGATCCAATCATGGAACGATCATTCCAAAATCAACCAGTGTATGGGTACCTTTAGCTCCCACTTGAGGGTTTCTTAATCCTAGTTTTAGTGCTACCTACCACCATCTCTGGGATTTAAGATGAAGAACCTCGATGTCACTGAACAAGACTAATGACTGATGGCTACAGAAAAATACAAATGCAATAATGTGCCCATTGTTTACCATTGTTTACGTGTTTTTGCAGTGCTACCGCACAATGCTGGCGGAACAGAACCCATGACGTGCCAGAATAGTTTGCCACGTCATTTCCCATAGGGTAATGAAGAGAGCATCTCCAGTACTCGTTTTTTAGACTTAAGGTCGACTTAAAGCAACCGATTTTCACATTGATTGTAAGATCGATATGGGACTGAATCTCGATCGGAACTGTATCGGACATGTCCGTAAATTTAATCGACTCCATTGTAATCGAGACGTGAATTTTACCAACCGATCGAGGAAGCATTCAAGGCATGCCTACCACTATACCACTTCTGCTGGAATTCAATGATTAACATAGATCGGTTGATTACTCATCATGTTGTTCATTTATAAAAAGATCAAGGTTTAACATATCGATTTTCGATATAATAATCTTGAATATTGATTATCTTGAAATCTTTACGTGTATGGCCATCTGAGGTCTTATGGTCAAGGCTACACTGCATTTATTTCAAAACGCATTTAAAAAAAAAATCATGTGCCCTGTTGCTGTACCCTCGCCTCCTCCCCTCCTTCTTCTTCACTTTTCCTCTCCAACTCCTAGTTTCTCCCTCCTCTCCCCCTTTTCTTTTCCCATGTCTTCCTATTTCATCTTCTCCCGCTGTACCTCGCTCCTTTCCTGCTGCTCTCCTCTCCCCCTGTCTCCTTCTCCTTTTTGTTCTGTTTATTTTTGATGCTGAATGCAGGTGGTGCTCCCTGTTACTGAACGGACCGGGACTCATGATTAGGTATGGATGCCGATCTTCGCCCACCCTAGTGGCCCTGTACGCTCTTTTTTTTTTATGATGGAAGCTCGTACATGTTCATGGGCCGGAGTGCCTCATGCCTGCCTCTCCATTTCTAGGGACACCGAATACACCTTGAGCTCTCCCCATCCGCGCACTTGGCTTATATACGTGTTGTGCTTCGTAGCTCCCCTGTGCCCACCTTTTGGTTCTGGTTCTGTTGTTTCTTCTTTATGTGTTGCTGCACCTGCGGTGCAACGTGTTATTTCTCTGTTATATGTTTTGTTGGGAAAATGTTTTCAATAAATATTTAATATTTAAAAAAAAAAACCAACAAAGTGGAGCCTTAAGGAATAATGAGCAACTATCATATGGTTAAATTGACCAGTGCAGTAACAGAGAAGTAAAATATTTCATGGCTGCAACATGCACAACACAGATATTATTTATATACAGTATATAAATAAAAAATATATATAAAACCAGCTGAATTCATTGGTAAAAAAAAAAAACAATAATACTGTGAAGCTATAAGCTCTTTGACTTGAAAAAATATGAGATTCCAGAATGCAATGTCTAGAGTCAGTGAACCAGAGGACTATTACAAGCATCATATACTGCAAGATAAATAAGGTATATTGGTTTGTAGAAATACCATATGTGCAGAAGCATGAACGTGATGCAGTCCAGGCCGGGAATGGGTGGGAGCTTCTGTGCGTCAGGGCATGCAATCTCTTACTGTACTTTCTATTTTCTTTTGTACTTGTGTATTGAAGGAAATCTAATGCCCAGATTTTATTTTCTGATGGATAGAATACAGAGAAGTACAGCCTTGGTTTTTTGTCATTATATTATTGCCAGATGAGTTGGGTGGGTATCGCCATTGGGTGGAATCCCCTTATCCTAGTCTTGTAGATATAATAGAATGTGAAAGGAAATGTGTATGGTGAGTAATGTCTAAGGGAGTTGCCACTGGGAACCAATGCCCCTTCTGGAAGATTTTACCTAATTACAGAATATGTAGTCTACACAATAGGCCTCCAGAACGGAGGGGCTAATTATATGTAGCACCTGCCAGGGACAGGAGCTGATAGAGTTAACTGTTTTAGGAGGGAGAGTTGTG
>CM070037.1:22182705-22198100 GCA_036250615.1 Ptychadena robeensis
TATTGGCACTTCTAGTGCCATTCATGAAAACATAGATTCCTGGTGGTAGGTCCGTTTAAAGTCTAGAATATGCCTACTCTACTCCTTGCTAAGGCAGACTGTAGATTGTTGAGAGAGAAAATCTGGGAGCACCAAGTTATGAAAACATGGCCAGGGCTTATGTTAAGCTTGTATTTCTCATACTGCCTCTGTCATGGAACCACAAGAAGTAAGAAGAACTTGGGGAAGGCTTATGACAAAATAAATCTTCTTCATTCTATTTATATTAATAATGTTTTAAATGTTGTGTGTGTCTTATTGGGGGAAACATTTGTAATAGGGCGCTGACGCTGGGAAACAGTCATATGGGCTCTGGTGGGGTCAAAGAAAACAACATGCAATCCTAAGGCCCATTAGGAGTTGATCTGATCATCATTTGATTGGTTGAATCTTGCATAACTACTGGTTCTACAGCTGCACACCTATGCACAATACTCCAAATTTTTCTATAGATTGGAACTTCCATTTGAGTTTTTTTGGTTGTTCATACACATGGAGTTAAATGGAAGTAGGTGATATATTTCCACTGTTAATGGTTTAAATGTGACTAGTCTGTCTCTGTTAAGCCAAAATATCTGTTCTCCCATTGGATATGATAGGCTTATGATAGTCACTAGGCATCCTAGAACATAACTATAGCCCTAAACACATCCTCAACCTCTTTGCCCAAGGACTTTGGGGGTAATTTTTACCTAATTAATACATATGAGGTTTAATCAAAATGAATAGGGCTTACTGACACCTTTCAAAAATATATTTAAAAACTAGTTACCCTGTCTGTTTCTTTTACTTCAGTTTACTCCTTTTCTTGTAAAAGATGTTATTTAATTTACTTCACAAGTACAGTAGCTATATGATATGGACTTACTCTTCGATATACAGGTAGCCATTCTCTTGTGCCAGTCTCCTGGCATGGCTTTGAGCATCTCTTGCTGTGGGTCCGAACAAGATAACCATGGCCCCATAATCCCGACATATCCTGACCCGGTTCGGAGATGTTCCGGCTGACATGATAACAAACACTGGGATCTGAAGCTGCGCAGCATGGAAAGCCACCGCCATGGCAAAGTTACTGTCCGTAGCTACAATGACTCCTTTCCTTTGCTGGTCCTGAGGGTGAAAACAGGTATTTTGAAAATGAATGATGTTTTATACAGGATTAAGGAAGGAAATGGAATTACCCATAAAATCCTTGTACTGCCTTTAAAATCCCTAAATCCCCAACCATCCAAATTGGTTTGCGGAAACTCATTCTCTTTTTTCTCCATTCTTTGGTTAGAATGACCATGGTAAAATTTTACCTTCCTACTGTATCTTTTGCCACCACATGCAAATATGCACCCAGAACGTTTTATTTTACTAAAAGTCCAGGGTGCATAAAAGAGCACATACACTTGGGAAACTTCACACCCGGTACACAAAAGTGAACCACAGAAAAAGCACTGGGCATTTTCCTTTATTCTTCCTCAAATGAGGCTAAGGACTCAAGACTCTGAATCCCAAAAGGGGGCCAGAGGGTTTCTCAACTGGGTTCAAGGTGCTAAAGCATCTTGGCCAATGTCCCTTTTCATAGGGGACAGTAATGGATTGTAATGGTATCCCTGCAAAGAGGGTTCCCTGTAGATGGAAGGCCAGGCAGAGGTTGTTAGCTCTTCCTTTTATGCAATAAGTTGAGTTAAGCAGCCCATACACGGGTCAGATTTTCAATCAATCGACTTAAAACGATCAATTTTTTAGTCGATTGATTGAGAATTGAGTTTTGCCCACCTGGTTAAATTGACTTAATCCGATCAAAATTTAGTCGTTTTTTGAACGGACTGGATGGTAAATTTTGATCGGTCGATTGAAAATTGGTTCAGTATTTTGAGAACCAAGTGTGGTCAACCAATTTTTGATAGATTTTTTTCTACCTATTCTACCTCACTTCTGATTGAAATTTCAATCGGACTATTTTGGATCCATTGTTATATCGAGTGAAAAAAAAATCGATCAAAAATCTTGTACTACATATGGGGCATCATACAATCGACATACAATTTTATACCGACTTAAAAATTGATCGTTTTAAGTTGATTGATTGAAAATCTGACCTGTGTATGGCCTGCTTTAGCCAGACATAATATAGAAGAGAAAAATATCCCATCGGGTAATCTTCTAAATATCAACCTTGCTGCATGCATGGAAGAAATAGAAAAACATCTATGGCTCACATATTTTTGGGGAATTTTTGATCAATAATCTTACCTCCTGAAGCGATGTGAGAAGGTACAACACTCCCCTCTCCTTCACTGAGCCGGTATATTGCAAATATTCCTTCTTCAGATATATATCTACTCCATACTGTTTTGAAATCCTTGAATACTAAAAAGAGACCTGTGGTGTTAGTATAAAAGATTGTCATGTCCAATAGCATAATTAAATAATAATCCTAATTTAATATCATGATACTTCTTAAAACATGGAAATACACAATTATATTTTCCTGATATGTATGTCAGAAGAGTTTAGAGCTATATTATTCTTCTCAGTGTTGAATGACTATTCTACCACTTAAAGCCCCTACACATGTAGCGAGCAGGGGCCGACAGATGAGCAGTGGAGTACAACGCAGAGATTTAAGGTGGGCACACGGGAAGATTTGTAAATAGATTGAAGTACAATCGAGCAATGTGCGTGGTCACAGTGCTTGATTGTGCTCTTATCTGTTTAAAAATCTGCCAGTGTGTGCCTTCCTCCGAGCGGGATCAATAGATTGAACAGGGTTCCAACATGTTGGAAAATCTCATTCAATCTCCTTTTCTTTGAATGGAAACAAGACTCTCCACTCAAAGTATTGGACGTGCGGCTCCTGAACAGCCCGGACACCGCTGTCAGTGTGAAGGGGACGTAGCCAGCACGTCTCTTTGTGAGGCTCTGTTCTGTCTGGCTTCCTTTCTCCCCAGCTGGCAGCTGTGTTGTGTTGTGTGAGAGAGAGAGAGAGAGAGAGAGAGAGAATGGGTCCCCATTGGAGGGAATCGATGTGCCTGCCAGAATGTGGTGCACATTGATTTCTGTTCAAATGATCCCCGATCAATCACAGTGTAGTGACGTCACCACGCTGTGATTGATCGGGGGTTGATTGCAAGGGAATCTACACATGGCCAACCATGCTTGTGGGCACCCGCCACAAAAAGTCCAAATATTCCAAATAAAACATAACAACTTAAATGCACTATAAAGTATGCTGTTGTGAGCTTCTGTCATACCATGCATGGGGTTTTCAGAACTCCACTTTGAATTTTGAAGGCTGCAGCGCTGATGTCCTCAAATCTTAGGAATTCATTCTTTGGTCGCATACTGGACTTCCTCACTTTGGGAAGATCAGGTTCAGTAGCTCCTTTCAGCTGTTCCTCTGCATTTCCAGTGACTTTCTTCTCCCAGGTGGTCAGGTCTCCATTGAGGTATTCTTCTTCCACAAAGTCCTTCAGCCTCTCCGGATGGATGGGTGGCCCGTTATGATCACATGGAGCTGGTCCATTTTTAGGAAGCTGACCTTTATCTTTCTGTGAGACTTTTTGTTTTTTGCCAGAAATTTCATCATGCCTAAAAAAAGAACAGTAGTTATAAATGGTGTCTGTTAGAAGGATATCTTAAATGTGTAGCTCAATCCTAGTTGCGGCTATCTGGTTTAGATTTTAGGCTGAACAAGGTTTTTACTGCTCTTTGTAAATATTTACTGATCTCTCTCTATAAAATATATTCAGGGGTGGGCAAATTAAGGGCCGGGGGCTTGAGCTTTCTTGTCCGGCCCCTTGTCACCTGGTTGAAAAGACGCTCCCCTCCACTTGTTCTCTTCAATGAGTGCACATAATGCCTAGAGGTGACCAAATGTTGCCTTGGGGAAAATGCCATGGTATGATTGTGACACTGTGGGCGCATCCTTATGGCAACCACAGGCAGTCTCGAGAAATTATTTCTGCTCATTGCAATGAATGATAAAAAAAAGGTGCAGGAAATGTAAAAAGATAACACGTCCCTGACACATGTCATCTATTACACATCACCTCCATCATTAGTGATGCAGGGAATTGGCACGCCTATGGAGGGTCAGCCATTACAGGCTTTTGGTCCGGACCCTTTCATTAAATTTAAAACGCCATGGTGGCCCATGAGTCAAAAAGTTTGCCCATCCCTGTTCTAGACCAAGAGGACAGTAACAAAATATGACTGGAGAGGTGTAATAAAGATATGATGAGTTGATAGTCACATAGATAGATCTCCTTCATTCACACCAACACAACAGTAATAAAAAAAAAATCTTGTACCCAACTACCACTAGAAATGATGACCAATGGATGTTCATTTTAACTGGTCGCCTCTTAATGATATTATGTCGGTACACTTTTCTGGATTTAAAGGGTTTGTTTATTGGACTGCCAATAGAAAGTGTCACTCCACAGGGACACATGCAATGTAAAATGTGCACATGGGTAGAAAAACGAGTTCAGCTTTAGTCTACATGCTGGCAGGCCAAAAAGAAAAATGATTATTACCACATGCAAAAGTACTTTTCTGTGTGAAACTTTTCCTTTAAAAGGTTATATTTTATAAAAGGTTTAATTTAAATTACATGCTGGCCTAAATACCGTACCTATTTTGCCAATGCCTGAAGCTATCATTTCTAGTCTATGTGCGTGCCGTTTCTAGTTTTGGACATAGTAAACAAGGATAAATCTGTCAGGTTTTTCTGTTAGCCAAGGATCAGTAAAGCCCCCCATACACCTTTAGATTCCTCCATATTTCCATCAGACCTACCAACAACTATGTAGTATAGTGGCCTCCCTGATAGAATACATAGTGATTGGAAGGTGTATAAAGGTCCTCCTATTACATGGTTTTGGTAGAAGAAAAGTTGCTTGTACAGAAATTGCATGGTAATTGTATGTGGTGTATGGGGGGCTTTAGAGAGCCTTTTCCTTGTTTCTTGCCACAGCTGACTATGTTTTACTATTAAGTGAAGGTAAATCTCACCAACATAAGCACAAATGTTAAATATTTTATTTAGTTGCATAGTGACATAGCAAGAAAAGCAGGATTTGTATTTCTAGTTGTGACCCTATTGCAGTTTGGTGTTGCATATGGTGTTGACTGGAGGTGAGGGAAAGTTCTCAATTTGAAGTTCTGGGGCCACAGCCGCACTGCTCCACTGTTCTACATTGCATGAAGTTTGTCGGCAAGTAGTCCTCAACCACCCCTGACCACCCTAATTCCAATCGTGGAATTATATGCGGTCGTACTACGGAGCAAACATTTACATGTTGTCTATGCTTTCCAGGTGTATTCTTGTGGCAGAAAGCATTAATGATGGGGGAAGCGATTGGGTTTTTAAATCGATCACACTGTGTGGTGGTACAATCTTTCGATGTATGCGCAAGACAATCGAATCGCAACATAATCGAACCGTGTGTGGCTACCTAAAGCCCCCCATACACCAGATACAATTACCATGCAATTACTGTACAATCAACTTTTGTTCTACCATAACCATGTAATATGAGGACCTTTCTACACCTTCCAATCACTATGTATTCTATCAGGGAGGTCACTATACTGCATAGTTGTTGGTAGATCTGATGGAAATTGTATGGAGGAATCTAAAGGTGTATGGGGGGCTTTAGGACTTAGGCTATGTTTTCACTATACGTCCGGACCCCTCCCCTAAGTGGATTGCTTGGTGGGGATCCCAAAGGAGCACAAAGACTTTACCTGCTTTGCAGATGCTGTGTTTAGACATCCGCCGATGCAGAACGGCTCAACATCAAGTGAAGACACAGCATTCACCAAGCAGGTAAGTGAATGTGCTCCATCGGGATCCCTGCCAAGCAATACGCTTAGCTAAGAGGGTCCCTACGTATGTGGAAACATAGCCTTACAATTGATATTCCAAGTAAACAAGACAATGTAATCAAAATCAATCAAGAGAAAGTTGATGTTTGTATGACCCCCAGTATCTTCCTTCCCAGTTGTTCTCAGCCCTTCTATAGTATTCAGAGAGCAAGGTACAGCACAAGTGTGAATGTAAACAAATCAATGTCACTGTAATCAACACCCATGACAAGGGGCGGGATGCCCGAAGACGCAGTGACCAATGAGGGGGAGGAGGAGGTACCGGATGGGGCGGAGCCGCGCGGGTATAAAGCCCCGTGGCGGAAGTGGAAGAGCCCTCTTTGTTCCTGGACGACGAGTTGTCCCTCCCTCCCTCCCTTTGTTTCTTTTGTTTCAGGAGCAGGGCCGGCTGGTGGCCGTTGGTTGTCGCAGCAGGCGGATCCGGGCAGTGTCCAGGGGATCTTCAGTTGACAAGACAGTTTCGGGGTGACGTGCCGGTTCCAGGGCAGTCCCCAAGAAGAAAATTAGGAAATTGAGCTCTTACTGGGGTCAATGACCCATTTTGACGGGTCATGGAAGGAGTCAATTTCAAATGGGGGACCAATCACTGGACGGAGCTATGAAGCCTGGTGGGCGGGGACGCTTTCGGTGACTGGTTACGGGGTTTTTGGGGACACTGCTCAGAGGATCTTCTCTTGTTCGTTTGTTTTCTTATGTTAAGTTAATAAAGCTGTGGCCAGAATATATCCACAAGTTAAATCGGAAAACGGTGTCAGTGTGGTTTATTGTTGGGGGCTGACCGTTCAAGGTAAGAGGTTGGGGGGTTTCTGGGGTAATAACGAAATCTTCTAAAGTCATTCCTGCCCAGGTCATGTGAGTATAGTACTTGGAATATGTAGAAAGAGAATTTAGCTAAGTAAATCTAAAGCCCCCCATACACGTTCCGATTATTCTCCCGACCGATTTTTCGTCCGATCCTGTCACCCGATTTTCACCTAAAATGTTATGGTCAGTCGGTCGGCTGGCATGAAAAATCGGAATTCGAATTATCACCGATCCATCAGCCCGACCCTATTTATTAACAGCAGATCGACCAAAAATTTACAGACAGGTTCGATGCGGTCCCGACCGATTTTTCGGCTGATTTTGAGAAATCGGGATCGGTCAGGTACATAATTCCGAATCCGATTAATCTCCCGATCGATTAATCTCCCGACCACATTGGTCGGTTGGGCAAAATTCGTACGAAAAATCGGAACGTGTATGGGGGGCTTAACAGTTGGGAAGTGCACTTATACTTTAGTTAGTAAGTGTTATGCCCTAACATGACACACAAATGTATAGGAAATCTCATTAGCTCACACATTAGGCATGTATCCCAGGAGATCTACAGGCAAGACACAGTATTTTCTGATAAAAAAATTTGAAAAATTACAGTATTTGAACTGTTTTAATATTCACTGTTAAGAATAAAGTATTATTCACTGTTAAGAATTAAGGATATCAATGTAGTAAATAATTTTGTGATGGCACCCATTAACTTTAAGAGCAGTTGTTTGGCAGTGCCACTTGGTGGAGGAGTTAAGCTGGCCATACACCTTTAGATCTTTCTGTCAGATATCCTTTAGATCTACCAACAACTATGTAGTACCAGGTCCTCTGTGATTGAGCACAGGTAGACTTATGCTAGCCATACACAGCCCGATAAATAGCCCGATCAACCAAGCCCGATCGAAGTTTTTCGTTAATCGGGCATAAATCGGGTTTTGCCCACATGGCCTGACAGAGCTTTCCCGATCAAAATTTAGCGGAAAATCGGCCCTCACATGATCGGACATGTTGGAAAATTTTAATCGGTCTGGTTACATCGTTGTACTTTTCTTGTAGCGCCCAACGAAATGAACACCGATCATCCCCGATATTACTATTACTTCCCATTGAATGAAAAATTGGACGACAAAAATTACGATAAACTCCGACTATGATGTACGATCAAACTGTTACATCGTTCAAAAATCATTTTTTATATGTGGGGATTTTTTGTTAGATCATCCGAGAAAATGCCGATTTTTATATCAGCAAACTTCGATCGGGCTTGGTTGATCGAGCTATTTATCGGGCTGTGTATGGCTAGCATTAATGGTTTAGAAAGTCCCTCATCTAAAGGAAATCTGACAGAGAAATCATATGAGGTAATCACTTTCAGTCTACAAGAACAGAAAATGAAGAATCTACATAAAAATTACCACATTGGGCAACTGCAATTTCTATGTAGAGTAGTTCCAAAAGTCTACATTCATTTCAGGGATTTATGACTTTGTTGGGGTGCTGATCTGGACAAAAGTAGACCCAAATGAAAAGAGACAGGCAGTTCTGAATCTATCATTCAATAATAGAAACTACCATTTGGCTTTAGGTTTTTATCATGTTGACGTACAATGATGTTTCTTGACTAAAGCCCCCCATACACCACATACAATTACCATGCAATTTCTGTAATCAACTTTTCTTCTACCAAAGCCATGTAATAGGAGGACCTTTCTACACCTTCCAATCACTATGTATTCTATCAGGGAGGTCACTATACTACATAGTTGTTGGTAGGTCTCATGGAAATTGTATGGAGGAATCTAAAGGTGTATGGGGGGCTTAGGTTCTCCTTTAAAACAACTTAATTAAAGAATGTCCAAGCCAGATGTATACTCATGCAGTTACAAAATTGAATCGATATAACAATGGAAAACATAACCAGAGACTGTGGGAGCACAGAGTGAAGGAACGAGACTGAAAATAGGAGACTGACATTCATTATGTTGTATTATGATTCTTTTTCCATGACACAAATCTGTGGGGCCTGCAACCAATTATGTTTATTGTATTGTCATTTCAGAATTGACATATAGCTGATTCAGGACTCTCACGCTGTTAGCATACTCAAGAGTAGAAAGTGAAGCTCAAAGATAAGGGTCTATTTTCTTTTTCTTGCTGACCTTCAGTCACATTCAGGGACCTAATTGTGACAATTGTTTAAAATCTGGGAAAATTGATAAAATTGTGAGGGAAGAAATTGTTTTTTTATTGTAGCTACCTAGTAGAATACCAGTAGAATACCTTCGCGCCCCTCCAGGGGGGCACGCCCCCCAGTTTGGGAACCACTACCATAAACCAATATTAACTTATACCATCTTAAACCTGTTAACTCACCCTGCTGAGGACTTGTTTACTTTAGCAATGCTTTCCCTTATTACTGTCCTGAAGAGGCTTAAATTCGACGAAACATGTTGACTAACTATCAATGGAAATCTATTTATGTATGAATTCAGTACAATAAACATCTTGATTGCATTGGTTCTAAAAAAATGTGGTATGTCTCTTTTTAATTTATGTTGTGCTTACTATTGGTATATGTCTGTTTTGGTTTTATTTGCATAGTCCCCACCTTTTTACTGATTAAAAGTCCCTCATATGAGGGTATTTAGAATGAATTATTAAAAAAATGAATTTAAATATAAATTCATTAAAACTTCTTATTGCCAGCAGTAATCAAGTAACCCTTAACTTTTCCATTCAGGCACCAGAATTAGCCTAACCTCTAACATGTGCCCTAAATATTAAATCACAATTTCAATTTCTTTCACTAGAGATCTGGTTTTCTACACAGTCTCTGGTGAAAAAATTTGTCCACTGGCCGGATATTTCTGCTCCTGATCCGGCCAGCAGAAGAATAATGTCCTTCTTCCCGCCGGTGAACAGTGCGGGAAAAGCAAACATGTTATGTTCACACCCCAACTGTCCGCCTTATGGACAGTTCGGCCATTACTTGTCAAAACACCAAGGCTAGAATTCCACTACGTTTTGCATGATGAGACGTGCGCACATTGCAGATACATGCCCATTGAAAATGAATGTGATGTGTTCAAAAGATGTCACCACTATGATTTTTCCATGTTTCGACAAAACATAGTGGAACTTTGGCCTCGGTCATAGTACTGTATCTGAAGGCTCTGGATACTCGAAAGGCAGAAGCTGACACAAAGGGAGGCCTCGGACTCTCTCCGAACAGGTAAGTAACCCATAGTGTAGCTTGGAGTAAGTATTGTTAGTAAACATTTAATCCAAATGTTGTCATTCACTCGCCTAAAATCTCTATGCCAACATCCCTTTATTACACATATCTAACAACAAAAACAAAGGAAGAAGGGAATGGGTGGGGGCCATTCCTTCCTTCTTCCCCTTCCTATTTTGGTTGTTAGAAATTGTTAGTATACAACAGTGGTTCCCAAACGTTTCTTGCAGGGCCCCCCTTTTCTATTTAGGAACATTTTTAAGCCCCCCCCTCCCATTTAAACACAGGTTCAAAATAAGGACTTGCGCCCAACCCCCCCGGAATACCTTTGCGCCCCCCCCCCCCGGGGGGCACCCCCCAGTTTGGGAACCACTGATATACAAACTAAGCCCGACCTACTCAGGGTTAAGTTAAATTTAAGTTTGTATTCATATATCTGATGAGAAGGAAAAACTTCCTCAACCATAGGCATTTTTTCAATAAATATTAAGGTTGGCCTATGACTTCGTCCAAATGTTTTTGGCCCATTGTGTATTTGATTTTGGTACCCCTATTTTAAAAAAAATACCCTTATTCTTGACATAAACACTAAACTAATATATAAGATATAACCTACCACAGAATACTTACCCTTCTATAATGAAGCCACAACTTATAGGGTAATACAATCTATGTATGTATGTTGTAATCCTCCTTCACCCCAATAAAAAGTTAAGATATATTTACTTTCACCCCAACAACAAGACCAAATATTGCAGCAACTGTCTGTTATTCACTAAAGATTTATATACTTAGATATATGTACTTTGACAATCACTACCTGATGGAATTTATGTGAATGGTTAATGCATTCATCATTTCAGCAGATGTAACCAGAGGAGAGTTACGTTTACCCTTGAGTAATAAAGGAAAGGGTGGAGAAGTAAGGTTCTGTACTTTTACTTTAAAGCTTTAATAAATTGGATACAGCTGTGTTTGCTCATTGCCTCTTCTAGATAATTCATCATAATGACCACAGAGAAGAGTCTGCAAATGTCGTCCTGTTCCTGCCATTAGTATTGTCCATTTAAGGTTTGAGTTGTGTCATCAAATTAAACACCTCACTGCACTTGTGTATCAGTTTTGAGCCTTGCTTTAATTCGAGTTTGGGTGTTAATCTGGGTTTAAGGGTCAGTGGAAGCTTTGCTCGTAGACAAATACCCTGATCATGACATGGGTCCGCTATACAAGACTGTAGTCAATGTTGTGTCGGTATATAAATCCTATGCAAGTTCTGCATTTCAGAATAAGGGAAATATTACAAAAAAAGACAACATAATGCTCCCACTCTGGGGCCATTACTGTTAAGCGGTATATGGTATATTCAACATTGAAAGTTTGTAAAAAAAACTATTTGACTGTATTGCCTTACATCGCGAACCAGCTCTACAGCTACTCTTCTTCATTCTGTGATCTTAAGCCCCCCATACACCACATACAATTACCATGCTTCTGTACAACCAACTTTTCTTCTACCAAAACCATGTAATAGGAGGACCTTTCTACACCTTCCAATCACTATGTAATATGTATTCTATCAGTGAGGTCACTATACTACATAGTTGTTGGTAGGTCTCATGAAAGTTGTATGGAGGAATCTGAAGGTGTATGGGGGGCTTTAGCCAGTACAATCACTGTGGGTATTGCACATATCCATTCGCAATGCGGGCAAATATACGCAATGTATGCCGGTAAACAATGTTAAAGCATAATATGATGAATATCCACCATTGCGAATATCCAAGCGCACGTTCTCAAAATTTAGCAAATTCTTGAATGTTGAATATTAGTCGTATATATTCGAATTGCGAATAATCTTGCTCAACACTAGGAGCCACCATCAGGACTAGAGATGTTTCAATACCTGGAAGAAGCACAGCACACCCACATTCTCCCGACAAGCAAGAGGATAACGCACCCTTCCGAACTAACCTCCATATACACACCATTCATTCTGTGTGTGTTGTACTACTGCACAGTCAACTGCAATCTCCCTACTCTATTGACAGAGTTCATGGGAGATAAACCGGAAAATACTAATCCGGGGAGAAGGTCGGTAAAGAGGGTAAAAACAGAGAATTGACAGCTATGATCCCATGAATGCCGTGGAACGCCTATGAACTCCATGTGTTTAATCACCGCATTCATCAAAGATTCCAAGTTTTATCTAAAGCTGCAGACTCAATAAAAAATGCCAATAAAGTGCAGCGACACGTCAAATTCACATGGCAGAAGAAACTTCTGTAGTGAAAGTTTAGTGTAAGATGGAGATGCTTACAAAATCGACTTTTCCCTCAAAATGTTGACAGGCCGGGTTATTTCCTTTATTTCAACTAAATCTTCCCATGAAAATTTTACTTTAGTTGAATGTAATCATTGAAAATGGTTAAATAAAACAATGAATATAACCTTATCCTCACCCCCACCCTATGGAATGAGTATAGAGGCCTACTGAACCTCCTAACCATTCCGAAAGGTTAAAAAAAACCAGAACACAGCTATTAAGATAAAACATTAAACTTTCATTAAATAAAATGGATAACTTACTAATGTCCCCTGCTATATGAATTACAATTATTACCCAAATTATTACCCAACAGGAAAAACAAGGTGCTTACATATGAGACCTGTAGTTCATCAGCGCTAGATAACTAATTAACCCTTAAATCGGCACAATAACCCTTGAATAGTTTACATCGCTGGACAATGTTGCAATTGTGCAGGTAGGTATAAGGCATAATTTAATAAAAGTTTATTAAGAAGGGTCTCTTTGTTGATTTTATAGGACATTATTTAACCCTTAAGAAAAGGGTGGGAGGTCCGGGAGACCTCTATACTCATTATAGTATATATATACATATATATTGTAATTAAAAACAAGTTGAAATTTTGCAGGTGAAATTAGTTTTGACCGGGGGTGGGTGGTTGTTGTGGGGATTGGGTGTTGGTCAAACTTAATGAGTCCTTGATTCTGGTATCCAGAGGAACTTAAGCATGAAGCATAAATCCTCTACTCCATTATCCACATCTTATGTAAGAGCCAGACCTCCTTGTTATTATTCTCAGATATCATCATCACTGATTTTTGTTTTCTATTTCCCCAAACTTTTCGAAACAGAAAGCTTTTGACCCCCACCATTCTGCATTCCGCCATCTCCATTATGAATTTCTGAATCTAGAAAAAGTTTTCCATTTGCTAGCAGTAGTACTACTACTATTACCTCTACTGCTACTAGTGGACCCTTGCTCTATGCTAGCCTAACTTTAATAATACCGTATCTACTGTATATAATGATAGTATTCAATAGTTTTAGATTTATCTGTGCTCCCCCCATTTGCATACCTTTTAAACTAAACCCATGAAAAGTGGCAATGAAGAGGTTTGAGGCAATCTTTAACCTTACCAGGGGTGTCTACAGTAGTTCTATTGTTGCAGGGCCAACCCCAGCCGATTCATTTCAAAGATACCTGGTCATGTTGTGGTGTGTCCCAACCATGCCCATTGCTACTGTAATGCAACCACCCAAGCACATGTACTGTCCCCTTAAATACTTGGGTCTGAAAAGGTATAAAGCTTCGGTCTAGGCAGGGGAGGTACAGTCTGGAGGAGTCAGCACTTATGAGACAGCAGCCACTGAGCGAGAGAGCTGTGTCCAGGCCTGTTACCTGCCACCATTTATGCGGGTGTGTGGGCAGCGGGTGGACTCAATAGCACGGATTCCATGGATAATATTGGCACATATTGACGAAGTCTCGGATACCCTATCCTCCTCTAGAAGAGACTAGTGGTCATCACTCTTCTTTTGAGCGTACAAGTACCTGTTACTGTCTTAACTATTGAAGGCCCTGCTTTCTTTTTGGAGCAAATTTGTTGCATTTCGGCAGTTATATTTTTTAGCCCATAGTTTAGCCTTTAACCTCCTGGGCGTTTTTTGCTAATAAAACTCACCCTGAGCTAACTGCGGGCAAACTCACCTTTCTGCCAAATACCCCAGCAATTTACTTTATTAGTGGACCCACTAATCCTTCTGGGTTCACCCTGATGAAGTCAGATATGACAGCAGGGAAAAGGGAGTGACATTGACCAACATTTTATGGAGGTAGTGTCACTTTTTTAGAGCACATCTCCAGTCTCATCGTTGATGGGGATGTGTTCTAGGTCCAGAGGAAGGCAGAACATCGCAAATGTTTTTTTGTGATCCGCAGCGATCGTCCATGGCGTTCTTTTAAAAAAATGCATGCCACATGCAAACCGCCCAGGAGGTTAAGATTGAGTATTCAAAGCTCTATAAAGTGGTTGTGCTGGTTTAGTACAGTTCTGTTGCAGTACACTCGCCTACTGTCTTCTTTCCTAAATCTGAAAAATACTTAGATTGTAAATGCAATAACAAATGTCATCATAAGACAATACTTTTTTAATAATATTTTTACACAAGTAAAATGGTCACCAGCTTCAAAGGAATATCCCCGCAGGCTCACAATGACTACTAAAGTAGCAAAATGCTCTGTGATTGCTTTGGAACAAGAAGAGCGTTTAGGGCCTCATGGTTACACTATCCATCTAAATATATAAGGTTTATTTCCTTAGTTCAGTCATCTCTCGTGAAGCTGCAGACCTACAAGGGGTTGACTATTACACCACTGGCAAACTATGTTAATGCTGAAGTACATCAGCTTCCAATATAAATGTCACTTTTGTTTTCTGATGTAATGCAGACCTTTCCCTATAGAGATCTGTATCAGATCTATGTGTTTTGGCTTCAAATGTTCCTTCACCAAGTACAGACACACAGTGCTTTCTGTAATGCGGTCACAATGCTACTGGACATGCAGACCATGGGAATGTGGCATGAAAACACAGCAAGCAGGAAGAAAAACAGAACTAGAATAGACCTACTTGTCTAGGAACAACTTCTGGACACAGCTGGAACACAAGCAAAGAGAGGGAAAGGATGGCAACAGGATCACATAATGACACATAGCTGATAATACAGCATAGATAATTCAGGGCATAGTAATGCAAGCTAGGACACACAAACTAGTCCGAAACTTTCCCGGGAAAGGGTTCAGTAGATTGTTAGTTTTATTATCATTTATTTCAGCCAAAAAAGTGTTTTCTTTGGACTGAGAAGCTGCATAAAATGCAAATGACTAATGTATGATGAACTAGATAGAGAGATAAATTAGTATTTGAACGCCTATAGTCAGGGGTGCACATAAGTCGTACTCTAGTACTCAAAAGGGGCCAAAAATTATCTAGGCGTACCTGCATTATTGTTACACAGCTCACATGTGTACTAACAACTTGGAGGCGCTCCGTGTCTATGTGGCCACAGCTAAATGTTAAATGTATACAATTTATGTCACTTAGATAACTGCAGGGAAA
>CM070037.1:22202286-22218444 GCA_036250615.1 Ptychadena robeensis
TGGTTGTACAGAAGTTGCATGGAGGAGTCTGCCTGTCTATGGGGGGCTTTACAATTAAAAAAAGACATTCCACTTAATAGGCTTTTCTACTTTCTATAACCAGATGTCAATCAGCTAGTCAAGTCTAAAGACACCAGTTCAACACCAGACAAAAAAATTAAATAAAATGTTAGGAATTTTACTTGGCTTTCATTGGATAGATAGTAGTTAGATGGGGCCTGGATAGTTACCAAAGCCAACACAACTTGGCTGAGCCTACTACAGACACCACTGATCTTTTTATAGGTTGCATTCTAATCACCACAGTAAGGGGGGCATTTGCTACCAATGTTAGGGGCATTTTTACCAGTGGTTAACAAATATTTCATTTAGGCAGTAGTTCCCCAAGAGTTCAAAATGATTTCCATATATTCATTGGGTTAAGAGGTCGGGTATAAATAAAGTAAAGCGCCTTAATTGCAGATGACAACAAACAAAAGCTAACTATTTGTGTACAGCTAATAACAAACATAAAATGATAAGCCACATAAAAGGGAATTACCTATATAGCACAACTATGACAAAAACAGCGATGTGAAGCAAACACCCCACTACTGCCCCAAAGGGAGGGAGGAGAGGTTCTGGATACAGAGGGGTGCCCAGAGCTCTGTCACTGCCCATGCCTCCTAAGGGACTACAGCGGGTTATGGATTGTCCAACCTGCTCCAGAAGGGATCAAACTCTTCTTCACGCTCGGAGTCCCGGGCAGGATCCCTGCTGCTCAAGATTTTAGAGTACAGGAACTGAGCAGCAAAATTCATCTTTTTCCTCTTCGCTCCCCTCCCAAGGAGCTACTCCCTGAAGGGGAAGAAATCCACCTTTAGTGGTTCCCTTGGATTGACTCTTCGGCCTTCCAATGTCAGGACAGAGGACGTTCCCTTGTACACAACAAGTGTTGGCTACTGCTATATATAGAGATTACAGCACAACACGACAACCTGTCCCTGCCAATTTTACTCACACCTCGGATTAAACTGTACTTTGAAGATGGAGGATTGGTTAAGTCCCTTAGAGGCTTAGTGAGCATCTCTGTGCTACATCATCGCCCTACTTCCATACAGCGCAGTGTTTAATCCTTTCATTTAATGAAAAGTTCGATCTGCAATTGTATTTATTGCGGTCCAAATAAAGTGACAAAACTGAGTATGGACATAAAATGACCATATACAAAGTAGTGTAAAGTAGAACTAGGCTTAATGAATGAAAACTGGATAATAAGATTATGTAGATCAATTAAAAAAGAATCTGCACTAGAGCTGACGTTTACCGCTCGGTCTTTGCCATCGCACCCGTCTCTATGTAGAGTCCTGTGTGTGTGTGTGTGTGCGCTGTATGTTGCACAGGTTTGGTGGAGGGGAATCAACCATCACAAGGATTTCTGGCTCCAGTTAATAACTCATGTAGAAGTGACAGTGTTTGCAAAGCTTAGAAATCCTACATTATCTCATCCGGAGACCTGGAATGGCTTCCTAATCCAGTCTGACGGTGAAAGGTTATACGGATGTGAGCTGCAGTTTTAGGAAGGATGGGAGATTCTCCTAGTGGATATGGAAGATCATGGGTAGGTGTTTTTTTTTAAAGAGAAACAAGGGCGTTTTTATGTGAAGTATGCGGGTGCACCAGGCCCCAGGACCCAGGGAGATATTCACGCACCATATTTTTCTGACTTTTTCATTCCCAACATTGGGAGGGAAAAGTGCCTGCGTCTTATGGTCTGAATGTGCGACCACCTGCGGCCGCCGGTGATCTCAGCTTGGCACACCGCCAGCTCTCCCGCCAGATGTGAGATCTGCACACAGCCGATCTCCCATCTGAACTGTATTGGCTATACTTGCAGAGCCCTGCAGATATAACCAATGCAGAGTGTGTGTGTGGGGAAAGCTGCACTCATGCAGTTTCCTCACACACACACCATAGAGGGGAGAGATGAATGCAGATTCTCCGCCCCCCCCCACCCGTGTGTGAGGAAGGATGCCGAAGTGTGCTCTCTAGTGACACCATTTTTGTGGCTGAAATTGGGTACTGCATGGGATTTTTCCATAATTCATTTAAACACATGAAATATTTTTTTCAGATTTTTCCTGCTCTAAAACATGGGTACATCTTATGGTCAGATGCGTCTTATAGTCCAAAAAATATAGTATTTCCTGCAGTTAACAAAAAAATGCTTATTCATAGATACTACCTGTTTTCGCCATGAAGTTGTACCCACAGTGTAATGATCACTCCACTTATTCTGAACCCCCACCAGAATGCTGCCCTGGGCAACCGCCCATGTTGCCCATGCCTAAAATCGTTACTTTATATGGCTGGGAAAACCCCAATGTCTGTTTTGCCAACTATGGATTCATCAGGGAGAAACCGCTATAAAAAACATATCCATACATTCTACACAATAAAATCCAAGTGACTATATGAAAATGTAATATCTTGCTGTGCATGTAATCAGTCTATTTAATATACTAGTTTTACCTTTTAAGTTGAATTACCGAAATATAGAGCTTGATACTGAACTTTTGGTGAATATTCTAATTTGTTTGCAAATCACCTGTATACACGTTCCATGGGACTTTAGTTAGCCTGTAAAATTCAGGATTGGTTTAAACATATCTGGTTTTATGCATGTTGAGCAAAATAAGTTAACATATGTCAACAACAGGCCAATTGGAAATAATGTGCACTTGACAGTGTCACGAACCATCGGGTATGGAACCACGGTGCCATGGAGGAGTCTTACCTCCTCTAAGGGCATTGTCTAAGTGAACACACTTGTTCTTCACAATACCCCTGAAGGTGGGGATAGACTTTCCTAAAGGGGAACACCAGGTCACTACCTGTTGAGGGAGGGTAGGTACATGAGGCAGCTGGTCCAGGATACCAGGGAAAGGTACCAGAGACACAGGCATCATCAGCAGGACGTGTCATAATCAGGAGCAACTGCGCAGGACCAAGGGATGAGGCAATGGCGTCTTCAGGCAGGCAGTGGCACAGGTACAAGTGAGGCAGTCCGGGTTAGCAAGTGGAGAGTCAAGGCAGGCAGACAAGGGTTAAACAGGTAGCAGAGTGTCAGAACACAGGCATGAATCAGGAACACGGATTGCAATCACTAGCCTTAGCAGGACACAGCAACCTTGACACTGAGGCATCTGTTCAAAGGGTTGGATCGCTTATATACATGCAGGAGGATTCATCAGACAGGACACATGACCAATCCCTTAAATCCCAGGAAGTGACACAAGCTGGTCTTTTAAAAAGTGCTGCAGAAAACCAACAGCATGCTGTGGAGCAGATCCCAGCACAACAGTAACCATCGCTAAATACGGTGCCAATGCAGCAGTAAGTAGGGGGATAGTGGCGCACGACTGTTACAGACAAAGACTGTTACAGGTATTCAACTCTAAACTTTCTTCAAGGTTTACCAAGCTGTGGCCGATAGAAAGGAAAGGTTTAGATGTTTTTTTTTCTAGACCCTCCTGAAGTGCACCTGAATAGAATATTGCAAGAACTTTGACTTGCATGCATAAAAATAGAATGTAGTAAAAGATGTGTGAAGCACAGAGCGAGAACAGTTACAGTACTTAATGTTGTATCTTTATCCCTTCAAGTAGTGTTCCCATAAACATAGAGGTTGGAAATTGGCTTAAAATGTCAGCAAGCGTCCAAACACAGCAAGACTCGGAAATTCTTCTAGACACAGATTCCAGAGCATGTGGGCAACAGAACATGGTGACTGGCGTCTCTTTATTTCTCAATAGGCGCAATGCAGACTGGCTTTAGACTAGTGGTAGCTTTTCCCACTTTTCGGCACAAGCTTAGAATCCTGTTTTTTTTGAAGTTCTCTATATCTGACCTCTGACCTCCCCATACATCATGCTCTTGTTATGTAGGAGTGAAGTAAGTGACTAGGCAACGGTATGAGATCTGTGTAGCGCAAATTAATAAGAAACAGCCTTTGTGGGTGCTGAAAGACAGCATTGTGATTTCATAACAAACAGCACATCCAGGACCAAAGTCACAAGGCTGGGATGGGTTCCAGCTTCTCCGAGAAGACATGGACAACTGCCAGCCGCTCTCTATGGGAAAGTTCAGCTTTTCAGGCATTTCCCACATTGAGGGGTAAAGCTAGCCACACATGGTACAATTTATCGTTCAATCGAGGTTCGATTCGATTTTGTACTTTGATTTAAAAAATCGAACATCAATTGTCATTTAATCGAAGTTCTCCACATGGGGAGCACGATAATTGAACAATTTCCACTGAAATTAAATCTAAAGCCCCCCATACACTACATACAATTACCATGCAACTTCTGTACAACCAACTTTTCTATTACCAAAACCATGTAATAGGAGGACCTTTTTACACCTTCCAATCACTATGTATTCTATCAGGGAGGTCACTATACTACATAGTTGTTGGTAGGTCTCATGAAAGTTGTATGGAGGAATCTGAAGGTGTATGGGGGGCTTAAGTAATCTAAAATCGTCGATTGGATTAATGTTTTTTTAACAGGAACTTTTTTTTTCCCCAGAAAGTAGTCATACTGTATGTTAATAGCGCACATCGAGATGATTGAATCGAAACAAAACAAAACACTTTCAGAAATGTAGTTCGATCATTGATCAATCAACCAAAATTTTCCAACTTGTCCGATCACTTTTCAATCGACGATTTTACTAAAATCGTACAATGAACATCGATTGTACTATGTGGGCAGTACATCGATTAACGTTCAATCGATCTTTTTTTTCATCGAAAATCGTCGATTGAACGCTAAAATTGTACCATGTGTGGCTAGCTTTAGGTACAGATGGCAGGAAATCTTTAAACATAGGTTGGACTGTATTGTCATTAAAAGAATAATAGGTCTGCTATATGTCAATCTATTTGGGTAGAACTATATAATACTATTGATTAAGCTGGCCATACACCTTTAGATCTCTCTGTCAGATATCCTTTAGATCTACAACTATGTAGTGCCGGGTCATCTGTGATTGAACACAGGAAGACTTGATGGTTTAGAAAGTCCCTCATATTACATGGTTTTGGTAAAACAAAAGGAGATCTAAAGGAAATCTGACAAAGAGATCTAAAGGTGTATAGGGACCCTTAAGCTAGGCACACACGGGTAGATCTTTAAAAAGATTTGAGTACAATCAATTAACATGCATGGTCACGGTGCTTGATTGTACTCTTATCTGTTTACAAATCTACCCGTGTGTGCCGTCCTTCGAACTGGATTAATAGAGGCCGCTTAAAGAAACTCTTTGCATGGAGACGTGAGTCTTCATGCAAAGTATTGGAGAAGCTGCTGCTCCTGGACTCTGCTGTCAGTGTGAAGGGGATGGAGCCAGCAGCAGAAGCTGTGAGGCTAGCTGGCTTTCTACCCAGCTTGCAGCGTGTTGTGATTCACACATGCTACAAGCTGGGGAGAACGGATCCCCAGGGTCCCCATTGAACAGGAATCAATGTGATCATGTGGTGACGTCACCACCCTGTGATTGATCAGGGATCGGTGGCACAGGAATCTACCCGTGTGTGCCCAGCTTAACATAAATCAAAATGGCAATAGAGATGGTCACAGAAAAATAATTGCTCTAGCACATAGTTTGTATAAGTTTTTTTATTACAAATTGTAATACAACTGCAAACAACTCACATATCAACTAGTTGAAATTTTGTCATTATCTCTATAGACCAGTGATGGGGAACCTTTTAGAGACCAAGTGCCCAAACTGAAACCCAAACCCACTTACTTCTTATCTCAAAGTGTCGGAATGGTGATATAACCTGAATTACATACATACAACTCATATATACACAACTCACATACACACACAAAACATGTAAACGCGCAACTCTACCTTCTTATAAGATAGAATAGGGGAGGGTATAGGGCACTATGTGCAATTAGGAGAGAGGGGAAGAGAACTGACAGCATTGAGAGCCAATAGGCTGCAGTCTTTCCTCCGCGCTGGCTGACAGCTCGTGTGCCCACAGAGAGGGTTCTAAGTTCCACCTCTGTCACGCATGCCATAGGTTTGCCATCACTGCTATAGACCAATGAATTTTAAATTGCCATAGCTCACAGAATGGAAGAACACAACATCAGATCCACAAGCAAGCACTCTTCTTCTTATGGTTTGTTGTCATCGGCCTTCTGGAATTCGTTCAGGTTTCCCACTGGTTATGGCATCCAGGTTCCTGCTGGGAGCTGCTTGAACAACGTTTGGAGAATGCTTATCATCTAGACTGGTGTGCATAGGTAATAACTATCAGATATCCATCTGAATCCAGAACCACTGTTAAGTTTTTTACTTTTTTGAATTTACATTTTGTTCCGACCCTGACCTGGAACATGCATGCAGGAAAAAAAAATCAAGTGAACTCAGCAAGTGGAATGATCAGCTGATCAGCAAGTCAATAATTTTAAAGGTGTAGGTGGAATCAAACCTACATTTTCCCTCAGTATAGACTATTCTGTGTATCAAGAAATGAAGTCTAAAGCCAATGACTGTTCCTGATCTAAAACGTGGATCACCACGGTTGGTCCTTATCACGGCCATAGACATGAATGGGTGCGGTAAAAACAGCTTCTCATATTAACCGTGCCAATTCACTCTCTAAGGCCATGATCAGGAGGTGGGGTAGGGCAAGATGTCCTGTCCCACTATCCCCCCCCACACTTATTGCCTGCTTGTACTGGCAATTTCTGTGTTGCGATGCCCCAAGGTCTGTTCCCTGTCCAGGGAAGGAGGCGGAGCCATGTTGTTGCCACCCAGTGGTGTGTTTTGGGTGGTGCATTCCCCAGCACTCCTGTGTGATCTGTTTAAAATCTACCTATGGGAATCTGTTAGAGATTGGCCAGGGTATGGATCTGTACTTGTCATAGCGTCAGTTTATCTGTACTGCTATCAGTTTTACTCTGTGCTGTGTACCTGGACTACTCCTCTGCTTAATCGTTTGGCGACTGCATTTTCTGTGTATGACCCCTGCTGTGTACCTGCACTAATCTTCTGTTTAACCCTTTGGCTACTGCATTTGTTGAACTGATGTCCTATGCATAACCTCCACTTTGCTTTGGTCCCTAGGGGGTCCCTGGGGCCTTTCATTGATATCTCAGGTAAGATACTTTGTGCGCTTAAAGGCTGCCATACACCCACAGACGGGTGCAGACAGATGAGCTCCGATGAGCTCTGAAATGCAGCGTGATGACGTCATCACGTTGCATTCTGGGGCTGACCCTTTGTGTGCCGGCCATTAGCTTCAATAAAGACGCCGGTCTTCATTGAAGTTAATGGCATCGGCGGGCATCGGCCAGAGAGCATCGGACATGTCGATGGGATCTGTCGCCCCATGTGGGTACACACCGATTGGCGGACGGTTTTGCCGCCAACCGACGGCGCGAGCATGCACGCCCGTCGGTTAGCGGCAAAATCGGCCACTAATCGGCATGTGTATGCCAGGCATAAGTCCTATAGCAGAAGTCTGTAAGAAAGACCACTTTTTTAGCTCACTAAAATAGTTATGTACACCCCTGTTTATGTTGAATTTCTCCTAGCATTCAGCTATACACATACAGTAAATTTGAGGCATCTGCTTAGTTTCGTAGCTGATATCACACAGATTACGTACTGGCTTGTTTTACAAGACCACACATGTCCCATGTTTGAAAGGCCGTGTCCCATTCTTCAACATCTTCGAATTTACAATACAGACAAAGCAGAGTGTGAAATTCCCACCAGTGTATATCACTTTCATATACAATAGTCTCAGAATTTTTCTCCGAGCGCTGTCCTCGATTTTATTCCCTTATCCACTTGTATCCTTCCTGCTCCAGGAAACCATTAAATCATCCGCTGCTATGTACGATGGGGCACAACATAAGCAGATGTGCAGGCGAGCACACATACCGTGAGGTCTTTCACTAACATTTACATGTCAAAAGTTCTGTTTTGAAATATGAACTCTCCATCCAGATAATGTGAATTGATAAAGTAGAAAGAATGTTTCTTACTGCACATAAAGAATTTTTTTTCAATGTTCATTTACCATGAAAATACTGGATAGACCCGAAATGTGATTCACACCCATACTTATTGAACACATAGATTGCAACAGTTTCCTGTATCAAAATATTTATTGACAACATCTCTATTTAGACTTACATTTATAGATTTATTTTTCTTGTGCGTCAATACCTTTCAAAAGTGGATTCACTAGGTTTGGTGTCACGCAGAGCCAGAAACCCATGGTGTCACCCCATAGTGGCGTATATAGCATGCTGTGAATAATATGAGAGTCAAATTGTCTGGCAATGCTGTACAGCTCTATATAAACAACAGTAGTGTACTATACATTAGATGCTCCAATGTATAGTACGCATGCGTCTGATCCCCAAAAAATACTTTGGGTTACTGACGCTCTGCTGGTCAGATCTCTAACCAGCAGAGCTGGAGTTAAAGGAAGCAAGGAAGCTGCCTCTGACACCTCCAGGTCCCCACTGGCAGAGCTTCTGTATGTGAGCTGGGCACATAGCAGAGGGAAGAGCCACCCCCAGGGCTCATGCTGCCCAGCTGACATACAGAAAGTAGAGAGCCGGGCAGACCTTTCCTCTGCAGTGTGGTAAGTTAGCCACACACAGGTCAATTATTTTGCGTTTCAATCATCCATTTAGAATCGATCGATTCCTTCACTGGCATCAATTCCACTTGTATGGACCATTAATAACTTGTCCAACATTTTTGGTTAAATCAGAGCATGTTGGTAAGTAATGACTTTTGATATTTCAACAAACTTTATAGGCCACACCCCTAGGCGGAATATAATTCAAAGTACAATTAAGCATTTCATTGGATTATTATTAATCAAGATTCTCTAGCCAGTCTTCAAAACAACTTATCAGAGTAGACAGTCCTCGGCCCAGATATAGGTTATAGGTCAACTATTTCTGTACTTGGATGGATTAGCGCAGTGACTATTTGTAGCAAGATGTGACAAAGGGTACTGGCAAAGAATCAGCAGAAATAAGAAGCTTGGCTCTATGGAGCAGACACCAGTAAAGTCCAAAGTCCATTGCTTAGTGAACTCAGCAAGTGTTAAGATCCATGTTCCCCTCCCCCCAGTATTGACTGTCTACATGCCTTGCAATTATTTCTACAATGAATGTAAGTTACCATGGATCACATGACATGCAAAATGCCTGAAAGAGGCATTTATATAACTGCCTGTTTTGTAATTTGGTGAAACTGCTATTGGGATTTAAGCTACATACACACGCCGTACTTGTTCACAGTGATTGAAGAGACCTCGATCAAACAGGGAACCAACATGTTGGTAAATCCCTGTTCAATTGCCATCCCTTTGGATGGGGGCCGAGGTTCCCCATTCAAAGTATCGAATGGGATCGATTGCTCAGAAGTGCTGCACCTCAATTTCCTGCTCAATCAAGGAAGCTTGAGCGCAACATGGTATGGCCAGCCTTATCAGTATCTACACCATAAAAAAATGGCTGGTAAAATAATAAAAGCCCTTGTAATGTAAAAGATGAACATATGTGTATTTTAACCAACTTGATTTCTGTCACTGGACACTTAGGCTATGTTTCCATGGTGTTATTGGATGTGTTGCGTTAACGCATCTTCCATATCACAGGGGTTGTGTTAGGACGCTTTGGGACATGCTTCATGCATGAGTTATAGAGTCATTAGGTTTTTTTCTCTTGACTGATGAAAAACGCATAACCATACATAACCCAGCCATACCTGCCTCGGGTTGTGTTGTGTTAATGTTGATGTAGGGCTTCGTGTTGGCATTAACACAACGAAACCCAACGTAGGCAATTAATGCAAGTGTGTACTAGTCCATTGATTTACATTGGAAGTGTCAACATCCCTGTGTTTGATGGATGTCAAACGCAGTGGAAATATAGCCTAAGACACATAGACTGGAAGTAACATCCCTCTGCATTTTACAACTTACTGGTCCTAACCTGGTGTGGAATGATGGGATAATCTGTACTTGACCTTACCCTGACAGATAGGACTGTCCTTAGTCAGAACCCAACTTTTTTCTCTCAGGGATTGATTGCTTTTCCCTACCGCTGTTAAAGTATGCCAGTATAAAAAAATGTAAGATTAGGTAATATTTTCATCTACTGGGGGAGCAAGCCCCTGAGACTTTAATATGGCCAACAAAGTAACAATGAGAAAGGTATAGTTGCATTAATATGCAAGTTTATTTAACAAGGTTAAAACCCTAAAACTGGTATCATAATTCAGGGTAAGTACCGTGTTTGTACCACTGACTTCCATTTTGGCGCAACAACTGGGACCACCTCCTCCCTGTGGATGAAGGGGCGAAACGCATTGGGGACAATTAAGGGATGCTGAGTCTGGATCCCTCCTCTGTGTTCTTCCTGGAAGTAATCATGTTACCCATTCTTGTAGAATTATTCAGAAAGTGAACACATGCACATAATTTCTATAGGACATGTTCACAATTGCCCATTCTTCTACAGCACAGCACATGAAATTCACATGAAAAAAAGAAAATTTTTTTTCCTGTGTGGCTGGTGCATCCACTACAGTTTGGTGGGTAGGAACATATTCATCTATGAAAATAGGCGTGGTACAGGTGCATTAGGAGGATATAAGAATGCATGGTTTACCTCACACCGCAAAGGTTTCTAGAGAAATTTTTAGAAAAATTTAGAGACACAGCCATTCACATATAAAGTGATTATACAGCATGCTCCAGCAAAGTGGGTCAGACTGGACAGTTTTCACTCTTTAATAATCCTGCCAAGCCCAAAGGACAGTGCCAGGAGGCAAGGCTTTGTTCCTCTCCCTCCAGCCAAGCCAAACGCCCAGTGCCAGGAGGAAGCGCTTAGTTCCAGCAGTGTGTGCAGAAACTTTAGCATTTGTCTATACACTAGCAGTGCCCATTCTCTGAACCCACATGCTATCAAAATAGCCTCAACTCACCCAGCTATTAAATGGCAATTTACACATGGTAAGGGGTATATATACATGTGAGTATAAATTCACAACAACAGCATGAGTTCACTCAGCTATAAAAACAATAATAGCTGAGTAAGTTGGTATTATTAGATAGCTACATTTACATTCTGCATTGTTGCAAATGCATTTTGTGACACATTCCTCCTCCCTTAAGTAAATAGCTGCTCATGGGTAAGTTTTCAGTGCCAGATTGTAAAATGTGTCCCTCCATAAGTTGGTCAGTGGGTTCAGAGAAAGGGTATCGATAGTGTATAGAAACAAGCTAAAGTTTTAGCCCTGTACCCTGTGCTGTAACTGAGACCTCCCTCCTGGCACTGGGCTTTTGTGTTTAGGGCGCAGTTTGTTAATTCAAATGAATAGAGCGTGTTATTGCCAACATAACGCATACTGCACCCCAAAACATTAGAGGACAAACAGCGGGCGGCCCCATTGATGCCAACGTGTCCATAATGCCCACCCTGGTGTAAGTGTTATCTTCCTTTATCTGTAAGGTGTGCCAAAAACATGGTACATGGTTTGTTGACTTTTTTCAGAAAAAAATTAAGCAGCCAATCAACGAACCTATTAAGAAATAGAGTAACAATGGCTGCCCCGTGTCCTTTTACAAGTGAATGCTTTAAGTGATCAATTCTCACTGTATATATAAATGTATATGTTCATGTTATGAATGTAAAAAATAACGGCCCATGTTTTTTGAATGAACATACATCAGAGTAAATTAATCAATAACGATGACCCCCATGGTCCTTTAAATGATTAATTGTTACTGTCTAAATAAAGGCATGTTTCCGTGTCAATGTAAATATGTAAATAATAATGACCCCATGGTTTTTGGAATATCTGCTTTTGTTTAAACAAGTGGCATGTGGTTTTCCAGATGTTCTGGAACCCCAGGCATGACCACATGAGCGTAAAGCGCTGCAAGAGCTGATGCCCCCCATCCTTTTCCTATAATACCTGAGGTGTGGACGGGGTTAAAGCCATGGATATTTCTTTGCACACTTTTCCTGTAAGGTTAAACACTGGCCTTTGAATTCCATGCACGCCCTATGTGTATAAATACAGAAAGGAGGAGGGGGGTGTTCTGGGAGTCTCTGGAATTCTGCCAGCTTGCTGGATAACTGGCTCTGCTGTTACGGAGAGAATTTGAAGAAAAAAAAATCTCACTAGTTCTGCAGTAATTTCCTTCCTTCTAAACCTCAGGCAGAGTCCGCTTCTCTTACAGTACGGTGACACTGGACATATTACAACAGCACACTGGAGACCACCGCCTGCTAACTTGGATCTTCTGGATGGATTGTGCTCGTGGTGGCAACATGCTGGTGGCTCCTGTGGTACTGCTGATGCTTATGGTGTTCAGTGGGAGCCTGACAGGTAATTATGGACTTTCCTGGAATGACTATGTGACAGATCTGTGTATGCCAACATAGGCTCATCCTGTATTAGTAATGGGGTGAAGGCTTCTTTATATAGACCATTCAGAAGATCTATCACCCATGATACTCCAAGCTTCTGATCTGATAGAAAAAAGTTTATGGCTATCATCTTTTTGCAGCTTTCATACCATTTTATCTAAGTCATCTGCTGTTGCTTAAAAAATATCCAAGAACAAAACATTTTTAAAATATATTATTTATAATATTATATCTAAAAATATAATGTATTGTCTCTTACAAGTACCAGTACTTAGATGTAGAGATGGTTGGGAAATGTTCACAACATTTTCACGAACTTTGTGACTTAAATACAAAGCCCTTGAATAAAGTATCATCACCAAAGTTGCTGAAAATGTAGAGAAGGGGTGTATTGCTCTAGCACATATATTATTAGATTGTAAGCCTGTCGGGCAGGGTCCTCTACTCCTCCTGTGTCATAACCTGTTCCTGTGTGTTATCTTGTGTTGTATCTCCACTCTAATGTATTGTACAGTGCTGCGTAATATGTTGGCGCTATATAAATAAATGCTAATACTAATAATATTAAGTAAAAATCCAGTATTGAACCTACATGTGCTACAGCAATATTTTTTTGTAATGTTCCCACAAACCTTCTCTGCATCTTCTACAACTTTGTTGATGATGTTGAGGATGCTTTGCAACCAATGCCCAAGTCAACATTTTACATCCATCTCTATTTGGACCACATCTATTAGTCTCAGCACTACTGAGAAATGACTTGTTACTTTTACTAGAACATAACATGCCTGTAATGCAATGAACTGGACTGAATTCCCAAAGTTATCTAGCTCCCAAACCATCTTCTATGCATTACCCCACAATCCATGTCATGGTCATCAGGAGACACCTGAGAGGCAGTCTAATGTGACAACCATGACTTCCCTTATTGATTTGGTATTGTCCTCGAAAATAGAAAACTAATGCAGCCCTACGCCGAAAGATTAGTAATCTGAACTATGGTAAACTGCAATATATATATAGTTTTTATTTTTGAGTCTAGAAAGACAGTAATTCTCAATTTGAAAACACTTGGTGGCTTTTATGGTGGCTTATGCTTTATTTGTTTGAGTTTGAACATAAACACTTTATGTTATAATCCTTCTTAATAAAGTTTCTTTTAATAGCAGCCATAGAAAGCAACGTGAAGTAGTATTTTCAGAAGGAAATGACAATCTACCTGTCTCAGTATAGATTCATATTATTGTTTTCACTTGAAACGAATTGCCATGGACAGGCAATTCTGTCAGATTTCCTTTAGATCTCCTTTTGTTTTACCAAAACCATGAAATATGAGGGACTTTCTAAACAATCAAGTCTACCTGTGTTAAATCACAGAACTATACTACATAGTTGTTGGTAGATCTAAAGGATATCTGACAGAGAGATCTAAAGGTGTATGGCCAGCTTTAGTTAGAAGTGTTGCCGAATGGTATATTAAAGAGGAACTGAACTCTGGAAACTAAGAGCAAAGGTCGTGACACCAGTATTGCCTGTGGTCTGCATGGTCTCTGTGAACTTGTACATGCTCCATTACTGTCTTGTCCTAATAAGAATAGAAGGATTGTGTGGGTTTTCGGTATTTCTTGCTCCTCTATATTCTCCATGACTGTTAAAATAGGGTTACATTGCTAGAGGTTGTCCTATTTTGGTGGTCTGTAGACAGAATGGGTTTTCTTAAGATGAAAGTGAATATTCTACTCATATAAATAAGATGCAGATGATCATAAAAGCCACAACACAAAACTGAAAAATTCTATTTTAAGATTTTAAAGTTCTTGGAATTGGTTGATGTTCCAGTAACATGCAGCAGATTTTACACAAATGTCATAGCGATTCCATGTGATTACAATGGCAAAATCTGATCTAATCATCTTGTCAGCCATGTTGGAAAGTCACGGTTGTGTTTTTGGACATAGAGCTCACTGATTTTTTATATATATATATATATATATATATATTTTTATATATATATATATATATATATATATATATATATATATAAAATATTTGTACTTTTATTAGCCTATTAGAAAGGATCTCAAAGATTGTTATAGGAAGTTGAAAGCTTTTATCGCACACTGATATTGGAGAAGAACCTATTCAGGAAAAATTAAATGAACACTTAAACTGGCCATACACCTTTAGATCTCTCTGTCAATTATCCTTTAAGCTGGGCATACACGTCACGATTTTCTGTATAATTTTAGGGCGATCGTTTAACAAAATCCATCGCGCGATCGGATTGGATAAAAATTGATGCATGCCAAAAGTGTCCGAGCAATCGATTTTGCCACGGATCCGTTCTGATTGAAATTTTTATTAAAAAGCACATGAATTGAGTGCAGTTAGTTGTCTAATGCGATCGTTTTAAGCAATCAATCAATCTATGATTCTTGTGGAAATTACCTTTGTTTGTGTGCTGTTGGTCACTGGCCAGTTCTTCAGCTAACACCACTCCAAACCCATAAATGTGTGCGTGCAAGACATATTGAGACTTTCAGGATAGTATCGCACAGAATCGGATGGGCGATCGGATTAAAAAACGATCGCAGGAAAATGCCTGTATGCCTAGCTTTAGATCTACCAACAACTATGTAGTGCCGGGTCCTCTGCGATTGAACACAGGTAGACTTGATTGTTTAGAAAGTCCCTCATATTACATGGTTTTGGTAAAACAAGAGGAGATCTAAAGGAAATATGACAGAGAAATCTAAAGGTGTATGGGGGCCCTTACTTGCTTAGTCCATTATCAACCGCCAGTGTGTGTCCACTGTATGAAATATGATAAAAAGAATGGGAATTGTGATCTACCGCTGCCATTCATCCTATGAACCTTGGTACCCAAATATTTTAAAGACAGTTCACATTGAAAGCCTACCTTGTATTCAACTTCTTTAAGTAAGGTTAATATGTGGTCTAGTTACCATCTAGTTACAAAATCAGTTCAGATTCCCTCAGTATTCTGCCGTTGGTCTTCAGTTTCTTACTTGTGGGTGGTCATTGTGAATATTCCTGCTGTCAATACTAAATGTATAAGCTTTCAATCTACTCCAAACATGATCATATGTAAATATTGCTAAATAGTAATCCAGTATTGAGCACCAGCCCTGGTGAAGAGCAGTTGGGTATGGAAATGAGTTGGCTTTTATTTTTTTCTTAAAATTAAAAAGATATGGATTTATGGATTTCTAAACTGTATGTAGGAGTCTTTCACAGTACAACTTGTCTTGTCTTGTACAATGAGTCTAAAACTCAGTATCTTTGAATTATTCTGAATGGATGTACACAGTAATACTACTCTTCTGTATGCTGTATTGGTATGCTGTATGGGGGTATCAGCTCTGGTCTGTGAGTATGGGAATTGTTTGGTACCCCTTGTTATGTCCAATGCATAACAAGGGATGGATGTAGACCAAGTAGGACGCCACTTCTCCAGATAAGGCACACAAAAACTCGCTTGGCTTTTGCAAATGCTCATCTGGACAAAGAAGAAGACTTCTGGTCTTCTGTGTTATGGTCAGATGAAACACAAATGTAATTGTTTGGTCATAATGATGTTTCCTTCATTTGGCGTATAATAGGAGAATAGAGATGGGCCGAACTGTTCGCCGGAGAACAGTTCGGCCGCGAACACGGCATG
>CM070037.1:22222346-22232623 GCA_036250615.1 Ptychadena robeensis
CATATATAAGGCCTTGGGTCCACTGCCGTTTCCCTGAGCTGGCCAAAAAAATTACACACGTCGACACATTTGCCGGTGGATTTCCCATGACTTGCAGACAGCTTTCCCATGTCATAAGAATTAAAATAACCATTTATTAATAAAGCAAATTATTATTTATTTTGTGTGCGTTGGAAGGGGTAGTCTTATACGGCGAGTATACCCCAAACTCTATATTTTAACTGGAAAAGTTGGGGGTCATCTTATACACCCAGTCGTCTTATACGCCGGAAAATACAGTACTTCTATAATAAATGTATATTTGTTAATATTAAAGTCCTTAAAAAGGAAAAATTCCTGCCTGCAGTTATACAGTATATTAAAAGCTGATCTAAAACATATTAACATTGTATGGACCCGTTCCGCCATATTTGTCAGTTACATATGTAGACTGGGCATCCTGCTTACAAAAATAATTTGGAATATGTACAGTCTTTCACTCTGAGCCCAGAGACAGGGTACAGTTCTTAAGGTGCCCATACATGCATAGATATGGGCTAGATTGATGGCCGAGTCGAGCATATTGCGAACACAATGCATGGTACTTTCCCCAGAATCATGAATATTCAAGATTATGAAGATAAATCACTACATTCAAAATCTTTGGGAATTCTCGAAGTGCCGATATTTGTAATAATAATTTGCAATTTGAATATTCGCAATCAACACTACCCAATATCATGTTGAACCTTATATACTTACATAAAAAATAACATGAACACTCATACCCCCACCCCTCCAAGGGTATTGATGCAGGGGTAGGATAAGAATTGTTTTTTTTTTTCTTTTTTTTTTTGTTTTCCATGAAAATAATTTTGTATGACTTATCTCCTTACCATAGGTAGGTCCTGTAAGTTCACAATCAGCTTATTTGCTGATTGCAAAGCTATAAAACCTACCATATGTTAGCTGTTTAGGGTACACACATGTAGATATGGGCCAGATCAAAGGGCTCTTCGATCGCTGTGCATGCTCACGGCCATCTATCTGGCCCATATCATATACGGTCATCCCTGTTTTCAAGCGGGACCAATCAATCCTGCTCAAAAACAGGGATATCGGACATGACCATAAAAACCACAGTCGATGTCCATTGCGGAGTCTCTATGCAAAGCATCATTAGAGCTTGAGACACAGCAGTGCTGAGCCTTCAGCTTCTCTGATATCGGACAGCAGCTGAATGACATCATCACGCTTATGCAGGGAACCTCGAATGGCTCCTATATCGAGCCTTGTGTACCCTGCTTTAGCTGCATGGCATATAGGACCTCTCCAGAAGAACACTGCTTCCCCAAAGAAAGGGACCTATTATGCGGCTTATGAAAAGTGACATCATTGTCTGTTAAGAGATTACTCGAAGCACATTGACATTCAACTTGTTATTAGAAATAGGCATTATAACATTATTATGACAAGAGGGGGAAAAAGTTATGAAAACACAACCCTTTAGTTCTCATATTATTAACATTAAAATATCATTTATTAAACAAAGCCATGAGACACTCTGGGCCGGATCTAATGTCTTCTGACCACCTGCAAGACTTCAACTGTTCCTCAACAAAGCTCAGGTCTTTGGGGAAATGAAGCTTGGAAACAGCTGGAGTGCTGAAATACTCTACACCCTGCGCTGAGATCTTTATAATATTATTATTCCAGCAGTTTAGACAGACAACATCTTGCTTGTCCAGTGCAAATGGGACCGAAGAGCTGGAAGGAATGCAGCGACTCGGCCAAGTTTTCACCTTTGATATAATCCTGAACCTCAATTAGCGGAGACATTAAGATAATAGTGAATACACACAGCTCTAGAAAATAACATGCTGGACCCATCACTTGACAGGAAGAAAGTGTTTTATTGTGTCTCTGGTTAGCTGGAAGCTTGTGATTGGATAAACAAATCCTGGAAAAGGGCAGCTGACACATAATTAAAGGCCTACTCATGTTGGGTCATTATAGATCCTCTATATTGTAACTTGAGAAGTCAGGCTGCAAAAAGTAATTATATATGAAAGTGTTACAGCTGGATAGTGACTCCTTAGAGCAATGGTTCCCAAACTGGGGGGCGCAAAGGTATTCCAGGGGGGCGCTGGCCCTTATTCTTAACCTGTGTTTGAAAAGGGAAGGGGGGGCTCGATAATGTTCTAAATAGAAAAGGGGGCCCTGCAAGGAAAGTTTGGGAACCACTGCCTTAGGGCATGTGTTTATTGCATTATCAGCTCAGTCCATATACTCCTCTACAGTAACAGCTGTCTCCACCGCGCTGAGCCAGTCGGCCAGCCGTAGATGGCCATGCAGTTTGTCAACCTCTGGCTGGTGGACCGGCTCAATGGTACGGTAGGCCAGGATATGGATCAGCTCCGTCGACATCCCTGTCAAAAGCCGATAGCGCTTTGGAATCTTACTCTAACTCTTTGTATATTGCCTTACATTGTTTCTGTTAAAATAAATAACCATGGAAGCTTTGACACTTAAAAGCATTATAAAGATGGAAGGCTCAGTGACATCACTAGCACAGTGCGGGAATTGAGTTCCACACAGGGTGACACCAAACTTTCCAACTAGAGCCATCTTATTTTTATAAGGGCTAAAGTCAGTGCAAGACTTGCAAGTCAGGAAGAGGATTCCAATGTGATGCAGCAATGTCAATGTGACAGCAGAGTCTCTGTCTTGCTGTAATGATACAGTTCCGAGGCTTTTGTCTGTTTCTACAGCACATCCCCTGGATCTCTGGCTGCAAATCTCCCTTTAGTCATGTGGGAGATTAATGTTTGCAGTGTGACCAGTGCTGAGCAAAATTGCCTGTGTATATATACTGTTTCTGTTAAGAGAAAATACCTGGTGGTCCTGACAGCTGCTTGGCCTCCCTCATTCCTTTGTGTCCACACTTAGCAGCCTGATTTTCACTGTGTAAGGTGGCTGCCTCCAATTTGAGCATGCTCAGATCTCTCACCAGTGACTGATTTATGGGCAGTGGTGAGCAGTATCCTCTTGGCTGAAAAAAATTACATTAATATATAATGTGTAAATACAGCAATGCTTTTTGACCTTTGAGTTCCCTTTAATTGCTAATGAGAACAATACACTCATTCTGACTACCAGATGGCGTTCGTGCCCTTTTGGCCTACTGACTCTTTTGATGCTTGTGGGTTCCTGTGTGTGTCACTGTGGTTTCCAGCGCTGGGATAAACAGGAAAAGCTGTGTTATATTATGTAATCACTTTGGTTTTTAAATCCATCAAGAAGAAAAAAAATGAAACCTGGAAAAATCAGTGAAGTTTGGAATATTTGGGTAATGGAATATTATATGTGTAATAAGCGTGCCTTTCCATTTTCATCCCTAGCTGCTGAGCCTGCAAGCCCCTTCCATACAGACAGAGAGGATTGGTGTACGGAACACCGCAAGTTCCACAGCCGCCTGGATGTAGTACAGGAGGTAAAGTGCTGGCTTTATGAATAATAAACACTTCATCGTTATGTAGCAGCCAATCAGAGCTCAGGGACTGATGTGAATATGTTAAAGCAGCACTGTAAATGTATTGACCTATAATTGGACCGATGTAGGTAATGGCATGTCATGAAATTTCCAATTTCCTAACAAATTACTTCCAACCACAGATAAGCAAAAGGCAGCCATACACAGGTCAATTATTTTTAGATTCGATTGTCGATTTGGTCATGTCAATAAAAAAAATGATTGCCAGTCGAACATTGATTGTACCGCCACATAGTAGTATAGACTCACAGCCGTTCGGTTCTCTTTCAAGCGTCATTACCACTTTCTGGCACAAGAGGGCACCTAGAGACCAAAAAATGTGTACGATCAACTGATAATTACCGATCACTGCTCTATGGATGTTCTGTCAGATATCGATCCTTTTGGGCCAATCGTACCAGGTGGACAGGAAACGATTTCCATTTGATCTACGTAAACAGATCGATTTTTTTGATTGTTCGAAAATAAATATTGAACCGTGTACGGCAACCTTTAGGCTGTTATAACAGATGTAATTCTACTCAATTACTTCACTGTGTCTATCAAATCTACAAACCTTCCACCCAGGAGTCTCATGTCTAATCAATGTCAATTGGAAATAAAAAAAAAATAATCAGCATTGGGGTAATAATATCACTTCATATTAGATAAGTGGAAAAGGTTGTGTCTGCGAAGGCTTTCCATTATCCAGGTCTTGTTATAGGTAGTAAGCAGTCATATTCAACTGGACTTGATTGGTGAAGGTTCTTCATCATCTAGGTCATGGAATAGTTAGAACCGTAGACGTCAGTCATATTCAACTGGACTTGATTGGTGAAGGTTCGCCTCTATCCAGGTTAGGGAATAGAAAGCAGTAGTTGGTTATATTCAGCTGGATTTTATTGGTGAAGGTTCTCCTTCATCCAGGTATTGGTAGCAGTAGTCAGTAATATTCAACTGGACTTGATCAGTGAAGGCCCTATTTCCTCCAGGACTTAGTATGGCTAGTAGTAGTCAGTCATATTCAACTGGACCTGGTTAGTAAAGGCTCCCCTTCATCCAGGTCATGGAATCATTAGTAGTATTCAGTCATATTCAACTGATCTTAATAATTAAAGGTTCTTCTTCATCCAGGTCATGTAATAGCTAGTAGTAGTCAGTCATATTTAAGTGGACTTGACTAGTGCAGGTTCTCCTTCCTTCAGGTCATGAAACAGCTAATATTAATAAGTCATATTCAACTGGACCTGATCAGTGAAGGTTCTTCATCATCTAGGTCATGGTATGGCTAGTAGTAGTCAGTCATATTAAAGCAGTTGAATGTTGAAGACATTACTTGCCAATCTAAGCCACTTCTTCAGTCTCAATGAGTTCTGGGAACATACCCCAGTATACCTTAATCCAGTCACCTCACTATGCAATGTGTTGTTAACCCTGCATTATATGTGGAAATTGTGGTTTTGGAGGCCATCTCTGGTGTACACCTTGATAAGAATGGACACTCTAATGCCTCATGCAAACCATTTGCCATCTGTCCACAATAATTATTGCACGTCTTTAAAAAAACTCTGACATTCTTGACCTGTAGAACCTGCATTCACATAGTGGGCCATCCATTTGTTTCGAGTTTGCGTCGTCTCCTGAATGTACAGGTTGTTTAACTCTTCACTACTCTCTGATGAGTGTTCTGTGTTCTATCTTGTCAGTGTAGATCAGGGGTCTTAAACTTCTGCTCAGGAGCTAAAGGAGTTTTCGAGTGGGATTGATTGATCCCGCTCTAAAGAAGGCATACAGGGGTAGATTTCTTAAAAGATTAGAGCACAATTGAGTCAAGTTTCTCATTTCGACCAATTTTCCATTGAGTGGGCCAAAAACAAATACTGGTCCATGAGTAGGTTACCTGTGGACCTTAGAGTTCAAGTCTCCTTGACATGTAACAAACAGTCCAAAATAGTAATATATTGTTCTTTCCATGTAAATATATTATATATATAAATATATTTGGCCTCTGAGTTTAAGACCTCAGGAGCTGTAGGCAAACAAGGGATAATCAAACTTTTAAGGCACAGTTTGCTAATGCAAAGCATAGGACATGGTTTTGCCGACACGCCAAATACCATGCATTAAAAGTCTCTGAAACAGAGCCTGAACAGTGGGAAAACCACGGGTGGCGTTATGGAAATGTCGGTGTTAGGCTGGATCTACACTGGGACTGCCTAGTGTAGACCAAGCCTATTAACTTTTTTTTCTAAAGCCATGTGTCCACTATGGCGGTCTATTTTACCAACAATGTCCGATAACCCTTCAATCGACATGTTGTTCGATTCCGACCATTTTTGGTTGATTGATTCAAGTGGACATTGATCGATTTTTCTTCAGTCGACTTCAAAATTGGTTGTTTTAGATAGATCGCATGGAGATATTGATACATGTATGGTAACTTTAAGCCTAATGCACAGTACCTCCAGTCCCTTGCACTACCTTATCTATGGATGTACTTGTCTCATCATTGGGGGCACATCATTGCTGTGGTGGACCATGTCTATACAATAGCATTGGTTACAGTTGGCAGTATCCTGTGCTCTGCACATGGCAGGGTGACAACACAGAAATCTGTTAGACAGTTGTCATGTCATAACAGCTCCTGAACAAAGACCTTCATGAAATGATCACTAGAGGTTGGATTTATTAAGCTCTACTGTACTACCCTGTTTCCCCAAAATAAGGCATCCTTACATTTTTGCCTCATGCTGAAATATGAGGCATCACCATGAAAATAAGGCACCCCCGAATATATAGTACTGTAACTCTGGACAGGGGGGATCAGAGGGGGCATCAAAATTACACAGTAGGGTCAGAAGGGGTTACTAAAATGGTAATCCCCCCTCTGAGTCTCCTGTGCCATTTTGATTCCCCCCTCTGATCCCCCCTGTGTCATTTTAAGTGATCCCCCCACCCTGATACCCCAGTGCCATATTCTTCTTCATGGAAAAATAAGACACCCCCGAAAATAAGAAGTAAGGCATCTTTGGGAGCAAAAATTTATATATGACACTCAGGGAAACTCATTATAATTTATACTATAATAATCCATTGCAAATATAGAATATTATTATTGTAAAAGTACAAAAGAAATCATTTCCTCACATTAATGAGGAATTAACCTATTTTAGGGATTTGCAAATGAAGGAAACATGAAGGTATGTTTGGTGTTTTGGGAGAGGAATCTTTGGTTCCTTTCGAATTTCACCACAATGATTTGGCTGGGGTCTTTTCTCTAAACCACATGTGGCATTCACCACTTTAGTGTATATTGTCAGACTGATACCAAATGAAAATTTGGACAGGAATCACAAAATGATTGAGTGGGCCAAAGTGTCCATAGAGCTGAAACCTACAATGAATAGAATATAACTCCCCATATCCTTCAACACTACAGTATCACAGCACCACCTAATGCCCATCGTGTATAATGGACTGGAGGCAACATGAGAACATTGCAATATCCGACCAAGCTAGAGTTACTATAATATACAAAAATACCACCTAGTCCAGTAATGGGGAACCTTTTAGAGACCGAGTGCCCAAATTGAAACCCAGGTCCCACTTACTTATCTCAAAGTGCCAGCATGGTGGTATAACCTGAATTACACAACTCATATATACACACGAAACATGTAAACACACACTCTACTTTCTTATAAGATAGAATAGGAGAGGGTATGAAGCACTGTGTGCAATCAGAAGACAGTGGAGGATAAACTGACAGCCTTGAGAGCCAATAGGCTGCAGTTTTCTTCTCTGTGCTGGTGACAGCTCGCGTGCCCACAGAGAGAGCTCCGAATGTCACCTCTGGCACGCGTGCCATAAGTTCGCCATCACTGACCTAGTCAGTCTACTGCATCATAACTTGCTGACCATGACTTCAGTGTTTTAGGTTCTCATTCAATAGACTTTGAGAATTGATTGGTCTTCTCAAATGTGCTCCCTGCTTCACATCACTGCAGTATATCACAAATAATATCTGAGCACCTAATACAATAGTAAAAAGGAGCTAAATGACAACATACTTAGCTAAATGTTAAGCCCCCCCCCCCCATGCACCTTTAGATCACCTCATACAATTTACTTTAGATCAACCAACAACTATGTAGTGCTGGATCCTCCCTGATAGAATACATAGTGATTGGAAGGTTTAGAAAGGTCCTCATGTAACATGGTTTGTATACAGGCATTTCGGGATGTTGGCTTATAGATCTACTGGGGAGGTCATAATAACTTTTGCTATTAATAGACAGACCACCCAGATGCTTCTGTGCCCCATAGCCATGGCATAGTCTGCGGTGGTAATAGATAGACCTTGGTCTGTATAGTTTCACTATTGCGATTTGCCAATTCCAAAAATAATGTCGGCTTTAGTAACAGCTTTGCTGGTGTGTGCTGGCCCATTTCTCAACATACTAGATTCATTTCTTGTTGTTGGTCCCTTATTGTCTGTTGTAAGCGTTGACACAGGTATGAGTACTGTATACAGCTCTTACGCCTCACCAATACTCATGTTTTTTTCTCTCTTTCTAGCGAGTAGAAAAAACAGTGGAGTTCCTCTACTCTGAAGTGAACTCTGTGCTGGATGCCATTTCAGGATCCTCCTGGGCCCTCTCAGTCGCACCCAGTGGCCCTCTCTTGGATATATTTGAGGAAGGTTAGTAGATATTGGTGTGGTAATAAAATCAAGGGGGGACTTTCTGAAAATGTATTATTAGGATATTAAGGTTTTATTACATAGACAAAGGGCACCACAGTAGTCAGGTTATTTATCTGCCCCTCATACACGTTTAGATTGTGCCCCGATTTTTTGGGTGATGACGTAATCACACATGGTCAATCCACTGAAAAATAGTGTCACAATCGGCTGGGGACCCTTTGTGTGCCAGCACTGTCAGTCGGGTTCCCCTAGCTGCTCAGGCCCGAGCAGCTAGCGGCAGACAGCATCTAGGGATCCCAGCCACGAGAAGAGGCTGCCAGGTCACAGATTGTCACTGAGCTGGCAGCCTCTTTGCTTCTGAGGGAGAGTGCTGCAGCTGAAGACAAGCTCTGTGTCTGTGCCCCCATCTGACCCCCGACGGAGCTAAGAAGACATAGCCGTACTTTGGACGGGGTCACTTGTCCCTGTCTATAGTATTAGACTGATTTAAGAATTTCAGACATGTCCATAATGGCTTAGATCGATTTGGCGGCAGATTTCGGCCCTTTAAACTTTAGATCAGCACCTGATTTTTCAACTGAATATTAATATTTTGTGACCTCCATTTGGATCAGCAGGTGGCGCTCTGGTCTGCTTTTCACATGTTTTTTATGTCGCTGAAAGAAGCCTATTGTTTACAGACTTCTTTAGCTCAAGCTGAATAACTCTGAGGCCTAATATCACTGTTCAAAGAATGAGTTACAAATAGAAACATTAAAGTGAAATGTCTGTCTCTGACAACCCACAAATCGAGATCATAGTCATGTATTCAGAATACAGTTTGATACATTGATACAGCTTTTTGTTTATTGACATATGTCAGGAAAGGTGAAAGCTGGCTTTTCAGACTAGAAACAGGTACCTGTATTTACATGTATTAAAGCACATGTTAACGTATGTATAGAAACACATTACATGCAATGCCCGGCTACATATGTGGACATGCATTGAAATTCCTTTTTACCAATTTGTGATCCAAAAAAACACATTAGGGAAATAAATGCATCAGAATAGAGAAGTTGCTGTTTGTGTTTTCAGCCTGCAGTACTTAAAAGCGACAGCGGGCAGCTATAACTAGAACTTACTATATCCAACAATAGAGAGATCCTGCACTCATGGAGAAAATCACAAATAATACATAGCCAAACCACCACCCTGGGATCATCTTGGGTGGAGACCGGATGGGATACCTATGCTGGAGGTTGAACATGGGCTATGTAATTATAAGGTGTGTTATTTATGTAAATGGTTCATTTATGCATCGGTATATAAATTCTGGTGTGTGTAAACCCCCATCACTACGAATAAGCTCAAGCTATTGATTGAAATATGTCAGAGGGGAGGTGATCCCAGGGTGGTAGTTTGCAGGGCCGCCATCAGGGGGCACTCCTGTCCTGAGACCGGGTATTTAGGGGGGCCTGGCATTCAGTTGCCGATGCATGCCCGTCACTGTGTAAGCATGGCAACCGGTTTAGTGCCGTTTTTTTTGATAGTAGAACCCCCCTGCTCAACAATTGTTTTTGATAGCACCCCCCAACAACTTTTTTGGACAGCACCACCCCCCCCCCCCCCCCCCCCCCATCAGGTTTTTTTTTTATCAGTATTGTAGAAAGTGAGATTTCTGATGGTGGCCCTGGTCGTTTGGCTAGGGAATTTTGACTTGTCTCCTTAAGTGTGGTACCTCTCTGTGTTGTTGTATGTTGACAGTGCAAGCTATGGTCCTGGCACCGGTGGTGTCCATGAGAGTTTATTAATTGCAGCCCGAGAAGGGGTCCGTGCCTCTGGATCTCAAGGAGTGAGGGTTAATCTGTGCTTTAGTTTACTTTACTATAGTTTTTGCACCCCACCAACCACCAATCAGCCCCACCAATTGGCATGGGGCTGTGTGCTCCTAAAGCCCCCCATACAATCTTACCATCCAATTTCTGTACAATCCACTTTTCTTCTACCAAAACCATGTGTTAGGAGGACCTTTCTACACATTCCAATCACTATGTATTCTATCAGGGAGGACCCAGCACT
>CM070037.1:22232723-22243304 GCA_036250615.1 Ptychadena robeensis
GGGATTGGCTCTCTTGAAGCCACTCACGTCATAGGAAAAGGACCCCCATAGCTTAACACATGTAAAAATAAACTTGTAAGAAGCCCTAAAACGTTGCCTTGTACAATCAGCTGACATGATCTGGTTCCCTGCTCGTGATTTCAGTAGATATCTCTTAGGAGGAAGGAAGACCGCAGAGGCCTCGCCCGATGATGTTCCAAGATACGACCAATGAGCCTTAGACTGGAAAACATTTTATTGTACATATATATTCTCACATCTCTGTAAAATTTATATAAATTTCGGCACAATATAGGCACATTCTATGGCGTGGAAACTACAGCAAATGATAAAAAAAAATATCCAACGTTACGAAGATTGGCGACAGCAGGACCTGCAATATCTGTGCGCAAAGAAGGTAAAACATAAACGAGACCATAACAGTGTAAAATAGAAATATTTCATATAAAAGTAGATTTTTCTTTATGAATATTGTAGATTTGTCTAGAAAAAACATGCCATTGCTACTGTAAAAAAAGTGTTGTAGTACAGGAGCATAAGTATATAACCCCCCCATAAAAAGAATACATCTTCTACTCTAGACTCCTTTACGGTCTACACATAAATCAAACATAAACTCGAGTATAGGTTGACTTATGAACTAGGAAAAAGCACCTTTTCATCTATTGCTAGGGGTGAGACAATGAAAGTGTGGTTGTCCTGATACTGGTTCAGTAGATGGGATATAAAACCAGTAATAGCTCCCAACACTAAAGAATAATGAATTGTAATGACTACACTCAGCCACAGGGTGACGCTACCACTGTTTATAACAAAGGCTTTGAACTCAAATACACAACAAACCAAATTTAAAAACTGACAAAGTCGTAGGCCAACCTTAAAATTCTTAAAAATATATTACACTGCGGGCCATTTTTGGCCCATGGGCCAGACTTTGGCAGCCCTGGATTACACACACATTGTGCACACAGGGATGGAGGCACACATATGTGTACAGTGTGTGTAATCTACGTATGCCCCAATCCCTGTGTGTACAAACTGTACACACAGGGATTGGGGCATACATAGACTACACACACTGTACACATGTGTACCCCTATCCCTGTGTGTACAATGTGGCCTTCAGCCAAATTCTGGTACCCCTCTCCCCAGCTCTGCAGCCCCCTACCAGCTGCACTTGTCCCCCTGCTTTCCTTCAATTCTAGAACTATAGCACTACAGATACCAACATACTCTGGACAGCAGGCGTTCATTATGACGTCACTGGAAAGCATCTTTTTGCGGCCAGGGCTTTACTTACTCCCAAGAGTGGGAGTGCGAAGGGGCAGTGATTGCAGCTGGCAGGGGGGCTGCGTGGAAGGCAGATCTACCAGATCTTCCGCTGGCCAAGAATATTGGCTCGGCGGGCCAGAGTTTGACACCTATGGTGCACAGATTTAAAGACATTTGACTTGGGTTCTCATTTACGTTTATAGGTTTACACTGACCTGGCTGCAATGTACATACTGCAACTACCATCTAGTGCTAAGCTGTCTAGTTTTACTGACTTATTGTCATTTGGGATCCCTGTACATTTTCTCCTGTTATACCCTGAAAATATTCATAACCCATGAATTGGGTAGAAACAGATTGTTAACTCTGTGTGTCCAATGAAGAACATTAAAAATGTGGTCTTATGCCTTCCCCACCCTTTCTAAAAATACACTGTGTAAAGTTTTGGCAAGAGCGGAGCTCTACTCACATGAATGGCAAACCTCAGCCTCACTCACAGAGGATTCTTTGTGTTTATCCAAGAACTATATTCAGATTCATTGAGGTTAGGGACCAATGACCACACAGTCCCATGTTTTCAGGAAGGAAAGGAAACCGTGATGGAACCACAGAAACCTAGAAACATAGCTGGGCCCCAAATAGCAGAAGTCTGCTACTTAATAGGTGCATCTAACAGGAAAAACGACATCAGACAAATATAAACAATCATGGAGGGATGTGTGAGTAAACATTACAAGGAGTCTGTTTAGAGCAGGGGTTGGCGAGCTGTGGTTCCTGAGCCCCCATGCAGCTCTCCAGCCACCTTGCTGTGGCCCTATTCTACAAGCCTCCTTCCTACCAAATCATACAAGCTGGAAGGAAAAGAGAGCCGCCATAGGTATTCATAACAGGGATCTCAGCTGCTCTCTTTTCCGTGTGGCATGTGCAGAAGATGAAAGAGGGATGAGAGCAAGGAGCCATAGCAAATATTGGCTGCACTCCATCCTTCCCACCAGAGCACACAAGCTAAAAGGAAGCGAGAGCAGCCAAGATCTCAGCTGCTCTACTCCCTTCCAGCGTGTGGGCTGGCATGGAGGGATGACAACAAGCAACACGGGGGGGGTGAAAATAGGGATTTATAACAGGGATCTCAGCTGCTCTCTTTTCTGTGAGGGATATGCAGAAGATGAGAGAGGGATGAGAGCAAGGCGCTATAGCAGAGATATTGGCTGGTCTCTCCATCCTTCCTACCAGAGCATACAAGCTGGAAGGAAGAGACAGCAGCCAAGATCTCAGCTGCTCTATTCCGTTCCAGCATGTGGGCTGGAGGAATGGCAACAAGGATCAGGGTGGGGTGAAAATAAGGATACAACAGGGATCTCAGCTGCTCTCTTTTCCGTGTGGGATGTGCAGAAGATGAGGGACGAGAGCAAGGATCACAGAGATCTTGGCTGGTCTCTCTTCCTTCCAGGGTGCAGTTGGGGGTGTAATGAATAGGAGGAGAGAAGCTGAAATCTCCAATGCCAAATATTTCTATTATAGGGTACACAAGGCATGTCCATGCTTCAGAATAAAAGAGAGAAACACAAAACTCAGAAAACATTCAGGCCGTGGGGACGCACGCTCAGTCGCTGCCATTGCAAAGCTTCAGTAGGATCTTCCTGTAATCTCCAGATGTGTCACCCTACAAGGAGAGAGGTACACCATTGGTTTCTATACAGATTAGATCACAATACAGATAACGTATTTCCATACTATTCGACCCGTGGAGGGGAATAATTTTTTTTTTACCCCTGAAGAGAACGGCTATGGAACAATTATTCCACACCAACATCTGTATCTGTGAAAAGTGATGAATAGATAGGCTCTTACCGTGATATCGGTGTACAGAGACTTGCCGTACATCTTCTTGTACTCCTGGCGGATATCTAGCAAATCTACCTCACTGCGGGACACCATGATGCGGATCAGAGTTTTGTCCTTTGTCCCGGCGCCCTGCGTACAAAACACACAAGTCAGATCCCAGCATACAACACTATGTACAACAATACTACTGCCCTGTTGCGATCACCTCTGTGTTCACCCTATTTTTAGAGACGCACTTTTTACCCAAAAGTGGGAGGAGTATGAGGGTGTGTCTTATGATCTGAAGGTGTAGTAAAAGGATATTTGTTTGGTGTCCCTGCCATACGAATACAGCTTGTTGTGGCTGTAGTCAAATCACTTTCAGCTGTAGAGGAGAGAGATCTGCAGCCCACAGCGTCCCCCTCTACCCCTATGTGTGATGTAATCTCTACATTGACGGCAAGTGTTACCTAGGGACATCTTCTGGCTGAAATTGGTACTGCATGGTGATTTTTCCCCCAATTGGTTTTAAACACTTCAAACATTTTTTTTCTTGTTTTCCTGCTCTAAAAACTGGGTGCGTCTTATGGTCAGGTATGTCTTATGGCTCCAAAAATGGTAGTTACACAAAAGGTATAAAACTAGGAAATTAGGTTCTTATGAGAATAAACAGCAAGGTGTCAACCTCAAATGCACAGCGGGCCAAAATTTTAAACTCGGACAAAGTTGTGGGCCAATCTTTTCAAAAATATAATTACACTGCAGGCCTTTTTTGGCCCATGGGTAGTTTGACTACACACTCACTGTACTCACAGGGATGGGATACACATGGACTACATGTTAACTGTATAGTGTGTGTAGTCCATTTATGCCCCCATCCCTGTGTGTACAGTGTTTATGTAGTCCATGTGTGCCTGCATCCCTGTGTGTACATAGTCCATTTGTGCCCCCATCCCTGTGTGTACAGTTTGTGTACTTTGTGATTCCCCAGACCCATCCTGGTACCCATATCCCCAGCTCTGCCTTCCCTGCAGCCCCGCTACCAGCTGCTCCTATTGCCCCTCCATTCACCAACTCTGGGAGTAGAGAACTAAGCTTCCCAGAATACCCCAGGCAGTGGGTTCTCACTGTGATGCCAATGAAACTGCTCACTGAGTAGCCAGGATTTGTATTTCTCTACTCCCAGGGATAGGGAGGATGGAGGGGTGGTGAGGGCAGATGGCTGGGGGGCTGACGAGAAAATATATCAGATTTGCTGTGGGCCGAAAATAATTGCTTGGTGGGTCAAATTTACCCCCACCCCAAGCCAGAGTTTGACACCTATGGGGTTTAAGTGGTAGTAAATCAGATAAAACCCAATGTAAAGGACATTTAGCCTATTTTTGTGTGACTTACCTTCATGGCTTTGTAGAGTCGTTCCGCAAAGAATGCTGAAGTGTTTCTAAGGCATTTCACTAAAAAGGACAAAATATACACACTCAGTATACGGATGAAAGACAATACAGTGAAATATGTTCCTCTATACAGAATTGAAAACACTTGTTCAGTTAAAAGGGGAAGTCACGTCACATGTATTTTATATAACAATGTGTCAATTGAGCGGTACTTACCTCCAGGATATAAAAAGAGAAATAATGTGGTCATGTAGCAAAGATACTAGAAATGCATGGAGAGAGAAATCACACACGAAGAGCTTGTACACACAGGCAAAATAGGCAACACAAAGTCTTTATTACTGCTGCCTGCCATGCACCCCTTATTTCCCAGTCCAGCTCAGTAAACATGGCGGCATTTACTGGCTTCTAGTCACCATGTGGTGCCGAGGGTGCGCTGACTATCGGCATTTATTCCCTGTCTGTACAAGCTCTTACAAAACACTAAGCAGCATTCATGAAGCCAGCTCCGGAAGTCATTATTGCTTTTTTATTGCTCAAACTGATATTCTCCAGCTCAGTCAGTAATTCAAACGTACAACCAAGATCACCCATCCCTTTTATTGCCACATAAAACATGTGACGTATATGTGGCCGATGTCTTGAATGGGTAAAGCTCTGACACATTAGGACAGGAGGATTACCCCTCTGTCAGCAGCCATGTGTGTGGGGTGGGAGGGGGCAGATAAGGGCAATCACTATATGGAGGTCCTTTGCCCCTTAAGTGCCCCTTTTTGCGCTATGAAGAATGTGTGCGTGCATAGGACCACCGGGGGCCCCCAAGCTCCGCTCCATAAGCCCCCCATGCCTGGGTCAATTCCCGAACATGTGGGGTTGTGGGTGCGATGCATCCTCTCTTCCCTCTGCCGGGGGTGGTGGGGGGGGGGGGTGTTGGGGTTGTTGATGGAAAATACCCACGTCCTATGGTGCCATCCTTTGCCTGGTCACACCTTTGCGCTCATGACTCTCCTTCAGCAATGAGTTTAGCCGCGGAGGAGCTGTCAGAGCCCACATCTCTGTGCTTACCGTCTGTGAGCTGGGCAGATTGAGCGCAACTTACACACAGTGGCGGTGCAGATGGGTGAGATGCTATTCCATCTGCACTGCAAGTGAATTTAGCTCAAGCTGCCCAGCTCATAGACAGAGGCTCCTGGTCGGGGCAAGGAAGGGAAGCGGACATAGAAAGCTTCTCCTCCTCTGCACAGAGCTTGAGCCAGCAGAGTGGGAAAAAGCCAAAGTTTTTTTGGGATGCTCTGTTGTATAGGGTGCGTCTAATACAGTGGAGAATTTAATGGTCAGAAACTACCGTATTTTACAGTGTATAAGATTACTTTTTAACACAGGAAAATTTGTACAAAAGTTGGGGGTCGTTTTATATGCCAGGTGCCGCCGTCGGGTTGGGGGCAGGGGGCACTCCCGTCCCTGGCCAACCATCTAGTGGAGCCTGTAGGTCTGGTCCCCGGATCCATGCTCCCTGTACTGTGCACTGACCGACAGGAGCCAGAGTAAGAGGTCTTCAGCACCCCCCTTGCCCCTCCTTCCCGATGTCTGTGTAAGTAGCTGGCTGCTGTGCTCACTAGTGACATTGTGGCTGAAATTGGTATTGCAGGGACATTGACATTAAAGCTATTTAATTATCAAATGTATACAATTTATGTCATATGGATAATGGCAGTAAAACATTCATAACTATAAAAGGTTGCAGATAGGGGTGTCAAATTGGGAATGTAAATTACTTATCCAAAAAAAAAGGGATTGGACTTCAAAGGGTGTTGGAGATCTGGAGGTTGAAAGTCAAAGTAGACATAAAAAATTGTATATGGTGTGGGTTGGAAAAGAGGTAGTCTAATACGGCGAGAAGTTAGGGGTCGTCTTATAGGCCGGAAAATACGTTACACTAAGGCTATGTTTCCATTACGTCGGGACTCCTCCGCTAAGCATATACGGTCCCCAAGTAGCAGATAGACTTACCTGCTCGGCGGAGGATCTGTCTTCACTGCGCCGAGCTGCTCCACAGATGTAAGGCTGAACGTAGTCGAGTACGTTCAGCCTCTGCACCGGCGGATGTGTAATCAGACCATCCGACGAGCACGCAATATCTGTGTGATATGCCGGGATCCCCACTAAGCCTATGCGCTTAGCGGAGGGGTCCCGACGTATAATGGAAACAACCCCATAATTCCATAAAATACACATACCCACATTCATTACGGAGAATATAACTTTCCTGGCAAAAAATGGGTAGTCTCTGCTCCATATATCCCCTGGCATGGAGCTTTCAGGAAAATATATATTTATACACACACATACAGCATGTATATAAAGTATATTCGCTCAGCACTGGCTTTATAAATGCCACTCGACATGTCACTACAACACTGCAAAATGAATCCAAAGTGGTGTGAGTGATGGCGGAATTACCGGACATCTTCAGGAAGCTTTTAAAACAATTGAAGAAAAAGAGAAATAAAGTTCATTAGCACTAAAAACCCGCAGAGATTACACCAGTGATACATTCATTAACCAGAGATGACAACTGTGTGTGTGTACAGTACTGAAGGTAAAAGGGTTAGTAACAGGAAGAACTGATATAGTCTTATGTATACTGTAAGTGCATGTATATATTAGGTATACAACAAGTGCACAGTGGACTATGTAGTTGTAGAGACAGATAGGAAACTCCAGACATATGGATACAAGCTAAGCCTGGCCAGCATTGCACAGCTTGTGCGGCTCTGTATGTGTGACAATGTGTAGAAGATCTAGGTCAAGCCACTTACCTACTGCTACCATTCCTCTCTCCAGATCCCCAGACATTTCTCGGCAGATGCTCTTCTCCAGCTCCCGGTTGTATGTTCTCTGGTATTCGTAAAACACTAACACAAAAACAAAATCACACACATTCATATGATACCTGTAATGCTAGGACACTGGCCCAAAATAAGAATTTTGACAGCAGTAGGGGTGATATTTCCAAGATCGCCCTTCCTGTCCCAAGTGTGTGGAAAAGGGCACTTGAGACATCTATACCAAGTGCTCCTGGGGCTGTAGGAAATGGCGCCTGTCCAGTCCCGCGGGATTGTGACGTCAGCGCCACAGCCGTGGGACTTTCTGGCAGGGACCTGTCAGCCGCTCCTCCCACCTCTCTCACTGCAACGACAACTGACCTCCCCCCTTCAAAGATACCTTTTCAGCATTGAAAACGATTATCCAGCACCATCTAGTGGCCATTCATTGTACTGCAACTACTGGCAAATCTTCCCTATAAATGAAAAGCGAAGGCGAGTGCGTTGTTTTAGTACTGTAGAGCAAATCTCCCCCATCCACATGACTAAGCGTTTGTTAAATAAATAATTACAGTATAATATGTCATGTGTTTTTTTTTATCTCAGATTGTATTTAACACATTTTGAGACCTGCCACGTAGCAGCTGATTCTTATTTTGTTTATTGTGTCAATCTTAGAATCCCAGCACATAAAATAATGAGCAGCATTCTGATCTTATTCATGTTTTACTACAAAATAAAGGTATTGCAGCCAAGACTGGAGTGCTCCGTATTACCTGCATTCAGATGTGCTCTACTGCGTGTGCAAAGGATGGCATTGAATTTGGACTCGTCGGTCCCCATGCGCTTTTCTCCTGCTGCATACAGCTCCTGTAAATAAAATATTGCTTTGTTAAAGTATAATTATACACTGAACGTGTGTGATTTTATATATATATATATATATATATATATATATATATATATATACACACACACACTTTTCTCTTTGAACTTGCTATGGTTGTCACCTGTGGTGTATAGTTCTTACCTGTACATCACGCTGGACCAGGCTCATGTCCACATTAGTGCTCTCATCTCTGTTTCCCTGTAGAGAAATACATATAATTATAACCCACAATCACCATCTATGTGAAGAACAGAGCGTGAAATGATGGAAAATATATTCCCAAGTGTTGTACAGAGTTTTACGGTGTAGTAAGTTATAACTTACAGTATACGGTGGTTAATCCTACACGATTTCTGACTAAAATCCTAAATTAGAGTATATCTAATTATAATTGGAAGCCAGTGACCATGTGACCAAAGCAGCATTGGCTGTGAGACTGGGAAATAGTGACTCTGTAGTCTGGCAATACAGTAAATTTAAGTTGCCCCCCCCCCCAATTAATGGGCTCTATAATGACCCTGTCTGTATTAAACAAATAGGTGTTCTCCTTCTCCAGCTAGAGCCCCAGGAACACAGTACTTTCCAAACATTGTGGAGAATAAAGGTAGCCATACACGATTTTGCGTGTGATTCCCGAATGATCAATGTGTGCATACACAGGGATAAATCTTGAGGAATCAAACACTGCCCACCTTGAGCCTTCAATCCTGTTGTATCGAATAGGGATACAACAGGTTTGTAAATCCCTGTTTGATCGCCATTGCTTTGGATGGGGAGCGAGGGTCAGTGGTGGTGGTGGGCAACTGAGTTGATATGGAGGGCCACAAGTGCGGCCCTCAGCATCACTAAAGGGCCGCACATAACGATCCAGACACTCCCCCGGCGACATCTCAGCAAGTGGTGGACCAGATCCCGACAGGCAGTCAAAACCCGACAGCTCCCACCCCCCTCCTGTCCCTGGGTGCATCGCTCATATGTAGACCTGGTTTCCCTGATCAACATTGACAATGTTACTGATGTTGGACAGCCAAAGTTGATTAGGAAAGCTGGGTCAGTGTGTGACCACTTCACAGGTGAGTTGCTATTCCATATGCATTAACAGTTAGGTTATGGGGGCCACACGTGGAGGACCAAGGGGGGCTGCCGAACAATTCCCAAAGGGCTGCATGTGGCCCCCGGGCCGCAGGTTGGGCACCTAGGATCTACATTATCAGCCAGGGATCGGTTTCCCCGCCCACTGGGGAATCGAGTCACATATGGCCAGCTTAAAGCCCCCCATAAAATTACCATGCAATTTCTGTACAATCAACTTTTCTTCTACCAAAACCATGTAATATGAGGACCTTTCTACATCAGGGAGGTCACTATACTACATAGTTGTTGGTAGATCTGATGGAAATTGTATGGAGGAATCTAAATGTGTATGGGGAGCTTAAGCCACCCTGTCTCCAATGATATTGAGAACGCTGTATGAGCTGGAGGTAGTGACCTGTGTCCTATCCCATATTAGTAATACAAATCTGCAAAAGGTTTGGGCCATTAATAAAGAACAGTAGCACAATTCAAAACAAACATACCCTAGGCAGTTATCACAAAAAAAAAGAGAAGTAATAACAGCTTTAAAGACATATCCCCATACACAACATTAGGGAACACATACATAGTAATCGCAAATGGAAGAGGTAGAGGAATAATGATTTGCATTTCATTGCGAAATATTCAGTTAATGTTTCTAATGTGTCACTTATTTACAAGTATCAGTGCTGTAGCCTTGATGGTGTTGTGCAAGCACACAGTTTTATGGCTGGATACATCTGATACATAGTAACAAAACACCTGCATGGAGCCATGGAAACATTGGATTTGTCTGTATTTTTTCTGATAATTCTTATACTTTAATTCAGTCCAGCTACACCCCTGCCCCCCCCCCCCCCCCCCCCCCCCCCCGAAATTCTGGGGAGAACACTGCAAGCTGAAATTCACAATCTTGTAGCGTAGTCAATGTAACAGGGGCAGATGCTGAGAGGAGTGGACTAGTCATATATCTGTGTGCACGCCAGTCGGTGCGCACACATATAGAGAAGCGCCGACCTGCGCGGTGACCGGCGTAATCACCTGTGCAGTCAGAGACTGTATCATTGTTCAGCTGGGGGGTTATATAACTTGCAGACATTGTATTCCTCAGCTGGTGATATCTAAACAGGTGGCTGCGCCAGCTTGTGGGTGTTCTAATTTTTTTTTAGAGGTGGTGGAATTTCATTTTGAATATTCCAATATTGACTACGTTGCGAGTTAATTACCCTATATACCTCTTTTGATACAGAAACCTGGATCTCGGTGGACCTTCAGGGAGGTTATAATTTTTTGGTACAGAAAA
>CM070037.1:22244666-22255725 GCA_036250615.1 Ptychadena robeensis
AGAATCTGAAACTGAGGAGTCGGAGTCGGAGAATTTATCGACCGACTCCACAGCCCTGTGTATAAGTCTGCATGTTATGCATTTGATACTTCCAGTGTGTGCTCCTTTTCCTTCATACTATGGTTCCTATAGGCCAGAGCTTCCCAAAATTGGGTACTGCAGGAAAAATTTTTTCCAACTGACTAGAACATTTCATATTTTTTCGTTTTTTCCTGCTCTTAAAACAGTGTGCGTCTTATAGTTAGAAAAATACAGTACTTGAGTATGAGCAAATTTTGTCAAAAACAAAATGTGCTGAAAAAATGTAATTACATATATTTCTTACAGTTCACGGGTTTCTCCCCAGAACCACAGTTCGTCCCCTTTCAGAAGGAAGCAGTCCAACTTTCTTTCTCCTCCAGGAAGTGTGTCCACAAGACTCCCAATTATCAAGACACCATTATTCTTCCCATCTAATGAGATCACCTGACCTCATTATATTGCTGCTGTGCAGCCAACACATCAGCCAGCATCATAAGGGTTACCTTAAAGGGGACACAGCCCAAAAATGGGTGATACGTACACATCATTCAGGACCCATCCCTGGGGTCCTGTACAACGGTATGTAACAAAGGATCGTCCCCCATAAAGGTAAGTTCATAAGCAGTGATGCTTTAGTATAGTACTGACCCTTAAAAATATTTATATTGAAATATGGTTTCAAAAATAATCTGAAAAAGGTCTATTTATAACAGAGAGAAATGCATTTCAGAAAGTTATTGATCAGGATAACTGATGATATGTCATGTTATATGACTTGGCTTACCTGTTTTGTACACTCTGTTGATTTCATGTATCTCATTATTAGACCGAGATGCAAGAATTTCAATGAGACATTCCTCGTCTGTACCAGCGCCCTGGAGGGTACAAAAAAAAAAAAACCAGACTGAGCAACGCTGTGCATGGACACCATTCTATATTCACAAAGCACAGACTAGCACCTACCTTCATTGCTTCATGGAGCTCATACACATCATACAAAGCTGGTGCCTTCAACATAGCCAAGATGGTCTTCTCAAAGTTTCCAGAGAGCTCAGACTTTAAGTCCTTTATCAAATCCTAGAAACAAAAAAACTTATGTGAATCATACTTTGACTACAACTACTGAATTCCCTCCCCCCCATATAACTAAAAGGCCATCACATGTCATGCCAATGTGACCCCATGAAGAGGATTTACCCTTGCTGATTTCAATAGGTAACCCACACAATATGGCTTCCTATTTATATATCTTCTAGGGTAGTCCTGTACTGCGGAAGGGCTGATAATGGGAATAGAATGGCCCCATCCCTCCTAACTTCCCAGCAATGATGCTTTCAGTGAAACCGGTAACCCCAGTCAAATTGTCATTCGAAGCCCGAGGGGGTAACGACCCACAGGTTGAGAACTGCTGATGTAGGATAAGAAGAGGTACTTAATGGGTATTATCACGCTATTCTGGTTGGTATGAGCCAGGGGTGTTCTGCGCCTACTGCGCACAAGCCCGATGGAGAAGGAAAGCTGGCTAGTCCCTGGCATGCCCCCCCTGCAGAATGGATGCTGGCCACGCTACACTGGTGAAAGCAGGACCCTGAAGGCGCAGACAGGTAGAAGGCGAGGAGGACCACTAGTACCCTAACAACTGGGTGATTTATGTTCCAGATCAGCCGAGCAACACAGCACCCACCACCAGCTGGATTTACCAGTTGCCAGGGTCTTTTCTGTGGACAGGGTTAACCAGGAGAGGAAAGGTAGGATCAGTAAAGGTGAGGACAGAAAATGAACATGGAGGAAGGGCTATGGACAGGGTTTTATTGACAATGGAGGAGATCCTAAGGAAAGGGGGGGGGGGATATCACCCATGGTACTACTGACATGAGGAGTGCCAGCAAATATATACATATACACACATATATACATACACAGTCCGATTTGCTTTAAAGGCATATATGAGAATGAGCCCACACTAACCACTGTCTTCTCACAGACTTCCCTTTCAGCATAAAGTGCGGAGTGTGCAGACAATAGGCTTCCACTTCTACTTCACGATCAACCAAGATGAAGCTCCCGGACTCCCATGTTTTTTTTTTAAATAAAAAAAATCCTTATGCGAAAGACGTACACATATACACAACCTCCAGAGACTGTTCCTCCTATCCAATGCATATCACCCATAAAAGACTTAATCATGTGGGTAGGAGCAGCCTCAGGATGAGATGTTTTGATGGTGTTTCATTCAAAAAAAAGATTTTGGAAATATAAGAATTTATATGCAGGAGTTGTGGAGCTTCATCTTGGTTTAAGTTGATTATGTATATTTTAGTTTTATAACAATGGTTACCGAAATATGTGTGTTCACATTGAACAGCAGCTGCGGCATTACCTTTCCGTACGCGGTTTTGAAGGACAAGCTGATCTGCTGCCTCTGCTTGTTTGACCGGCTTCCCAGACATTCAATGATGGCCTTCTCATCGGTTCCTAGCATGGCAAAGTTTTAATAAGACATTAATCAATGTAACAAAATGATAACTGTAAGTGCAAATTTACAATCTTTTCATATTATTAGCGGGTGCAAGGATATGGAACTACTACTCTGCTTGTGTACCCAAATATGTCAGGGTCAGGCATGACTGGTGAGGGGAGCCCAACACTGGACATAGATATCCCTGGATAATTCAAATAATGGATACAGTAAAGGAAATGGACCAGCCTAGAAACAGATGATGTGTGACGCTTTGTTTAGTAACTTACCAAATCCTTTCATTGCCTTTCTGAGCACCTCTGCATCTCTGAGGGCATCAAAGTTTGGTGCATCACAAATGGTTCCCTTTCCAACCTGACAAGAAACAGAATTGTCATTATACATTCATCATGCCATTACTACGACAACACATTCTGTAGTCACATTCATTACACATGATGCTGGCCATACACGGAGCAATACCCACAATCAATTGGGGGTCAATCGAACAGAAATTCCAGTCCAATGGTGAGCCTGGCCCACTGGTTGAGAGCTGCTGACAAGCAGCCAGGAGAGTAGACACAGGATTGCTGCAGAGGGCCCCCCCCCCCCCCCCCCCCCCCCCAAAGCCTGTGTGGTGTACACAGCCGCTCTAGGCTCTGCACCCTTTCCGCTCCGGGAACCAATCACAGACTGGGGGATTATCAGATCGACCAGGATTTATGAGCATGTTCATTTCCAGTTCAATTAACAGCTTGATTCAAACACAATCGAGCGCCATGAACGCACACTTTGCTTGATTGTGCTCGAATCTATCAAAAAATCTAGCCGTGTATGCCTAGCTTTAGCAAGACAACAGAATCTGATCCATAAAGCACTTTTACGTTGTGCGTCTTTACAACACAGGTAAGGAGGTGAAATCTCTGCAATGGAGACCTAAAATAAGAACCAAAAACACCTAAAGAGTCCCTCCCACCTAGAGAGGACAAGGAGACCAAAAAAGGAGGGTATTTTTAGGGAGTTCAGCCATGTGTTTCAAAATCAAAATGGTGTTTATTGTGATGGATACACAAACATTTTACAAGTACATGATTTTGCATTCGTATATTAAATCAACCAAGAGTCTACAGCTACCGCTGGATAGAATTGATATTACTCGATGCATTTTACAATACATTCGCTTCTTCAGGAGATATGAAAGAATCGTAGTCTTCTTAGACTAAGTTGCACATCTGATCGAGGATTGCCTGTGGACAGGGGGGTGGTGCCAAGGAACTGGAGAGGTTGGAGGCAAAAACAGGTGGATGTAACCCTGTGAAGGTCCCCAATAAGGGTAATCCAATCAGGTGCTGCCTAGCAATGTTGTAGCTGCAGAGTATGTGCGGCATCCACTATATCTTCATAGGTATATGTAGGGTAACTGTGATAGGTGGACAGATGCCTTCAGTGCCTTGGATGATCATGGCGACCTGTATACGTGTCCCCCCTTTTTCGGCCCTGTATACGTGTTCCCCCTTCTTCGGACTTCTTGTCCTATCTAGGTGGGAGGGACTCTTTTGATGTTTATGGTTCTCATTTCTTGCTGAAATGGGGCAGATATATTATCTAAGGTGATCAATTGCAACCCATTCTCATTGAATGACAAATTATAACTGGACAGATCAAAGTTTTACACTTGACTTGCAAGTCATTTCTTAAATTAAAGCAATGATTACCAATAGATAGGCTGGAAATTTTCTTTTCACTTCAATGTCTGTCAAGAGTTTCAAACTTTTGTTCCTTGCAACTTATAGCAACCTCACTTTGTCTAAAGATAGGATTTTCAAGAACTCCCTCCAAGCAGGTGATTGGCTGTTGTCCCAGAAATCTATACTTAGCTTAAAATAAAATTAGATCTACAAGTACTAAGCACTAAGGACTGCAGCATATGTGGTATTAATACCTAGCGTGGTGTATATACAGTAAACTATATAGTATGCCAAACTAAGGTACTAATCTGGAAAAAATTTCTTTTATAAAATAAATAAATCTAGATTAGTTAATTTTTTTAAGCTTTAAATAAAAACAAAAACATACATTAGTATATAGATAGATAGCAGAATGCCAACCATTTTGAAGCACATAGCAAATGCAAATGCTTTTTAATATAAAAGTTTAGACCAGAAGTGAGCAAGCTAACTGGCCCTTTAGTCTTTTAATTTGGCCCCTTGTCACCTGGTGTCAAGACGCTTTGGCTACCCTCATTCCCTGCAATGAGTCAAGAGATTGAGAACACCTAGAAGAGTGCTTCTCAACCTTTTTAGATCCGCGACCCTGGAAGTGATGTAACAAAGTGTCACTTCCTGTATTTGGAACGTGAAAGCGTGGGTGCAGAGTGTCACTTCCATGTTCTAAATACCGGAAGTCACATTCCACGACGTCACTTCTGGTCAGGTAAGGTAAGTCAGGTAAGTGTAATGTCCCCTCCCTTAAATTTCCCCACACCGCTTGTGCAAATGATATGCGTGGTGGGAAGTTAGGAGAGAGAGTTGCCTCCTTAGGTAGGAGAGAGAGGGCATTACTCTTCTTCCTAACTTGCCACCCACTTGTGGGCATCAACTCGCTGCTTGTGAAATAAGTCACATACAAAAACCCATTGTGGCCCACAAGTCAAAAAACTTGCCCACCCCTGGTTTTGACAGATAAAATGCATTTAATATCTAATTGCATTGGTCTCTAAAACGATCTTGTACTATCTTCATTAGTACTCTGAACAAATTACAGACTGTTAGCAACAAATAAATCAAGGTACATACCTTTAGGGGCGGGACAGAAGGTGTGACTGTTGGCAGAGATGGGTATTGTGGCATAGAGGGATTTACTGCTGGAGCCTGAGGATAACTTGGAGTTGGTTGCTGACCAGGGAATGTTGCTGGAGGCTGTCCGGGCATTGGTGGTTGGCCAGGCATTGGTGGTTGGCCAGGCATTGGTTGCTGTCCTGGCATTGGAGGCTGCCCTGGCATTGGAGGCTGCCCTGGCATTGGAGGCTGCCCTGAGAATCCAAATCCAGGCTGTGGTCCGCCCCCTGGTGCAGGGTACATGCCAAAGCCTGGTGCCTGGGGCTGCTGTGGCACTCCATATCCACCTCCAGGTGCAGGAGGATAGCCGCCTCCAGGCGCAGGGGGATAACCACCACCAGCAGCAGGGGGATACCCGCCTCCAGGTGCAGGAGGATAACCACCAGCTGCAGGATATCCTGCTTGTGGGGGGTTCATTCCGCCAAATCCGGCAGCAGGGTAGCCTCCTGGTCCTTGCTAGAATAAAAAAAAAATATACATTTAATTCAGAATAACCAATTAGTCTATTAAAAAACTCTGAGGTAAAATGGTGATAAACTTTTATAACCTTTTATAAAAGAGTTAAGGCTGCCATACACAGCCCGAGTAGGTCAGACAGACCTACTCCGATATGCACCGGAGTGCAAACGTGATGACGTCATCACGTTTGCACCCCGGTGCATTATGAGGCCCCTTCACTTGGCTGGCACCATTTGTGTGCCGGCCGTAAGCTTCAATGAAGACGCCGGTCTTCATTGAAGCTTATGGCATTGGCTTGCATCGGCCAGAGAATACAGACATGTCCGTTCTCTGGCCGGCCGAGCAGTGGGCCGACAGGGATCTGTCGTCCCATGTGGGAGCATGCCGATTAGTGGCCGTTTTTTAACCTGACTGACGGCGCGAGGGCGCACGCCCGTCGGTCAGGTTAAAAATTGTCCGCTTATCGGCATGTGTATGGCTAGCATAAGGGCTATTTCCCCCTTCAAGTTGAAGCGCATCCCCTGCTGTGTCCACTTATTGTCCTCCAAAAAGTGGGCACAGAAAGGGAAGGAAGGAACTAGGTGGGCCTTCCTATTCCCCCAGGTACACTCAAAGAATAAGGTGCTGTGCGGAGTGTCAGTGCTTCTGACTAGGTAGGAGACCGTGGAACAGACTGCTGGAACAGTGGATACAGGGGGCTCATAAGAAGTGTTGCTGCTGAGAAGCCGAGCCAAGGATTTCTGTTTATAAATACGGCATGAGCCCTGATGAAAATATTGTTTATGTGGATGTACCTAACAGCGACTTGAGGCTGAACCCCCACACTGGTGGAGAAAGTGGGCAATATACCTCTCTGGTAGGACTCAGGACAGCATTTACAATTTGCTGCAGCATAACTCTCCTCTTAACAAATCACAAAATGGCGACTGAGGCTGTGTATCTGGCCAGGAGAAATGCTGGGATACGACTGCAGCACTGTGTGTATATGACCCAAAATTTTTTAATACTAAAGAAAGAGCCACCACCTATGCAGAAGATTTTGAACAAAAATAAAGAGAATTACACCCGAGTCAGAAAGGGATTTTTTTAAAGGATTCAATTAAATAAACAATATGATTATCTAGTAAATGATAATTAACAAAAGCAATAATATATTAAACAACAGCCAAGAGAGTTTACAAACAAAGTTAAAATCAACAGTCAATAGATACATATAACTATACCTCAACAAGTTACTGGTCCAGCAGTTAATAGTTATGCCTTGTCAAATGCCTCAGTGCATTTTTCTGACTAAGTCGCTTCCTCAGGGGATCTGATAGAAGACAGAGCATATATCTGATCATAGACATGTGTCGCCTGCCACACAGGGCTCAGAGTAATAACAGCCGGAGCTGGGCGTGCACACTGGAAGTCTATTTGATCATGCTAATGGTGCTGTACTTCTGTGGAAACCAACATCTTAGTTATCTAGTAATTTTAAAGACATCCCCACATGTTTGTCTGGGTATACATCCAGCTCCGCTTGTGATCACTCTGGTCCCCCATGTGGTAGGTGAGATGGTTCTGTGGTCAAATATCTGCTCGATCTTGTATCACTGATCTCCTGGGGAAGCGACTTATTTGCAAAACACGTCAGGACAATTGACAAGACATACCTACCAACCATTGGACCAGTAACTGGTTGGGGTATAGTGTATGTAACTATTGTCCATTGAATTAAATTTTCTGTTTGTAGACCCTTTTTTGGTGTAGCTGAATATATAATTGCACAATTAGGCTAATTCACTAAATAAACATATTGTCTAATCAACTGGATACTTAAAAATCCCTTTACTCTCCTTTCTGACCCAGGTGGAAACTGTAATGCTCTATTTTTTGTTCAATGTTTGGATGTTGGCACCAGCTTTTTCATGAGGTGATCAACCACTCCCTTATTACACAAGCTCGCTGCCATGGTGTTCTCTTCGACTCTGCGCTCTCCTTTACTCCTCACATACAGAACATTGCTAGTTCCTGCCACTTCCATCTCCGCAACATCTCCAAGATCCGCCCCTTCCTCTCCCCAGAGACTACCAAAGTCCTCATACACGCTCTCATAATTTCTCACCTGGACTACTGCAACATCATCCTCTCTGGTCTTCCTCTTACCAGATTGTCACCTCTTCAGTCCATCATGAATGGTGCTGCTAGACTAATTTACTCCTCTAACCGCTCCTCATCTGCTGCTCCTCTACAAAAATCTCTACACTGGCTTCCAATTGTCCAGATAATCAAATTCAAAGTTCTGCCCCTTGCTTTTAGATCACTCCACACCTCCTGCCCCACTTACATCTCCAACCTGGTACATAAATACACCCCTAACCACCCCCTCTGCTCCTCCAGTGACCTACTAATGACATCCCCACTCATAACATGAACACACGTGCGGCTTCAAGACTTCTCTAGGACCACCCCTACCCTCTGGAACTCTCTCCCTCACCCAATTAGACATGCTCCTACCTTCAGCACTGAAATCCCTGAAAGCCCACCTCAGTCTACCCATCTACTCACCCCTAACATCACCACCATGCCAGTCCCACCCCACCACCACCTATTGTATACTTTGCTCCCCCAACCTATTGGAGTGTAAGCTCGATCGGGCAGGGTCCTCAACTCCTCCTGTGTCATAACCTGTACCTGTGTGTGTTATCATGTGTTGTCTCAACTCTAATTTATTGTACAGCGTGGCATAATATGTTGGCGCTATATAAATAAATGATAATAATAATAACTATGGAGAAGCTGGCTCAATAGGAATGATGTCTTTAGAGCAAAATGCTACTTCTATGTTCAGCTGTATTTGTCACCAAATGTGAAAGTGAACAGCCATGAAGTATCTTTCATTGCAAGGAAATAGCTGCTGCGCTCACCATATACTGTTGAGGGTTGTATTGCTGCGTGTATCCTGACATATCTAGCCCAATGGGAGCTGGGTTACTGGGTGCTCCCCACGGGTTGTTCCCTGCAACATGAAAGGAAATACATAACCCTGGTTAATGGCAACAAACAAAATATGTAAATATGTATGTATGTAAACAATGCATTCTGATTTGCGACAGCAACAATACAGAGAACAAATGTCCTGCCAAATCTCATTTAGAAAATGGATGTAAAATAGTAACCGGCTATTCAACTCCCAAAAATCGGCAACCTGAATGACCACATCTTCAATTCATTGTCCATTGTCATCACGGTAAAGCCAATAAACAGATTTGTGTATATGGGTCACAATTGGCAGCAACTTGCTACAGCGGAAGGTTGGTTGCACTAAGCAGGGCACAATAAACCCCACTGCCAGGATTTCCATGTGCTGCACAGGAAAATGCCTTCAAGCTTTGGCTCAGGTGGTAAAATGACAAATAATGATGACAATAATCTAGAATGTTAGAGCACACCTAAAGTTAAAAAAAAAAAACCACCAAAAAATACATACAAATTTTTTTTTACTAGGGCCTTACATATAGCTACTCTGACTTTGATCCCCTGGATCTCCAACAACATTAGAAGTCCAATTTTTTTTTTTTTTGGCTTAGTAATTTATATTCTCAAATTTACACTCCTAACTGCAACCTTTCATAGTTATTAATGTTTCCCTACAGTTATCCATGGGACATAAATTGCATATATTTAACAATAAAAACTGAAAGAATCTTGGCAATTCAAAAAAAATTTAACTTTTACAGTAATGTATACATGATAAAGTGATGTTTTTTTTACAGCTATTTAATGTGTTCTAGCTTTAATCTCAACCTCCCTGCAATACCAATTTCAGCCACTCTGTCACTAGTGAGCACTTGCCGTCAGAGTAGCTGCACAAAATCGGCTCCTTTCACACACAGCGGGGAGGGGGCGAGGGGGATGCTGCAGTCTCTCTCCTCTCTGCCTATTAAAATACGCGGAGGCTGCTGTCAGCCAGCGTGCAGTGCGGGGAGCACAGGTCCAGGCAGCAGACCTCCGGGCCCCCCTAGATGCTCGACAGCCCTGGCACCTGACTTTTGAGAAGATTTTCTTGGATTTCATCGACTTAATTACAACTGCTTTAAAATTAAAAGCATTAAAAACTGTTAAATGAATACACAATGGCATTATGATAAAATGCCAACTACATACCAGACCAGTAATACATTCTGCACTTGTAGTAACCAACATAATCATTACACAATATTACTAAATAGCACAGTTATACAGTATAAGAGGTAGCTAATACCTTACCTGTAGGGACAGGGGGAAAGCCACCCATTGGAGGATAACCAGGGTAACTCATGGCTTTTCAGATGGAAACTCAATACCTGGAGGGAGAATAAAATGGTTACATTAGATAATAAATACTTACAAATTGCACGGATATTACTGGCAAAGTATATTACACTAAAGACGGACACATTAATGGTGCTATATGTGACACTGTGTGCTAGAGATGGAAAGTGAAGTACCATCAGTCTGGAGTCCATAGAGGGAGTTATACTGCAGAACCAGAACATTAAAAAACCAACATATTGTGCACCATCCTCACCTGCGCTCTCATCCATTGAGGTACACAAGAAGCCATTTAATATTTGTGATTTCCAAAAGAAGTCAAATCCATGAGTTGTGCAACACAATATACAATACCAGGGCCAAGAAAGAGAACATGCAGTTTCTAAAATGTCAGAAGCAGATTATTGAAGTGATACTGATCTAGTGATGTGTCCTTAGGACCTGAAAGAGTGGAGGACAATCCATGAGACTAGTTTGGTCAGTATGGAAGGAATAGGTTTATGTGGGCAGGGTAATAATAGTGTCAGTATGGTAAGGATTGTGTCTCTGTGGACAGGTTCCTAATGCTGTCAGTATGGTAAGGATTGCGTCTCTGAGGACACATTCCTGGATTGGTCAGTATGGTAAGGATTGTGTATCTGTGGACATGTTTCTAATGGTGTCCTTATGGTAATGATTGCGTCTCCGTGGACATATTCCTTGTTTGGTCAGTATGGTAATGATTGTGTCTCTGTGGACAGATTCCTTCTGGTATCAGTATGGTAAGGATTGCGTCCCTGAGGACATATTCCTTGTTTGGTCAGTTAGGTAAGGATTGTGTATCTGTGGACATGTTCCTAATGGTGTCAGTATGGCAATGATTGGGTCTCTGTGGACATGTTCCTTATGGTGTCAGTTTGGTAAGGATTGCATCTCTGAGGACATATTCCTACAGGGAGTGCAAAATTATTAGGCAAATGAGTATTTTGACCACATCATCCTCTTTATG
>CM070037.1:22278462-22299137 GCA_036250615.1 Ptychadena robeensis
ATGTCATGGAGGGGGGTCATGCCACACATGGACTCTCTGGTAGTGGAAACTTTTTTTTTACGGAGAAGAAATACAGAGGGAAGAACACATTGAAATGCATGGGCGTGATTGCCCGCGATCACCATAGGCAATGTTCCCGCTTTAGTGATCTTTAGTGATCTCCTGCGATTCCAATCATGGGGGGGAGATCCCTAGTGATTATGATCTCACCCATAGAGTATGAATGGGGTAGAGTATCGATTCACTGAGACGCGAGCTTTAAAACCTCCATTCATGTCTATGGACGCAATCAGGGGCAATCGATCAAAAACGTGGTGAGCCGCATTTTAGATCGCAGTGGTGAGGAAGAGCCCATTGAAATACATGGGCACAATCGCCTGCTATTAAAATTGCGGGAGATCGCCAAAGTGGGGACTGGCATGGTGGTGATGGTATGTTAAGGTAGCCATACACAGGTGATCAGATCTTTCCAGGCGATCGTGGAATCGATGATTGATCAGATCGGGAATCAATGGAACACCACCTTGGGAATACGATTTGTGGCTGATTTGGACATGAGCCGATCTCCAAAATGGCCGATTTTCACAAAATCCATTGATCAGAAAGGTTGCTGCATAGGACTATGGGTCCACCAACGTACTCCGATTGCAAAACGATCAACCAAAAATACCAACATGTTGGTTCAATGTCCGATACGATTTTTAGGTGATTCCGATTTTGTTTGGTCGATCGTTCAGGGTGATCAAAACCCGATTGAACATCGTTGGATGAGTTCAGTTTGGAAGAACATGAACTACCTCTTCCTCATTGAACATCTTTGGGATGAGCTAGAAAAGACACTACAAGGAAGACCTCCTCATCTAACTTCAAGTCACACAAAACAACATAACAGAAAGTTTACCTACAGAAGTGGAAGTTGTTAGTCCTACAAAGGGGAAACCAACTTCGTATTGATTATTATTAGATTGTGCTATAAATCTCATTAGTTAGTTTGGCAATGAGACAGCTAACGGCTTTCTGGAAATTCCTTGTACATTATGTGGTTCCTGCCCAGTAACAGGGGTGGTGCTGACATGTCATATAGGGTATACATATTAATTGATTTTTCAGCTTGCAGCTCATGTGCCATGTTCCTGTGGACTTTGCCAGGATGTCCCAGTGGGATTGGGCCTATCCATCAGGCCTTAGGGACCGCAGAGATTATCATTACAATGTGAGTGTCACTTCTGTACCTGGCTAGGGGTTGAGTTAGGAGGACTCAAAAAATGAAACTATAATATATCTTTGGGATTAGAAATTATTTCCCAATCGCTTTATATTACATCAGCACCTCTCCAACTATTGTTATATTACATCGGCCTTGGCCAACTATTGTTACTAGACTTTTGTAATGTTTGTACCCTATGGAATGTAACCTATGTCTGGCCTACAGAGAGAGCGGAAGACTGTACACATTCCTGCTCAGAAGGAAGTAAAAATATCCCCCATGCATACACGTGTGTGGACATTCCATTATTACATTCAGCCTTATCAGCAGAAGCCAGTGTAAAACATATATTGCTTCAAGCTGATGTATACTCAAAAAAAATTGACTTGAGCTGGCATGATGGTGGCATAGCACCATCCTAAAAAAATAAACTTACCTGCTGTTCCCTGGAATCATATGAGATTTCTTCTTTATTTGCCGGCTTCCGCTTATCCCAGAATGCAATCTCGTGAGTGGCCACCGGGGGTGTTTATAATGGTTTTCAATGGAGAAGATCTCAATGCAGAGCCGAGATTAGGGCTTTTCCCTAACCGAGTTTGTGGAACTCCATGAGTTCATCTGTCTCAAAAACAAGTTTGAGCGTTTCTGGAACAACCCGGTCACACTTACAATGTCACTATAGTTTCAGTAGATGTAATGGGCAGACATATTATACTTTTGTCCATATAGTAGAGCTTTTAAACCATACTCAATCCTCCTACTGATCACTGGGCATTGAGAAGAACTGATGGATTATGATCACCCACTGTCGTTTCATCCCTTCACCTACATGACAAATCTGTATTTTCATAAAGATCATAATACGTATACCCTATCAATGTGTCATTTGTTCAATTAAATGAACGTTATCCACACTTAAGGGTGTAACATTTGCCTGGTCAAATATATTTTAAAAAAGTCAACATATCCATGGCCTACATAGTGCATGGTTCCAAATATGGTAAAAAGAAAGTACACCCTCATCAAATCACATATAACATCACGTCATTATTTAACAAAGATAAAGTAGAAATGCAGAAGCAAAGAAGTGTGTGAAATATTAAGTACACCATTATTGCATTCCAGGAATACTTGCACCTGGAGCCCTCTGCGGTGGTCACTGGAGACCATTTCCAGATTTAGAGAACATACAACATAAAACCCTGATCTGCCCTTTTATCAGAGTTTAGGTGAAAATAGAAAGGGTGGCAATGTGGTTGCTTTAACTTCCTGGGTGTTTGGCCCAAAATTAACTTGGGTTGAGTTTCATCCATCATGAAACTCAACCCGAATTAACTGAGGGGAAGCGTATCTGTCCGCTGGATTCCCCTGGCGATTCTGTGTATTGGCGTGTATGCAGATGATATCATGTTTGTTCCCGATGGAGGGGTGCCGCTTTTTTTTTTTGTTTTTACAGCCCATTCACACCTATGGATTGGCTGTAAATCCCAGCTGCATTTTGATATGCTTCGCTGTGGACCCCCTGTGGAGTGATTTAAAAAAAGTGCGCCACGTGTGTAGCGCCCAGTAGTAGTCCTCCATCAGAGATAGATGAGAGCAATGTAACTGGTAACAGTCATCATTGGCAGTGAATCATCATCAAGCAAAAGATCTTCTGCAGGAGAACTCATGGAGAAGCACATGATCAATGTGATCAGCTTTTTTGATTGGCTGGTCTTAATTTAGCATACACCTAAAGATGATCAAATTACCCTGACCATTGAATCAGAGAAGTACTAAGGATGAGTCTATACTTAATCAGGGGTTAAAGTAATGGGCCTGTTGGTGTGGCATGACATGACCACATCGCTCACACGCAGTTTGCCTGTTTTTGTGACTCTGTGTGTCACATGTGACGTGAACAGACCTACAACACCCAGTGGGGCGTTCTGAGTGCAAGGCATTTAGTTCGGCATGCTCCAACATGGGTAATGACATGCCAGTATAGACATCCATGTTCGATTTAGATCATTTTCAGTTGATCTTCTAGGTATCCAGGAATAGATTTCCGTTCAATCATGTAAAAAAAAGTATCCTTTTAAGTCGATCAAACAGGAATATTGAACCGAATATCACCAGCTTTAAGCCCCTCATACACGTCTAGATTTTCTGTTCAACCAACTTAAAAAGATCAATATTTTTGGGGTCAGGGAAATTGGTGATTGATTGTATGTTTGCCAACTGTAGTAACAGATATTTGATAAACTTTTTTAGGATCCACTGAAAGTGTAATGCATTTTAATACAACCAATTTAAATTTTCCAACACGTCCAATCCTTTTTCAATACATTTTTTTCCCAATTTTAATTGGTTTAGGTTGATCTAACCATGTGGGCTGCCATAGATTTTCAATCAATCAACCAAAAAAATTTATTGAATTAAGTTGATTGGATGAAAAATCTAGAGGTGTATTGGGGGCCTTAAGGCTGTATTTCCACAGAGTCTGATACCATTTGTTTTTATTTAGTTAATTATAGTCAATGGATGCATATACGCGCACAAATCGCATGGTGTTGAACGCCGTAGAAACAGATCAGCTGATCACATTGATCATGTGCTTCTCCATGTGTTCTTCTGCAGCAGAACTTTTCCTAGAACTTGCCCTCCCTTCATGTAATGAATATTAGGAGACACTAGGGGGAGACATTTTCAAAGTTATGTTTTCAAGTGATCACCAATCATCCTATATCAATTCCACAAAGGCTGTGATGTACTAAAGTACTGAAGTACCCAATTATGGGGGAAGAAAAGAATAAAAAAAAGTGTTTTTTTTTTATAAATTTATAATTAATTGTATATTGTTCGTATATCTCAGGAAACATTCATCTTCCTGCCTGAGCAGTTCTTAGTAAATAAATACAGTAAGGGCTGGTTACGCTGCTTGTTATCCTATGTAGATACAATTACTTATATTATGTTCTATGGCATTTGCAGAATGATATGTCATTAAAATATGGGTTTGCTTTGTAACCTAAAGCGGTTTTAAACTCAAATGAAAAAAACAGACATACATTAAACAGACACAATACTCAGCTGTTCAGATGCTGGAAAATGGCTACAAAAAAAACCCCCACAACATACTCCCTTTACTTGCTTGCAGTTCTCATGCTGCCATCTCAGATCCTGGAGACATGCAGCATCTTCCGCCCTGACTGCCCCCCTCCCCCCCCCTTTTACTCCACCTCCTCCTCCTGTCTCTTCTTTGTCTGAGCTGCAGAACTCGGTGTGGGGGGGGGGGGGGGTTGTGGAGGGGGAATTAGCTGCTGACGATTTCCTGCCTGGGAGAGACACCACTTCGGCTGCCTAGGTGCAACGTCAGGGAGTGGGAGGGGAGCACTCATAACAAGCGCCCCTCCTGCTGTCAGAAAAGATTTTTTTTTTACAATTTACAATAAAGGATCTCAGCAGTATCCCATGTGTTAGGTCCGCTTTAAGCTAACCCTACACCTGCCATTTTTTCCAATCAACGATCCATTGGTGAGGTTGAATGATTAGGAATCAATTCCTGCCGACCAAAAAAAATGCTGCTGCCCGATATCGGAGGAGCTGGAGACACAGCACTGCTGTGTCTCCAGTTCAGCCGATGCTTTGCATGGAGACCCGCAGTCCCCATGCAAAACAATGGACATCAACTGTGATTTACGGTCATGTCTGATATCCCTGTTTTCAAGCGGGATTGATTGGTCCCACTCGAAAACAAGGATGGTCGCATTAGATATGAGCCAGATAGATGGCCGTGAGTGCGCATGAAGCAGCCATCGATCTGGCCCATATCTATACATGTGTTCCCAGCTTTATTATATTTCTCCTGCAAGATTTTCATTTTAGAAGTGAATGGCACAGATGTGTCTTTTGTCTGACATTAAGCTTTTCTGGTTCCAGATGAAATTTTCAATCAAAACTTAAATTTGTTTTCATATGAAAAGGTTCATTGTTATATCTGATGGGAAGGAAAAACTTTGTCCAAGTTTTTATTTTAAACCCCCTCTGTGTTTGAGTTTGTCCCCTGTCTTACATAATGCCAGTTGTTTACAATTGGGTGAAAATTCTGACAAAATTGTATCCCAAAATAAAACTATACATCCTTCCAGCAGCAGATACAATGTATACATTTTCACAGTTTCCAACAGTATATTCCCCGTTTATAATTATGGCCACTGGAGGGTGTGTATGTATACATGTTTTTGGTAGGGGGTTGTTGTAGCTTAAACCTGAAGAAAAACCCAAGGTGACAACACTGGTCCTCCACAGAACAAGGATTGCCACCCTTAAAGAACATGTGTTTCAATGGTGGACGGGGAAAAGTATTTGCAAGTCCTTCTGCTGCTTAAAAAAAATGCATGAAAAGCGCAGAGTGTGCAAAGTTTCACCACAAGGGCTTGTCTACACTAGACAAAATATAAAAAAATTTGCCTAATATTCACAATAAATTAGTAAATTCTAAAATTGGTGATCTCCAGTCATGATTACCTAGATCAGTGGTGGGCAACTGAGTTGATATGGAGGGACACAAGTGCGGCCCTCAGCAACACTAAAGGGCCACACATAACATTTTCAATCTTTACTGACTTGTATAAGCATTTTTAATAAAAAGAATTACATGAGGCATAGCTAGAAGACATTTTTAAATAACAAAACCTGTTTTAAATTGAACTTCAAGCATAAGGGAACAGTGTAGTGTGGTAATGCACATTGTTTTTTAAATATCGTCAAGGTTATGTGCTTCATAAAGATCATTAAAGGTATTGATAATATCTATGAAGTACATAACATTTGATTCAAAGGTTACGTGCCCCTATTCTGAGGTTATGTGCCGCAATATATATTATACAATCACCCCCCATTCATTGATGGAATAGGGGGAGCACAGGCACTCACGTGACATGGCTGATCCCCAGCCAATGCTAGAGACAAGGGCTTTGCTCAGGTACCATCTGGTTCACTGATTGGCTTTTACGTACGCCTATCACATAAGTTTATCGCCTGTCCACTAAAAGAAGATCCCTGATGAGGACCTGTCAGCGGGGAATTGGACTGTTGAGTTCCTATGCCCTATGCATTAACAGTTGGGCACCTGGGACCTAGATCATTGTGCAAATCGGCTCTTGTACATGCTAATATTGCAAACGCAATGCATGGTACTTTCCACAGATTACCTTCATTGGGCATATCAGCACATGTACATACACATATTGTGAACACAATGCACAGTAGCTCTGGGTACTGATGTAAAAATCTAGAATATTCATGGTTATAAACAGGGGTGCACATAAGTGGTACTCTGGTACTCAAAAGGGCCAAAAACTAGCTATGCGTACCTGCATTATTGATACAAAGCTCATATGCAGATAGTGGTTAGTACGCATATGAGCTGTGTAACAATAATGCAGGCACGCATAGCTAGTTTTTGGCCCTTTTGAGTACCAGAGTAACACTTATGTGCACCCCTGGTTATAGATATAAAGCACTATATTTTCTAGAAATGCTGATTATTTTTGGAATATTTGTGTTTGCAATGATATATCACTATATTTGAGATTTTTACAAATTCTCAAAAAGCTGATATTCGCAAAACAAATCCGCAATTAGAATTTTCGTGACCAACACTAGTTATAAGTGAAAGATATGCAAAGTTATTGACAGATGGATCTTGAGAAAAGGTACCCATACACGGGCAGGACTTTTTGGTCGATAGACTGATGCAAGCATTCCCGCCAATCAGCCAGCAGTCGCTCGGCCGAAAATCAGGTGTGCCCATCTAGCGAGATTTGCCATATAATCTGCCGTAAATTCCCGGAGGATCCCATCACTTTGGATGGGGACACAAAGGCTGCCTGGCCGATTCTCGGCACTAGCAGTCGGTGAGAAGTCTAAACGACTTGTGTATGGCTACCTTAATTTTCAATCGCCAGCGGAATCGCCGTCAATTGCCCACACTATTTTGAATGGGCTTGTCCCCATTGATAAGATCACGCACGGTTGCAATTGGGGCCGTGATCAAATCAAATTATTTTCCTCTGATCACGCCCATAGACATGAATGGAGACGATTTGGGATCGCGCGTGGAGGCGATCAAAAATCACGTCCATTTATTCTCTATGGAGACGATTTTTTTTTATAATGGGGGCATTTTTAAAAAAAATTGCAGGTCAAAATCGCCTGGTCAATCGCATGGTGATTGCCCGCTGGCCACAGGCGATTGAAAATTAGGAAAAATTTCCTAATATTCACAATAAATTTGTAAATTCTAAAATTGGTGATCTCCTTTCATGATTACCTAGATCAGTGGTGGCCAACTGAGTTGATATGAAGGGACACAAGTGCGGCCCTCAGCATCACTAAAGGGCTGCACGTAACATTTTTAATCTATACTGACTTGGACCTTCCATTAATGAAACCATTTATGAAGTGAATTCTAGATAACAGCAAAGTTATGGAAAGGGTAACTAAAGCCCCCCATACACCACATACAATTACCATGCAACTTCTGTACAACCAACTTTTCTTCTACCAAAACCATGTAATAGGAAGACCTTTCTACACCTTCCAATCACTATGTATTCTATCAGGGAGGTCACTATACTACATAGTTGTTGGTAGGTCTCATGAAAGTTGTATGGAGGAATCTGAAGGTGTATGGGGGGCTTAAGACTAAAGTTATGCGACCTGAATAAAGTATGAGGTCTGGGACAAAGACTTTTCAGGGATTTATCATCTTAAAAATGAGCTTAATACATTCCTTGTACATCTCAATTAAAGCGTTCATGGTCCTACACTTAATTTTCTTTCAAAAGCAGACAAAGATTGAGTAGAAAAGTCTGTTCTATCTCAGCAGGAGGTGTGTTAGATCTCTACAAATAGACTACTGGTTCCCCGCAGAGAGCAAGGGTTAGAGAAGAGGAGAGATTAGGGGAACTTAATATGAATGGGTCTTGAGAAAAGGAAGAACAAGTGAGCCAAATGAAGGCGAGTGAGAAAAGCCCCCAAAATGGCAGACTTGATGGACTTGTTGCCATCAATGTCTGTAATTGAAAACTGTTGTATAATTCAGTAAGAACCTATAAAACTTTGCTAGTCCAAATTTGAATTTACAAAATGTTTGCATATCCACAGTAGGGGTGTCTATCCATGGCTCAATTTTCAATACATTTGAGCAACATTCATGTTCACCACACTTAATTGTGCTCTAACCTATAAACAAATAGATGCCTTTCTTCAAGCGGGATGAACCAATCATGGTTCATCCTGCTCGAAGACAGGTCTGTCGAGCAGGTTACGGACATGTCCATAAATCCTGCTTCAAAGTCCAAAGGATTGAGCAGGAATCAGGCACCGAAAGTGGTGTGCCTTGATTCACAATGACGCCACCACAAGTCGCTCCAACGTGTCAATTGTTGGGACGTGGAGGGGGACCTTTAGAATTTTTAGTTGTTAAAATGTGAGCACTAATGCCACTTTCCAGCCCTACATAAAAAAGCCTTGATAGGAATTCCGTGTCCGAGATCACTAAGCCAGGACTTTGACCCCATTATACTAGACCTGGCTTATTTCCTGTTGCTTCGTTGCGAATAGCTGCACAACTATAAAATGTTACCACAGACCTATTTACTTTGTAAGTACCAGTTACATTCTACATATTCCTCTTGAGTTTGAGGACAGGAAGACACAAAAGAGAAGAGTTGGATGGAGAAGACTTGTACTCGCAATGACACTGATACTATAAGCTTGTATGTTATGTTCTTTGTTATCTGCTCACTCATTGGAGTCACCAAGATCGTGTTAAGCCCCCCATAGACAGGCAGACTCCTCCATACAACTTTCATGAGACTTACCAACAACTATGTAGTATAGTGACCTCCCTGATAGAATACATAGTGATTGGAAGGTGTAGAAAGGTCCTCCTATTACATGGTTTTGGTAGTAGAAAAGTTGGTTGTACAGAAGTTGCATGGAGGAGTCTGCCTGTCTATGGGGGGCTTTACCTTCCAACATTAGCTTGGCTTCTATATACGCTTCTGTGGTTGCCCCTGATGTCCAGCTCCTTCCTACCCCCTGCTGATGACTCTGTAATGACTACTCAACACATTGCAACCCCCAAAATATCTCAGCTCATTCTAAACTCCCCCACCCCCTTCCAAGCCCAACTTCTGGGGTCAGCAGGCCAGGTAAAACTGATGGTCAATGCACACCCAGAGGTTCTCTAAGCCAGTGGTGGCCAACTAAATTGATATGGAAGGCCACAAGTGCAGCCCTCAGCATCACTAAAGGGCACATAACATTTTTAACCTACACTGACTTGTATAAGCTTTTTAATGAAAAATGACAGCATGCAGAGCTAGAAGACAGCGCTGTGTAATATGTTGGTGCTATATAAATAAATGATAATAATAATAATACATTTTTCAATAACAAAACTTGTTTTCATTGATACTTCAAGCATTAGGGAACACTGTAGTATGGTAATGCACATTTTTGTCATATATATAATCAAAGGTTATGTGCCCCTATTCTCAGGTTATGTGCTGCAATATATATTATACAATCATCCCCATTGATTGGTGGAATAGTGGGAGCATAAGCACTCACCTGTCTGCTGATCCCTCGCCAACACTAGACACTAGAGGAAAAGATGAGAGGCGAGGGACTTGCTCAGGAGCTGATAGGCCTATCATGTAGGTTTATCCCCTCTCCTCCTCTTCCCACTCTAAGAAGTCCCCGGGCAAGGACCTGTCAGCGGGGGATCGGTGAATGGGTGAGTTTCTATGCCCTATGCAATAACAGTTAGGCTTGGGGGGGGCGCATGTGAAGGACTGTGGGAACCGCCGAAGAACGCCCAAAGGGATGCAGGTTGGGCACCTGGGCTCTAAGCAGTAATCCTGGAGGACCCTGCATGATATATACAAGCTCTTGACTTTAGAATGTTTCCTGGACAGATCAATCAATTGCATCTATTGGTGCTGAGGGTAGATCTACACAGTGCCCTTTCTAGCCTTTGGGGGGGTTGTGCTATTGGTGAAGCTGTTGACCGGGGGGTGCTATTACACACCTCTCCTCCTCCCTTTTCTCCTTCCCCCTCCAACACACACACCCAGGGGTCCCCGGGGCCCTATGCACATGCATTTTCGGCATAGCTGGAAAAAAGACCCTGGATCTACACAGGTGCAGCAATTCACATACAGGTAACACTGTACATCATGATTAACTATAAATAAGAAATATTATTATTTGAGAGAAAAGTCAATTTTAATGAAATCACATCAAGTGCACTGTATGTATAACAATAACAATAGTTTCTTTTAGTTGCTCAATTTCAATTAATTTGTTATCTCTTTTTGAAAAGTCAGCACTCTCAATGGGCTCAATGGAAAACAAGAAGTTCTACTTAAATTACACCTACCCCAGAAGTACATATATATATGCATTTCTGGGTACTTTATAGGTATACTATTACAGTATATAATATATATACATATAGTTAGTGGAATAGTATTTTACCTGCCAATGACAACACTGTGGTAGCCATCATGGCATTGCTGTAGTGTTTGTGAATCTTTTTTTTCTGAATTATAATTAGCAGGCTGTGTTATGAATAGCTGTTATATTCAGCAGGTTAATATTGGTCTCTGTGTCCAGGGTAGATTCATGTCCAGTTGTGGACGCTAACCCCCCATCCCCAAAGGAAACAGATCCCACATCACAAACCAGCCATACATAAGGGAGCACAATTACTAGTCTGTGTCCTGCAGCGGAGAACTTGTAGGCTGGTATTCTCATCTGACGCGTTGTCCTGGCACCCATGCAGTGGGTTATGGGAAGAGGAGACATTTTTGGGATATCATTGGATCTAGGTCTAAATCTTTGCGTAGTTGGTCTACTATGATGTTGTCTAAGAAGCAGATTAAAATCACCATTTTTATTACTTATTTTAGAGAATTGACAATGTCTTAAGCCCCCCATATACCTTTTGATCACTCCATACAATTTCCTTTAGATCTACCAACAACTATGTAGTGCCGGGTCCTCCCTGATAGAACACATAGTGATTGGAAGGTTTACAAAGGTCCTCATATTACATGGTTTTGGTAGAAGAAAAGTTGATTGTACAGAAATTGTATGGTAAGATGGTAAGGTGTATGGGGGCCTTTAGGTATTATTATGCAATTCTTATGGTGGTCATTTTGCATTTTCATTAAATTTTCTCAAAGTGAAATATATAAAAAGTGATCAAAAATTTAAATGTGTGTAAGCCAGTACAAATATTAATTAAAAGGTACAGAAAGTGTAACAGAAAAGTGCCAACAAAGTCTTTCTTCATTTAGCTCGGCTAACACACAACAGTAGCCAACTCCCAACACATTTGGTCTGTAACACCTAATTTTTCATCAAGCAATAATAAGCCTGATTCGACCCAATAAAAGTAGCAGACACAACAGATATAGAAGCTATATGAATATGTCCTGTTATAGATAAAGTAAAAACCCTCCAATCAGGGTGCAGTACAGTAAAAGCCCGCAAAAAGAGCGTATGTCGCATACGCACAGCCATTCTACAGGGTGGGCCATTTCTATGGATACACCTTAATAAAATGGGAATGGTTGGTGATATTAACTTTCTGTTTGTGGCACATTAGTATATGCGAGGGGGGAAACTTTTCAAGATGGGTGGTGACCATGGCGGCCATTTTGAAGTTGGCCATTTTGAATCCAACTTTTGTTTTTTCAATAGGAAGCTTATTGGGACTTTTACAAGAAAAACAATGGTGTGCTTGGTTTTAACATTACTTTATTCTTTCATGAGTTATTTACAAGTTTCTGTCCACTTATAAAATGTGTTCAGTGTGCTGCCCATTGTGTTGGATTGTCAATGCAACCCTCTTCTCCCACTCTTCACACACTGATAGCAACACCGTTGGAGAAATGTAGCACAGGCTTCCAGTATCCGTAGTTTCAGGTGCTGCACATCTCGTATCTCACAGCATAGACAATTGCCTTCAGATGACCCCAAAGATAAAAGTCTAAGGGGGTCTGCCTGTTTTACTGCTTGCAGTAGTTTTTGGCCACTGTGGTTTCAAACTAAAAAAAAGGTAGTCTTTTGGGAAGCATGTTAACTTCATGGTGTGTCATTGTGCTTCTTTATTTAAGGATCAGAGGGTTATAGGCATCGACATTTTAATGCCATACTCAGGAAATGTGGCAACAAGGTTCTTACTCCACCTTGGCATTGATTGCTCATTTTATGACTTTAAGCCCCCAACACTGGACCCTCTTTGTAGTGTAGTGACCTATATCCTGGGGTCCTTTAAAAGGCAAATTACTTTCACCAAGGGGTGAAATGGCAAGAAAATATTCTGGTCTGACTTCCTAGAAGCCAAAATAGGACACAAGAAACCAATGAACTACAAGATCACTTCTCTGTGGCTGAACCCTTCTTTGCCTATTTTGGGTCGGGTTGTGGTCTCTGTAAGGCAAGGCAACACGTCACAAGAGCGATTTGTGTTCTGGGATAACTTGTGATCATGTAATTATATTGAGGCAAATTGCCATAGAAGATCATTGAACGCCCACCAGTGGCCACCTGCGATATTGCACCCCCAGTTCAATGATCTTTTATGGCAATTTGCTTCAATATAATTACATGATCACAAGTTTACCCAGAACACAAATCGCTCTTGTGAGACCACAACCTGAAAGTAAAGGAGGGCTGCGGGATTATCTTCTTGAATTCCTTATTACAGGTAAGTTTTTTTTTATTGCAGTCCTCCCTATTATCGGCACTTCTAGTGCCATTCATGAAAATTTAGATTTCTTGTGGTAGGTCCGCTTAGAGGACAACTTACTTCTGCATATGCTGTTACTGTATTGAACGTTCAGGTGAGCCCAGTCTTAGGTGATGTGGCCTGAGCATTCATTTGTTCTGCACAAACACTTCTCTCGCTATGCTCCTCCGCAAGCAATACCTCTTTTTTAGTTTATTTTTTTAAGGGGAATTTCCAGACAGACCGCACTCCCTAAACAGCTCCAACACACTGACAAATAGCTGCTGGGATCCCACCATTTTATAGTGAGGGGGCTGACCTATATTGAATAAACTCTTTACTGGTTATTTTAGCCCAGGTCAGGCACTTCATGCACCAGCCAGGGTGAGACCAGTTGGCAGAAAAAGGCTTACATATTTTTTCTCTTTCTTCACATAATATGCACATGGTGAGAGTTTACTATTTAAAGAAACATTGAATGTGCTCTGCGCAATGATGACCGAAGGGTGCATATTATATAGAATGGACATGTTGACATGAAAATGCATGGAAGGTGGATATATGTGAATCAGATCACAAGTGTGCCACTTTGTTGTTGTTTTTTTGGATGGGTTGCCTTCAGTTGCAAAATTGCTTTTTTATTTGTTAAAATTATGGCTTTTGTATTGTCCATTAATTTGAATAAATATACAATGGAAGCAGGCTGCTGGGTGGAATGCTCCAACCCTTGGCAAAGGATCCTGACCAAGAACAGCAGAGAAGGCCATGTCAATTGGATTCAAGCAGCAGGCCAAGTACCAACTTGGCCATACCCAATAGTCATAAATTAGGCAGAGTCAGCTGGTCTATATATGGGATGTTCTTCTGGCTTTGACTGGGCAGAAAGACTATTGCCAGGCTAAGAGCCAAGAAACCACTGGGTGTCAGCATAAACACCAGGCTTAGTCAGTTGTATGCCAAGAAGTAAAGCCATACACTTCACAGCTGTTGTGAGTTACGCATGGAAAGTGACTTACGCATGTTCATGTCAGCAGTGAGTGCTCCTATGGAGTCACAATTATAACCTACGAGTGCAAAGGAAACTTTACTGGACTTCTGAAGAAGAATTTTTTTCAGGTTGCTAGTAAATAATTTGGTTCAGTAAAACTGAACCAAATTATTTACTAGCAACCTGAAAAAAATTATATCAAGATAAAAAATCAACAACTCTAAGGAGGAGGCTCGTAATGTGCCAAACCCCTCTCTGGTAATGTTGAGTGACTGAAATACACATTCATTGGCTCAGAAAAGCATTGGATATCTGCCTTGAGTTGTGCCTTAGGGAATATTGTTTAGATTTATGACATAAACAAAGACTGTTGACATATTTAGTTCTATCATGAAGCCTCCATGGAGCAATACTGTTTCAGGGTGTTTTACACAACCATTTATCCAGCCTTAGCTATTTTTGCACATCATGGAATTTTGCATGGGGATTGCCTTTGCTGCTTAACTGTTAGAAGTTAGAGTGCAGAAGAGTCCATATTATCTGCAGGGCTTTTTTTCTGGGGGAACGCACAGGAACGGAGTTCCGCCACCTATTTTAAGCCTGGCCCCGAAATTAGGGCACTGGCTGCAGTGCATCGTGGGTGGCCCGTCGGGGGGCCCCATGTGTGTTTTTAGTGGGGGGAAGTGTTGGCCATTCACCGCGGGTTACAGGCGCGCCACGGGCGGGTGATTTTGTGCCACCCTTCCTATTGTTTATGGGTGGTGGCCCTATGACAGGGCGTCTCCTCCCCATTGTCCATGCTGGAGTAATCTTTCTCTTCACTGTGGACTGGGGGGTGGAGTTCTAGCCGTCCTGAGGGAGGAGAGGCGGAGCGCCTGCCTGCGCTGGCGGGCACACTTGCCCCCGTTCCCCCGACTGGGAGCTATTTATGGAGCGGACACACGACATAAAGGGCCGGTTTTAGGGGGCAGTCCTAAGGGTGGGTAGGGGCGTGGCCAGGGGAGGGGGGGGGTGAGTTCCACCACCTTTTCTCTGAGAAAAAAAGCCCTGATTATCTGTATAAGTAAATGTATACGGGGACCTGCCAGGTGTCCACCAACCAAGTCACTGTAGACCCCTCTGTCAGTTGGACTATTACTGTACATGGTCTTGGAAAGTTAAATGTTCCAAAACATATAAATAACATAAAAAATAAAAAAGAGAAGAACTGGTCCACATATTCAGCCATTAACCATGAAATACCAATATTTGTAGAAAGCATGTTAAAGCATAGGCAAAAACTTTCCAATGATACAACTAATCATAAGGCTAGTACACACACCATACATCAGGCCAATAAACTGCATTTAAAAATCAATTAACATAAGTGAACATACATGTAGTTCATAAAGGAAACCTCTAACAGGAGCTGCAATCTATAATGCAGACAGCAGGCAATAGATACAAATACATCTGTCAATAGCACATGTTGTGTTCTACACAAAGCCTCTATTGAAGATGAACATGAACTTGGACCTAGTAGATTAATAACCTAGTAGATTAATATTGTGTCCTATGTGTGGGTCCTACACTGATATTGTGTCCTGTTCAACCCATGACAACCGCTTTAGTGTGCTTCAGCCTGGCCTGGAGGTCTGACCCGTGCTCCCTGCACAGCCAGAAAGGAGAGACTCACATCCCCCTTGGCCCCCATCTCCTCAGCAGATTCTGTGTTCTCTGTCAGATACTGCTTCCTGTAGCTCCTCCCGCAGATACGTCCTCCCCAGCCAATCAAAACACCGGACAGGACACACCCTCCCCTCTCCACCTCTGCTGTAGAAACTTAGCTGAATAAATCTGTGTGTAACTGTAACTTTGAATATTCATAGCACGAAAACTATTCATAGTATAATCATGAAACTTTCAGGGTCAGTAATGCTCACCTACTACTTCTTACACCCCAAGTTTCACCCCTCTAGCTACAACATTTATATGTTAAATGTTAGCTAAAATATAGCTACAGCAAAATCAGATATTGCTTCCCCATGAGCATAAAGCACTACTCTGCTGCATACATGCTTTCACTTATCCTATTTTGAACACATAGATCTTTGAACCCCTGCATGGTAGAACCTTGACATTTTGGGGGTTACCAGTTAACTCCTGAGACTACATCCATGCAAATTTCCAGGTCCCTGAGCACAATTCTTCCTACTAAAACGCCCCCTATTATATATTGCTTGGATGTAGTCTCATTTTTTAGATTCAGTTGTTATTGTTAAACGCATACCATGTATGTCACTTGGATAACCCCCATTTCTCTTAGAAAAAAAGCCCTGAGTGTGCCTATAGCCAAAACATTTTAGGAGAAACCATTAGTAATCTTGTCAGGAATTGCTGCAGTTGGAGAGTTAAGCTAGCCATACATGGTTCAATTGACATCACATCGATCATCAATTCGATCAAAGTTTCCGATCATTTAATCGTATGTCGATTGTAATTGAATCGAAGTACACACCACATTGAGTATGCAATCAAAGCCCGACTTCGATTGAATTTAATCGTTTTAAAACGTAGAGTGATCAAAAAGCGATTGTCACAGAGTGATCAAAAACCGATTGTCACAGAGTGATCAAAAAGGGACCATTGATGTTCACAGAGGGATCAAAAAGGGACCAATGATGGTCACAAAGGGATCAAAAACCCATAGGTCATATTTATGCATTTTAATCCAGCACATTATAATCGTGGCAAAGGGACACTGGGGGACACACATTACATTAGGAGATGTATTCACAGAGATCGCCATTTGCATGCTTGTGTCAGTGAACAGACACACAAGCCACTACATCGCCATTACAATCGCCATTGCATTGCCATTACATCACCATTACATCGCCATTACATCGCCATTACAATCGCCATTGCATTGCCATTACAATCGCCATTACAATCGCCATTACAATCGCCATTGCATCGCCATTACAATCGCCATTACACCGCCATTACAATCGCCATTACAATCGCCATTACATTGCCATTACAATGCATGCTTGCATGGTTTAAATGACTGTATTGCATTTCCCTCCTCCCAGAAGTTACAGTATGCTAATTGACTGAATCGAATCTCAATTGGACAGGTCAAACAACAGTACAAAAAATGAGACACAATGTGGGGACAATCAATCAAAATTTTCCAACTGGTCCGATCAAATTTCGATCGAGAAAAATGATAATGTGGACATGCTTCAATTTTCAATCAATTGACTAAAAAAATTTATCGAATTACATTGATTGTACAGTCAATTGAACCATGTGTGGCTAGCTTTAGGATAGGGCTCCACTAAGCAGTTGGATGCACTGACGTTAGTGCATCCAATGAGTGCAAGCTCCCCCCTCAGCATCACTAAAGGGCCGCACATAACATTTTCAACCAATACAGACTTGTATAAGCATTTTTTTATGAAATAATGACAGCATGCAGAGCTAGAAGATATACATAGTCATATACATCATCAAAGGTTATGTAAATCATAGATATCAATAAAGCCTTTGATGATATTTATGCAGCACATAACCTTTGTTTCAAAGGTTATATGTCCCCTATTCTCCCATGTGCTGCAATATATATTATACAATCAACCCCATTCATTGGTGGAATAGTGGGAGCATAAGCACTCACCTGCTGATCCCCCACTAACACTAGAGGAGAAGAGGAGAGGTGAGGGACTTGCTCAGGCACCATCTGGGTCGCTTATCGCCTCTCCTCACTCCTTCCCACTTGAACAGGTGAGTTCCTATGCAATAACAGGTTTCAGGAGCCGCAAGTGGAGGACCACAGGGGGGCGCCGAAAAACACCAAAAGGGCCGTAGGTTGGGCACCTGGGCACTATGTAGTCCACTATGTTTATAGCCGCTATATAGCCTCTATAACGTGTCCCCTTTAAATTAATAGGCTGATGTATAACTAAAGATGGCCATTGATGGTTCGATTTGTGTCCGATTTCAATGGACATCGACCGTGGTTAACAGTCACGTCTGATATCCCTGTTTTTGAGTTGGATTGATTGGCTCAAAAACAGGAATGACCGCATTCAATATGGACCAGATAGATGGCCATGAGAGCGCACAGCGATCAAAGCAGCCATTGATCTGCCCATATCTATACGTATGTTCCCTGCTTTAGGTGCCCATGTGTTCTACTGCATGTCATGGTCATTGCTTAATCTTGTAGTTACATAGGTTGGAGGTCAAACCAAAGAGCAGGTGGGGGATATAGACACCTAACACTGTTAAATATCAAAAGCTCTGATGTAGACTAAAGGATTTATGAGACAGGAGACACTGAAAAGGTTTGTATACTAAACTATACTTAATGCTATAGGTTGACCTAATGGGCACTATTGTTGGTGGATGGCTCCCATAGAATGAGAAGCCAATTGAGGGGTCACCAACTCAAAAACAGACATATATAACTGTTTGTTTGCAGTTGACTTGTATGGAAGGGAGTTGTATATTTCAATCTTTGAACCTATTTTTCAAGATCACCCACTTGCTACCCACAACATACAGATACATCCAATGATGCAGAGAAAGGGTTACACCAGAAAACTTCTGAATGTTTTTTTCTACTTTTGAATTCTCCTCACTGTAAAAAAAAAGTTTTGTTTTTATTGCGTTCTTGCCAATTTCCCCAAGAGGCAGTCCCTGTATTATTTTACTGTTACTAAGACAGTAAAGAATTCCAGGATAATGGATCCCAGGAGCTGCCGGTGAGGTCAGCTCGCCATTCTTGGAACTCTGGATTAATGTTACTGCACTCATAGGGGTAAGCGTTCTGCAGCTGCATGGACCCGAACATGTGTGCTTTATAAAGAGAGGTCGCTGTCACTGATAAGAAATCACAAGAGCTAAAGGTAAGGCCCATAGAAGTGATATCATCATTTCTTAATGACGATGTGTAATTTCAATAGCTAAACTGGAAATTAAACTCTTAGGTTTGCTTGTGGGTTAAATGAAGGTTAAAGTATATATAAACGCAAAAAATATTATTACTTAGATATGGTTGCTGCTTCACATTCGCTAAACATTTCAATTTGTAATCATGACATAAAAAAGAGTCACAACCTTTTTTTTTTTTTTAATGTTCAGCTCTGGGCAACGACAAATCCCTTGGATGGGCCACCCTAACACTTCTCAACTTGATTGACAAGGTGAATTCGTATAAGAGTCACAACCTATGTATGAAGGAGTTGTGGTTGCATTAAGGGAAATAAGATAGAGAAATCAAAAAAACAATCCACAGTGTTTATAGTCCATCCAGTTCATGGCCTTGCGGCCATTTCCATTAACCTACCTGGCGTTTCAAGCACGAAATGGCATCGTACGGGAGATTGCTGCAGAGTAAAGTGTACTGAGTGCTTCTTAACCCTCCCCTCGATGACGCCGGCGATGTGGGCCTGGAAAAGCGACGCCCCCTCAGGGGCTCAGAAGCTGGATGGATTGTTGTCATTGATAGAAAAATGAATTCCAGAGTTTATGAAGACATTTTGCAGGAAAACAAAAGATCATCTTTAACTTTAACTTAAAGATAAGCTTTAACCGAATAAAATATGCCTTCTGGAGTGGTCCAGTCCTGACCTCAACCCAGTTAAAATGCTGTGACATGACCTTAAGAGAGCGATTCACACCAGATATCCCAAGAATATTGCTACACTGAAACTTTGTGAAGAGAAGTGGTCCAAAATGACTCCAGATCGTTGTGCAGGTCTCATCTGCAACTACAGGAAACGTTTGGTTGAGGTTATTGCTGCCAAAAGAGGGTCAACTAGTCCAAAGGTACTTTTTCCACCCTGCACTTTGTATGTTTACATGTTATGTTCAATGAAAACATATGATGTTTGTGTAGTACAGTGTTTTTCTATTGACTTAGATGAAGATCAGAGCACATTTTATGACCAATAAATGCAAAACTCCAGGTAATCCCAAAGGGTCAACATACTTTTTCTTGCAACTGGTTGCAAGTGACATATAGATAGATAGTTGCATGTACATAGATGGATAGCACAAGGTGCATGGCATAAACATCAATTTGAGAGATAAAGGCATAAACATGGTGCTCTCTATCTCTAGAAGGCAGAAAGATTACTACACCAGCCTGTATGTCCTTCCATACTTGGCAGAGGTGGATTGAGAAAATACAAGGCCCTAGGTAAGATTGACTTTTAGAAGGCTTTGAACTGACATTTTTCACCCCGTCAGACACAAACTGCTTACATGTGCATACTGCTTTGTGAAATAAAAGACAGCTTTGCCCAATTGTACTTACCAATTGGGCTGCTCTAGGAGAGTGGAAGTTATACCTGGGCCCCCTGTTCAGTGTTGCCTAATGGATGATACGGCTGTGGTGCTTGGCAAGGTTAGAATTAGAAGGAGGAAGTAATATGTGTGCTTTGGCAAATTGAGAAATGGCACACTGAACAACAAAAAACAAGTTGAGATGGTCACATACACTGAAGTTTCGGGGGAGACAAGTTGCGGGGAGGGTCACATAGATTGAGAAGTGCATCTTCTCAATGCCTTATCCTACATCAGAGGGCTTAAGCCCCCATACACCTTTATTATCCCTCCATACAATTTCCTTTAGATCTCCCTGATAGAATACATAGTGATTGGAAGGTATATATCACTGCTATGTAGTGTCAGGT
>CM070037.1:22356748-22379012 GCA_036250615.1 Ptychadena robeensis
ATAAAATTATTCCTCAAAAATACCACTTGCCTAATAATTCTGCACTCCCTGTAGGTATATTCATTATTTCCTATGGGAAATGGGTATTGACTTACAACTAACCCTTGGAAGCCTAATTTTCCCTTGAATATAACGGGAATGCACTGGTGACACAAGTGTCGTAGCACTGAACAGAACAAGACTTTATCCGTGGTTGTCACTGGTAAAAACTTCCATAAATCAGTTTGAGTGCTATTCCAGTACACCTGTTGCTGCATGAAGGTGAAGGGTTTCCTGGCATACAAAATCTGGCACAGTTACCAAATGTTGTCATATGTGCTGAAAGCTAAGCCCCATTGTGACAGCTCTTGGCTACTAAAGTGGACTAATATATAGAAGCAGATGTGTGAAGTGTAATTCAAAACCTATACAGATCTGGGAATTGGAGTCAGCTGTCTGTATTGAAAGTACCAGTTATTAGACACAATACTGTGTTCTACATAACCCCTTTTAGCCAAACTTCTCGAAGGAATAACTGTCTATGCCTAGTGGCAGGGGCAGAGGGCAATGGCATACGATTAGGCTGAATTGTTACACTTAATTTGCTTAGCTCAGGGTACACTGCCCTCCCCCTACTATCATCCCCCATGAACATCTGATGCACTGCTAAAGGGATGCAGAGGATGCACAGATATGTGTAACCAGGGATTCAGTGGAACAGGCAGAGGATACATAACCAAGAGAGAGAGAAATGTGTACTGAAAAGTATGCAAGACAACTGCGATCCCAGAGTATATGTCTTATGCAACCAGAACTTCGACCAACATCCCAAATACGAATAGATAGGGGGGAGGGGGGGATGCAGTGAATGATGTAACTGATACTAATGTCTCAGTCATCAATTCTTACTGTACAACCGCCTCACAATCTTTTCCCTGTGCAGCAGGGACCTGGGGACTTTAAATGTCGAGGGTCTGTAATTGTCAAAAGGTCATCAGCAGGGTCAACATACAACAATTGTAGTATATAATATATAGTATAATGCACAAAATGAAAATAATGATCGCAATTTAATGTTCATTTAAAAACATCACAGTTCCATGCAGTATCTGCTAGGCTGTCACCCACGGCTCTTTGTAACGGGCAAGCAGGGAAGGGAAGAAAGCAGGTGTGGGGTCCCAGAAGATGGAACAATGGTGTACGACCCCAAAATCTGTGTACTGAAAAGTGTCAGGGTGACTCAAGGCAGGACTGCCAATGATTAGTGATGGACGAAAAACAGTATTTTTGGCCATTGTATGTTCACTTTTCATCTTGCCGGCGAACAGTACGGGTGTTCGACCCACCCCCTGCGCCGGCAAAAAGAAGACTATAATTCTTCCTCCGGCCAGACTTTTCGGTGCCTGGTCCAGCCAGAGGAAGAATTATTTTCACTAGAGACTGGGTAGTGCTTTATCGGGCCCAGGCAGGAAGAGACGTGCGGCCGATGTCACTTTGGGTTCAGAAACAGGGAACCGTGTGTTCCATATACCGGGAATGACGTCAGGGACGTCGATTCTAGTATAGCTCTGATTCCGGGAATTTCCCCGTGATGTCAGACTTTTGTCCCGCCTGTTTGTGGGCGGACACTGCAGATGTTCGCCCATCACTACCAATGATATCTCTATAGCTTGCCATACATGTGTAGATTTCTCAGAGATCAATCACAAATGTGATCGGGACATGCGATTGAGGGCCATTTCACACTATATGCATTTTTTTACTGCATGTGTTTTTACATAGACAACCAACGTTACCATTCACACTGCTCACTCACAAACTCACTGCTGTATGCATTTTTGATTTTTTTCCTGCATTTCTTTTATTTGTTCAAAAATGAAAATGCAAACGCAGATGTAATGTGAAAAACGCATGCGTTTTTGTATATATGCAGAAACCCATGCCTATTAAAAATGTATGCCTTTAAAAAACGGGTAGGAGAGGCTGAAGAGGTGGGTTTTTATAGCTTTTTTGAAGGTGGCAAAGGTAGGAGCAAGTCTAATGGGACGAGGGAGAGAGTTCCAGAGAGTAGGAGCGGCCCTAGAGAAGTCTTGGAGCCGTGCATGTGAAGAGGTTATGAGTGGGGATGTCATTAGTAGGTCGATGTCATTAGGGTCCCCATACACCTTTAGATTTCTCTGTCAGATTTCCTTTAGATCCCCTTTTTTTTTACCAAAACCATGTAATATGAGAGACTTTCTAAACCATCAAGTCTACCTGTGTTCAATCACAGAGGACCCGGCACTACATGGTTGTTGGTAGATCTAAAGGATCCAGGAAAGATCTAAAGGTGTATGGGCAGCTAAAGTCTTTGATCATAAGTCATACATTGATATGAAAAAAAACAAAATTTTTGGGATACGATTTATCACAGATTTATGCACCCGATCAGTCATGCCATGAGTAAAGATCGGCTACACAAAAAAAATGCGATCGGAAATTATGGAAGTTGGATGAGGCCTGGATGGGTCAAAGGAACTTAAAGTTTTCAATAACGCCCTTCGATTTCCGATCAACTGAAAAAAGGACATGTCCGATCAATGACCAATCGATTTTTGTATGATTGATTCCGATCTATTGCACACTTTAAACATGCATCAATTTGTGAGCGATTGATCACTTATGCTAGGCATACACATGCCGATAAGCGGCCGAATTTTTTATCTGACAGACGGGCGTGCGCGCTTGCGCCGTCGGTCAGGTTAAAAATCGGCCGCTTATAGGCATGTGCCCACATGGGGCGACAGATCCCTGTCGCCCCACAGCTCGGCCGGCCAGAGAACGGACATGTCCGAAAATCTCTGGCCGGCGCGAGCCGATGGAAGCCGATGCCATAAGCTGCAATGAAGACGGCGTCTCCATCGCAGCTTATGGCCGGCACACAAAGGGTGCCCGGCTGATTGAAGGGGCCCCATAATGCAATGGGATGCTAACGTGATGACGTCATCACGTTAGCATCTCGGAACACATTGGAGTAGGTCGGTCTGACCTACTCGGTGTGTGTATGCCCAGCATAAGTTTGATTGTTCAGAAATTGTACAACAAATCTAAGTGTCTATTATTATTATTAACATTATTAACATTTATTTATATAGCGCCAGCATATTACGCATAGCTGTACAATACAATAGAGTGGAGATACAACACAGTATAACACACAGGTACAGGTATGACATAGGAGGAGTAGAGGACCCTGCCCGGACTCACTTACAATCTAATAGGTTGGGGAACAAGGTATACAATAGGTGGGGGGGGGGATGGGACTGGCATGGTGGTAATGTTAGGAAGAAGATGGGTAGGAGAGGCTGAAGAGGTGGGTTTTTATAGCTTTTTTGAAGGTGGCAAAGGTAGGAGCAAGTCTAATGGGATGAGGGAGAGAGTTTCAGAGAGTAAGAGCGGCCCTAGAGAAGTCTTGGAGCCGTGCATGTGAAGAGGTTATGAGTGGGGATGTCATTAGTAGGTCGCTGGAGGAGCGGAGGGGGCGGTTAGGGGTGTATTTGTGTACCAGGTGGAGATGTAAAGAGGACAGGAGGTGTGGAGTGATTTAAAAGCAAGGCACAGGACTTAAATTTAATTCTCTGGACAATTGGAAGCCAGTGTAGAGATTTGCAGAGAGGAGCAGCACTTTTTCACATGAAGCTGGGAAGCACTACTTCCCTGAGCCAGATGTGTGTATAGGAGTTTATTACCAAAGGTGGACTGGAAGAAGGGAACTGAGCAGAAGGTCTGTCGCCCTGTCATAATGCAGTGGTGGTGTCACCTAGTGTAGGCTACAAATTGTATTACTAAATTGTTAATTAAATACTTAATCGTTTCCCTCATTAAAATTATCATTCTATTCTTAATTAGTACATGTATCAAAGCCAAAGTGTCACTGACTAGCTGACTGTCTGAACAGCAAAGAATGGAACCCCACTGTGAGGACTACAATCTTCATTAGTGGTCAGTTGTTCACTAGCTGGATTTTTGTGTGAGGAAAACGAAATAAATCGTTTTTGTGATCGCAGTCTAATCATGAGGTCTAGGCTTTGTTTTTGTTTACTGCTTCCTCAAAAATGGCAAACATTTATTAACCTCCCTAGCGCACTGCCCGTATCGGTACGGGCAATCGAGACAGTGTACACAGCACACTGCCTGTCATTTCCTGCCTCGCGCCGCTGCTCTTCACACAGCTGGTGTCATTATTGACACCAGCTGCGTGAGAGGGAAAGCCGGCGCTCCTCCATTAACATGGAGGTCTATGGCCCCGGAAATGTCTTAATCGCTGCAGCTTTCCAGGGAGGCATCGGGTCTACCCGATGCCGGCTTCCCCTGTGGTTGAGACGACCCTGAACGGCGAACGAACAGGGTTCGTCTCAACCGCTAGGGAGGTTAATACAACAACAATGATTAATGAAGTATTGTCTGTTTTATAACATTATCATTTGCAGTAGCCATGCCTATATGTGCAACCTGGAAATGCTGGTATTTATAGCCCTCTTCTAACACCAAATGTGACCATCTTTTATTTACCATTTTATTGACTTAATTTTTTTTACTTTCTCATATATAACATTGTGTATAGTCAGGGGTGCACTCCCTTTTTGGCCCCTTTTGAGTACTCTGGTACTCAAAAGGGGCCAAAAACTAGCTCTGCTTACCTGCATTATTGTTACAAAGCTCATATGCATACTAACAACTTGGAGGCACTTCGTGTTTGGGCGGCTGCAGCTAAATGGTAAATGTATACAATTTATGTCACTCGGATAACTGCAGGGAAACATTAATAACTATGAAAGGTTGCAGTTAGGGGTGAGAAATTTGACCTTTTTTTTAAAAGGATGAAAGTCAGAGTAGGCATATGTAAGAGTAAAATCTGACAAGAGAAAAGCACTGTTTGACAGCTGGAATGTGACTATGAAAGGTTGATATTTGGACTGCAGGAAGTCTCAGGGGTTAGTTACTCAGAAGTCAGAAAATTTCAGGGTTGTACTACTGAGGTATGAGATTTGGAAGTTCAAATGTGTTGCACTGTGTGAGTTACATTTGACCCAAATCCAGCTGATATGGAACATTAAAGAACAATTTGCATAACATGAATGTCCCTGGCCACCCTAAGCATGCAATGGTGTTGTATGGTTCTGCAGGGTAACTTTTTACATGGCAACATTTTTCACCAGCTGATCCTGAGTATTGGAGACCTTGATAAGCACAGCTCTGTGGTCGTGGTATATAACTGAAATCTGTCTGTAAAGGAACGCCATTTACCCTAACGGATTCCCATGAGATAACAGCAACAAACTTGCTTTCACAAATTGGACGTCAAAGAAATCAGTGTTGCAATTTACAGAATTTCGGGAGGCCTTCTCCTGACCTCTGCCTGAGATGATGAGGTATCGCCATTTTATACATTCAGATACAGGACTTGATGCATCCTTCCCAGAAGCTTGAACAGCGCCGGGCCTGGTATACCAAGCGGCACAACCACAAGGGCTTATTGTTCTAATGTGTGACTGATTAGCCCTGCTGTTTGCTGAGGAATGTGAGCCACAAAGAAGCTTCTTCTTATGACAGGACTGAGCCTCTTCCCATCCCTGGGCTGCTTTCTTCTCCGAGCACAGAGACCACTTGTGTGCATGTTCTATATCTCATCCAGACTCATGTGCTGCTGGAAGATAAAAACCCAACGGACATATCTCAGTGTCAGTGTATATAACCTACAAGCTGCAGGTTCTTCATGTGTAAATATGCTGAAATGCTAAACTGAAGCTAGCCATACATGTATAGATTCCCTTTTCATCATTGAACCATCGATCCTAACGTGGTTATGTCACAATGCCAATCAATCATGGAATCGATGCGCTCCACCTTGGATGGGGATCGAAGCTCCCTGTCTGAAGTAATGGTGATCGAACATGGAAGTACCGACTTGTCTGATCCCTGTTCAATCCTTGTTTTGTTAGATTTAGACTCTTTGGGATTGTTTGTTCAAGGTGGGCAGCCTTAAGCTAGCCATACACGTGTCGGATTCCATGGCCGATTGATCACTGATCCGATCGATTCCGGCGATCTCAGCGGGAATCGGAGCTCCGATCAATCGGCCAATTAAGAGTATCCGATCGATGCATACCACCTTGTCCCACGGATTCCTGGACGATTCTGTGTCCAATCGCTTACTTTCCAAATGGCAACTCCCCCTGATGTGTGCAGAATCGGATCAGAAAGACCAACATGTTGGTTCTCTGTCCGATCCGATTCTGGGCCCCCGATCAATCGGACGCGAAGGATCGGACAAGGTGGGCTGCACGCGATTCCGGCACGATCGTTTCGCGTGCACGCGCCCGGAATCGATCATCCCGGAATCCGGTCGGAATCCGACCCGTGTATGGGGACCTTAAGATTCCCCAGAATGAATGCACACACCGATGTCCTGATCATACCTGTCAACCCTCCTGTTTTGGCTGGGAAAGTCGCATAAAAAACGTGACTTTCCCGGCCAAAACGGGAGGGTTGACAGTGTTGCACAAAATCCTGGGATTTTGAAATCGGACAGAAGTAGGAGGGAGTTCTAAGTTCCCACCCCACTTGTGCAGATGATGTGCAGGGTGGGACTTTACTAGGGAGAGTAATGCTCTCTCCCTCCTAAATCAGACAGGAACTGAATAGGAGGGAGGGGACGATTCTGGCCGAAACAGGAAGTAATGTCACGTCACATATTCCCAGCCACTGATAGTCACAGCTATGACCCTGATTGTTGGGGGAATCAAAGCCAAAATCAATATGTGTTTGGGGGGCTTTAGCCTTCTGGTTATTTCATTTGGCTATTTGATAGTCCTCTACTTATCATGCATACTGGAGAGACACTACATAGAGAAGAGGTGTCAAATTCAAATACAAAGGGCACCAATTTAAAAACTTGGACAAAGCTCACGGCCCCTGGACACCCCTGGACTATGACCCACACTGTACACACATAGATGGGGGCACATTTGGAATACACACACTGTACACACAGAGATAGGGGCACACAGGCTACACACACTATAGAGTGCATACAGTGTGTGTATTTCATGTTTGCCCCTATTCCTGTGTGTACAGTGTGTGTATTCTATGTGTGTTCCCATCTCTGTGTGTATAGTATGTGATCTTCCAAGGGCCAAGAATATATGCTTGGTGGGCCAAATATATAACTTAAGCCCCCCATACACGTATAGATTGTGACCCAATATTGTGGCCAATCGACTGTGCATGATGACATCATGGTCAATCGGCCAAAACATCGGGACCCTTTGTGTGCCAGCGCTGTCCATCGGGTCGGCAGACGGCATCCAGTGTGTCAGCACAAAGGGAGAAAAGCACCTCCCCTCCCTCCACAGGAGGAGGCAGCCTGTGCAGACAGGCTGATTCCTCAGCCCCGATAGATGTGAAATCCCTCGGAGCTGAGGAGACATATGCCCATACTTTAGACGGGGACACTGTGTCCCTGTCTAAAGTATCAGACCGATCTAAGAATTACGTACATGTCCGTAATGGCTTAGATCGATTCAGCTGCAGATTGAAGCTCTTTAAGCTTAAGATCGACACCAGATTTTCAGTCTGCCAAAACATCTAACCATGTATGGGGGGCTTAGTGAGTCCTTAAACATCCTATATTGATGGACACTAGGAAAATTAGTCAGGTGGCATTTTATTGTGTTAGGAAAAAACAACTTATGATGAGCAGCATAGGCAATATTAAATTCTTAACCTAATATTCGCAAAATAGTAAAGAATTTGTGATCTCCAGTTTTTACCTTCATTGCACAAACCCAAATATTCACAATTACAAAGATAAAGCACTATATTTGAGATCTTTATGAATTCTCCAAGCGCGGATATTTACAATAAAAAAAATGCAGTTAGAATATTCACTTTCAACACTAAAAGCGACATGCAGAATCACACCACAGTGTGCATAACCATATGCCAACTCATATGTGCTGATGCATGCGCTGTGGTGTGAACCTAGTTTCCGACCTCTGTCTGAGTCATTTCACATAGTTAATCCTGCTGTGTATTCCTAGGATGCCATAGCAAATGAGGGAGGAACCAAGGCCAAATGGAGATGCTAAAAGGAAAACTTACATTAATACCTACATCATATTCCCATTGCTTGCCAATTGGCCACCACCCTTGCACCTCCATTCACATTCGTTTGTCTCTCTCCAACAGTTCAGCTGTTAAGTTTATTTTGTTACATAAGGAGAAATTAAAAATTATACGTTTAGAACTGATTTTTTAAGATGGCTCTAGTGTGAGCCCCCATACATTTTATATGAGCAGCCATGGGTAGAAATGTGTCTTATCCATAGCTGGGGTTGGGAGCAGTCAACATGGGGTCCTCAGTGTCCATCTACATAGAAAAAATGTGATCTTTAAATTGTTGGAAGGTGTACTCTAGTGACATCTTGTGGCTGAAGTTGATAGTGCAGATTGGGTTGAGATTAAAGCTCAAACACATTAAATATCGTATTTTTCAGACCATAAGATGCACTTTTTCCTCCAGAAATTGGGGGGGGGGGGGAAGTGTCTGCGCCCTGTGATGCCAATATGTGGCCACTGAACCGTGAGTGGTCATGTGGAGGTGAAGGAGCTGTCAGATGAGAGATGCGGTTATGGCCGGATCTCCCATCTGAACTGTATTGCTTTTACCAGCAGAGCCTTGCTGATATAAGCAATGAGTAGAAAAGAGAGATAGATGAACTTCCATCTATCTCTCTTTCCCTGTGTGTGGAAACTGCAATCACGCTGCAGCTTTCACAGACACAGCCATAGAGGGAGAGGAGAGACTCTGCAGCCATTCCCCCTGTGGCCCCTCTCTACCCGATCAGTGAGGAATGTGACGTGATCTGCCTGATACTAGTGCTGCTAGTGACATCTAGTGGCTGAATAAGGTATTGCATTGATCTGATTCATTGCATTGATCCAATTGATCAATTTTATTTTTTTCTGGTGTTCCTCCTCTAAAAACGTGGTGCGTCTTATGGTCCGGTGTGTCTTATGGTCCGCAAAATAAGGTAGCTGTACAACCAACTTCACTTTATCATGTATACACTACTGTAAAAGGTTTTATTGTTATATGTATACAATGTATGTCAGTTGGATAACTGCAGGGAAGCATTAATAACTATGAAAGGTTGCAGTTAGGGGTGTGAAATTGGGAATGGAAATGACTTCTCTCCAAAAAATCTGGACTTCTAATGGTGTTTGAGATCGGGGATAAGAGGTTAGAGTAGGCATATGTAGGGATAAATTCTGACAAGAGAAAAGCAGTGTTTGAATACTGAGGTATGAGATCTGGGGGTTCAAATGGTTGTTTTACTGATCTGGGGGTTCAAATGGTTGTTTTACTGTGTATGGAGACAGCTAATCGGAGGCTCAGTCAGGAACAGGGAAGTCCATCTGCAGCAGAATCTACCATGCAGGAACCCTCAGACCGGGGGGGGGGGGGGGGGGGGGGGGGGGGGGAGCAAAATTTTTGATGGTGGCCCTGGGGTGAGATGTTGCTGTTACATAAGGTTTTAACTGAGATTTACTATTATGGGTAAATGGTCTAACCATGGCAACTTATGTTATGTTATATGTTATGGCAACTGTTAACAGTGACACATTTCCACTCCTCAACGTCTGGGAAGCAGAACCCCGTCTCACCCACTTTTGCCCATAGAGATGGAAAGCTGGTGGTTGTGGACTAATTACATAATGTACAAACATTCTACTCAGCAGGGCAGTTGTTCTGCCTGAGATCTGTTGTCATCATCAGAATTGTGACCCTCAGGCCTACGTCAGTAAAGCTGGGCATAGACGTTTAGATTTGCGTTCGATTTTGCAGCCGATCTGCGGCAGAATCGACCGCAGATCAAGTACCTAAAAGCAAAATTTGGCAATGAATCGCCCGAGTCCAGTGTATTCAAAGTAAGTGCCGGCACACAAAGGGTGCTTGGCCGATTCTCAGCATAACCGTCTGTGCGTGATGACGTCATCACGCACCATGGATCGGCAGCAGAATCGGGCACAGAACGAAACGTCTATGCCCAGCTTCATTGTTAACCTTGTCATCTGAACAAAACAATTATAAAATATAAAAAAATGCATAGATTATAACTTAACTTTTTAGTGCAAGTTTCCTAAACAAACCCCTACCCTCTCTTTGTATTCATCAATGTTAACTTTCAGCTCAAAGCCTGGCCACTTGATATTTGTGAAGGACATGGCTATCCATCAACTTTTCTTTTGCCAAAACCATGTAATATGAGGACCTGTCTAAACCTTCCAATCACTATGTATTTTATCAGGGAGGACCCGGCACTACATAGTTGTTGGTAAATCTAAAGCTAGCCATACACAGCACGGATTCCCCTGCCAATCGATCACTCACCCGATCGATTCCGGCGATTCCGCCGGGATCCTCAGGTGAGAACGATTAGGCAATTAGGGAATCCGATCGTGGCAGCCCACCTTGTACGGCCGGATCCGTGTCCGATGGATCGCCTCCCGGACCGCAACGCCCCCTGATCAGAGCAGAATCGGACCCGAAAAGACCAACAGGTTCGTTCTTCCTCGGATCCGATTCTGTGCCCCCGATCCATCGGATGCGATCGGACGGGCAAGGTGGGCTGCAGGGGATTCCGGCACGATGGATCCGCGTGCACGCGCCCGGAATCCATCGCGCCGGAATCCGGCACGAATCCGTGCCGTGTATGGGGGCCTTAAAGGAAATTGTATGGGGTGATCTTAAGGTGTATGGGGGGCTTTACTGAAATCACGAGTCCTGAGAATTACAAATGGGTTGCCTAGTAAAACTTTTCCTAAACATAGATTACAACAGTGGTTGCCTAGACTTAAGCTATAAAGATAAAAATGGAAAGCAGAAGGGGTTAATCTATAAATTGTAGATGGTTGTCTGTAACTCAGCACTCCACTGCAGCTGTACAAATCATTAAAGACTTGCAGGGGTGGGGGAGAGAAACATTTGCCAACTAGTCTCCCACTCGCCCCCACCATGACCACTCCCTCTACTCAGAGCAGATCGCATATATATCAAATATAGAAGAATGGAAACATTCAGCCTAGTACCTACCCTCCTACTACTGCAGAAACAACTATTCAGCCCGAGTGCCGGGCAGGTTTGACAGCTTTGGCGTGACACAGGGCACAGCGAGTGCTATGACATCCAGGCCTCGGGTGATGAGGAGGAACATTGGGATCATGCGGAGGACAACATTGATGGTTATAACATCTCCTGGATCTCCTCCTGCACATGAGATAGGAAGAACAGATTTCTTACACATTCCATGATGTGCAACAAAGCTTTATAAAAACACAGATCTAGAAGAAGTGAATGGGAGTCCTGACTTCTGTTCTGGTGACTAGATAGGTGACAGCTCTAGGCCAGGGTCACACCTATCCATTTTAACAAGCTTCAGGCTGGGTCTACACCAGTGGTTCCCAAACTTTCCTTGCAGGGGCCCCCTTTTCTATTTAGGACCATTATCGAGCCCCCCTCCCTATTCAAACACAGGTTAAGAATGAGGGTCCGGCCCCCAGTTTAGGAACCACTGGTCTACACTAAAATGCAGTGCACTATTGTGGTCACCCTTTCTTTGAACCCAGCCTTGCATGGCATTATTATTATTATCATTTATTTATATAGCGCCAACATATTACGCAGCGCTGCACAATACATTAGAGTGGAGATACAACACACAATAACACACAGGTACAGGTATGACATAGAAGGAGTAGAGGATCCTGCCCGGACGGGCTTACAATCTAATATAACATTTTCAATCTATACTGACTTGTATAAGCATTTTTAATGAATACATTACAGCAAGCATCGCTAGAAGACATTCATTTACATTTTTTAAAAACAAAACATGTTCTAAATTATAAGGATTAGAAAACAATGTAGTAGGGTAATGCACATTTTATGTCATATATATCATCAAAGATTATGTGCCCCTGTTCTGAAGTTATGTGCCACAATATACCGTATATTTTGCAGACTAAAACATGCACTAGACCATAAGACCAGTTTTTAGAGCAGAAAAATATATTTGAAGTGTCCAAATAAATTGGATCAATGCTATAAAACAAAGTACTGCAATACCAACTTTCTTCCAGTAGATGTCACTAGCAGCAGTCACGGCACACACGTCATCTTCCTTACTGATCGGGAGGAGGGGGGCCGGGCTGCAGATCTGCTCTCCCTCTCTGGCTGTGCCTGTGTCTGTGGAAGCTGCAGAGTGATTGCAACTTCCACACACAGGGAGAGAGAGAGAAATAGGAGTTCATCTATCTCTCTCCACATTGCTTATACCAGCAGGGCTCTGCTGGCATAAGCAATACAGTACAGATGGAAGATCCGGCATTAACCGGCATGGCATGAACCAAAGGCACCCAATGTGTTCATTAAAATTAATAGGGTGCAGTATTAGCCGTTTGGCAAACTCACCCAAACAGCCAGTGTGAATCTGACCTAGAGCTGTCATCCATCTAGCCAATCGATCCGCTCGAAGAAAGCTTGATTCAACAGGGAAACTAACATGTTGGTAAATCCCTGTTCAATCGCCGCTCAATGGACAAATGCTTGATCGCAGAGTGGAGACGTCACAATGACATCATCGCGTCCACTCGAGCGTTATCAGGTATCGACTCGTGTATGTGCAGCCTTAGGGTATGTTTCCACAGCGTTATGGGTTCTGTCGACACCCCCTGCATTAAGGGCATTCCATGACCATGATGTTGACATAGCCCATCCATATTACCTGCTTATTGCACCAGCTGTTTTCATCGTGTTGAGCCGGCAACACCTTGGAAACAGCCTTCAACTGTGCCCCCCAGGGTCCCCATCCAAAATTATGCCAATCGATTTTTCCTTGGAGCGGAATTCCCAAACTAAAAATCAAGCGGTTTATGGCTGGCTTAAGACCGAACAGGCTGGAAATTAGTTTTTTTTTTTTCCTAATACAAACCAAAGTGCTCCTATCTAGTACATGTGGCAGGAGACTTTCTGTTAAACAGAAAGTGAGGATAAACTGAAAACAAAGACAGGGATGGTACAAGGGTTAACTTTTCATTTAAGGGTACGATGAATAAGGTCATTTGTGGTGATGTCAAGTTCTCTTTGAGAAAGATCTCCTGTATAAAAACCCCATGGGGCAGCACATGACCAGTTGAGTACAACTATGACCGACGCTGTTTTAGCCAACATAGGAAGCAGAAATGAGACATGATCAGCGAATAAAGGACGATCCGCCCAATCAGATGATTCATGTGCTTCTCCATGAGGTCTTCTTCCCATAGGCTTCCTATATGCAATTGATCCCTCAATGCTACCTAGTTGCAGCTCTCTGATGTCATCATGTGCCATGTACAACCAGCAGTCTGAATATATAAGCAGGAGTGCACATAACTTTTTTAGTGAGCTCCTCAGATGAGTATCGGGAGAGGGCGTTTGGTACTCACCCCATATGTAGGGTGGTCTTCCTCACGGTCTCCCTTACTATCATCTGCATTAGTCTCCTGCATGGTAGATTCTGCTGCAGATTGACCTCCCTGTTTATGATTGATCCTCTAGTCTCCATCCACAGGCCAACAGCTGGCTTAGGGTCAAATGTAACTCTCACAGTACAACACGTTTGACCCACCAGATCTCATACCTCAGTAGTACAACCCTGTAATTTTCTGGGTTAGTAACTAACCCCTGAGACTACCAGCAGTTCAAATGTCAACCTTTCATAGTCATAGTCCAGCGGTAACACAGTTGATTTTCTCTTGTCAGATTTTACCCTACATAGCCTACTCTGACTTTCATCCCCCAGATCTCCAACACAACTTAAGCAAGCCATACACGTGTCGGATTCCATGGCCAATTGATCACTCACCCCGATCGGTCCGGCGATTTCTGCCGGGAATCGCAGCGCTGCCGGTGATCAATCGGCCAATTAAAGTAGTATCCATGCCTGCAACACCACCTTTGTCCCACTGGATTCCGGGGACGATTCCGTGTCCCGGATTGTCCGACCTCACTAATGGCAATTCCCCCCTGATCTGGGAAGAATCAATCTGATGGAACCAACCATGTTGGTTCTCCTGTCGGTAACTCCGATCTCTGCTGGGCCCCTGAAAAACGTATCTGGACCTGATGCGATTGGACAGGTGGGCTGCATGCCGATTCTCGGCCCCCAATCGTTCGCGTGGCACGCACCCCGGAATCGATGTGCCGGAATCCGGTGGGAATCCGACACGTGTATGGGGGCCTTTAGAAGTCCAATCTTTTTTTTTTATTAGTCGTTTACATTCCCAATTTCACACTCCTAACTGCAACCTTTCATAGCTATTCATATTTCCCTGCAGTATTCCAAGTGACATAAATTGTATACATGTAACATTTAGCTGCGGCCACCCAGACACGGAGTGCCTCCAAGTTGTTAGTACACATATGAGCTGTGTAACAATAATGCAGGTACGCAGAGCTAGGTTTTGGCCCCTTTTGAGTACCAGAGTACCACTTATGTGCTCCCCTGAATATAAGCTCTGTATACATATGGAAAATAAACAAATGTTGCATCAGTAGATCTTTAAAACTTAAATTAATGACCACCTTTGCCTAAAAATATGTATGATGTCACCCAAAAAGTACTTAAATAAATGAAAGTGTAATAAAAATTCACTAAAGTTTCCCTTTAAGTATCTCCCTATGTGACAGCGCACTGCTGTGCTGCGGTTTAATGTGCATTTGTAAAATGCGGCCAAGCAGCTTGTTTGGCCAAGTCCCCCTGCCTTGTGTCATGCCTCACTTGTCTTCCTTTATCTTTTATTCTCAGTCCCTCTGCTGTATTTCCACTTCTAGGATTTGTTCTGCTTTCCCTGGCTGGTCAGATAGCAGGAAGGGGGGGGCCAAGTATTGAGTGCAAAAACCAGAACAAGAGAAGAAGTCAAAACCTCCCCCATTAATCCAGCTCGCTGAACAAGAAATGGGCCAGATAACATGAGGGAAATCCAAAGTCTTTGTTCTTAAAGAGGATGTACACTCAATATGTAAAAATGGCATATGTAAAATTAAAGTGGTTCATGGTCTCAGCAGAAGACGGCAGCACGTCACAGCAGCACGTGATTTTTCAGTGAGCTGCTTTCACATGAAACACATGGTGGTGCAATATCGCGGGTGGCCACTGGGGGGCGTTCAGTGATCTTCTATGGGAATTTTCAAAGCAGCTCACTGAAAAATCACGTGCTGCTGTGACGTGCTGCTGTCTTCTGCTGACACCATGAACCAGGAAGTGAAGAGAAATGCCAGATTATATTCCTAAATTGCTCATAACAGGTATGTTTTTGGGTATTTTCACTGCATTCCTCCCTATTATTGGCACTTCTAGTGCCATTCATGAAAACATAGATTCCTGGTGGTAGGTCCGCTTTAAAGTATGACTTACCTCTGAGCTGGTATGATGGTGGTTTAGGGCTCCACGATCCTAAAATAATATACTTACCTGCTGTTCTGCTAAATTGAATTCCATATTAATTCGCCAGGCTTCCTAGGGTTACCTCCGAGTGTAATATCACGGGTGGCCACTGGGGGCGTTCAACGGTTTTATGGGAATTTTCTACAATTGAAAATGAAGAGCCGAGATGAGAGAATTACCCAACAAACATATGCCGCGGCTATACGTTGTCAGAGCCAGGAAGTGAGGGAGGGCTGCAGGGGATCTTCTTAAATAACTCCATACAGGTAAGTTTTTAATTTTTTTTATGCATTTCACCATATTATCTGCACTTCTAGTGCCATTCATTAAATCCTCATTTTCTGGTGGTAGGTCCGCTTTAAGGATAAGATAATAAGTGACTCTTCATGATCATGGTGGTTTTAGGAGAGTGTGCAGGTTATTGATTGTTGACATTTAATAATATAATGTATGTATGAATAAATGTTAAGACTAATGAGATGATTAATATAGGAAAACTTAGCCAATATGGGAATACCCACTCGAAGAAAGCTTGGTCAAACAACATTTTGGTAAAACCCTTGCTGCAAAGTGGTGCGCATTGATTCACCCTCCAGTCGACAAACCCTCGAGCACAACATGGTGACATCATCATGCTGTGCTCAAACATTCATCAATTGAGCCAGTATCGACCCGTGTATGGGGGACCCTTAAAGTGGGGGACTTAACACATGGAATATATAATCTTAGGGTGAATCATTTAAAAAAACAGAAGTTAATATTAAACAATATATCTCTGATGTGAGCACTTCATAATATGAATTGTTAGCGCCAATATAGTGTGCCATGGAAAAAGTTTCTTGCCCTCAAATGTTGAACTTTGAGTCCCGGATACGCCTATAAGCTTTCTGTAGGTCAGCAGAGAATTGCACATTTCCTGAGCTGGATTTAGAGCCGCAGTAGGAAGAAGAGCGCTGCAGCTTTACAAGGGTGCGGAGGAGGAAGCCCTGTACTAGGGGGGTCATGGCTCACTTGTCATGACCTTGCAATAAAAATTTTTGCGATGCACAAATATACTCATTTTGCACATACAGAACTCCTCTTGGTAGTTTCAAGTTTATGTGAAATTCGGCCAGAACTCTGATTCCCTTCAGCCCCCGCCAGTGAGGTATTACCAGAAGTGTTTATATACTTGGGAAAGCGGTATATACCAATGACTTCATCATCAGTGTATGAGAAATAGAAATTACATGATCATAGGAAATAAGGTCAACTGTCTGGCGGGTAATCACACTTTAAAGCGGACCTACCACCAGAAATCGATCATTACATGAATGGCATTAGAACTGCCCATATTAGGGAGGAATGCATACAAATAAACAAAAACCTGTAAGGAATAATTGAAGAAGATCCCTCGCAGACCCTCCTCTCTGCCTGTCTTGTGCTGTGGCACCCCCTGGAACTCACTGCAGAGATAGGTACGTTTCTAATCTTGGCTCTTCATTAAACTGAATGGAAAGTATTTTCACATAGAAAACTATTATAAATGCCCCCAGTGGCCATTCACGATATTGCACCCGGAGTTAACCCCTGGAAACCTGGGAAACAAATATGCAATCTCTCATATGATTCCAGGCAACAACTGGTAAGTATATTTCTTTGGGATTGCGGAGCGCTATTTCACCATCATACCAGCTCAGAGGTAAGTCAAATTTTAATTGTATTTTTTAGATTTTGAGTATACATCTGCTTTAAGTGTACAAGGTGGAGGCCGCCATTTCTGCCCTCCTCATAAAATGCTGACTGACTGGCTGGTTCCAAGTAATTTGAATGGTGTTTAAAGCCCAACTCCAAACAAAATAACTGGAGTAGAAAATGAGAGCACTCCTGTGCAGGAGAATTCCTCCCACCATCCTTGAGGACAGGAAGTAATAGGAAATCTCTCCTACAATATATTTTTAGTACTTTTAAGTTGTTAAAAATTCTAAAAAAAAGTCAATACCATCTAGTCCAGCCCATTTCTTTCCAAAGGTATATAAACCCCAAACTAAACATATATCAGCTGACCAGTCATTAGATCTGATGTCTACTTTAGTTTTCTTTGCTCCAGTTCTTTGTTCTGACTTAAAGCGGACCTACCACCATAAATTTATCATTACATGAATGGCACTAGAAGTGCCGATATTAGGGAGGAATGCATAAAAAAACTTACCTGTAAGGAGTGATTTAGGAAGATACCTCGCAGCCCCTCCTCTCTTAATGGCAGTGATTGACAGGTAAATCTCTAATCTCTGCATTAAAACGAATAAGACGTAAATAAATAAATGCCCCCCAGTTGTCACTTACGATATTGCGCCCTGAGTTAACCACAAATACATATGGAACCTCTCATAGGATTCCAGGGAACATTAGGTAAGTATATTTTCTTAGGATTGTGGAGCGCAATGCCACCATCATACCAGCTCAGGGGTAAGTCAATATATATTTTTTAGATTTTAAGTATACATCCACTTTAATAATTCTACCAGTAATGCATATCCTATCCTAGGGTGACCTTGCTCACTCACTGTACATGATACAAGAGCAGTGTTGTCATTCCAGTATAGCGCAACAGGATACATTAGGTTCCACTATATGTCGGGACCCCTCCGCTAAGCGTATTGCTTGGCAGGGATCCCGACGGAGCACATTCACTTACCTGCTCAGCGGATGCTGTGTCTTTATTGTGCTGAGCCGTTCGCAATACAAGGCTGACCGTAGTAGAGTATGTTGAGCCTCTGCTCTGCATTGGCAGATGTCTAAACACAGCCTAAAGGCCCCCATACACCTTACAATCTTACCATACAATTTCTGTACAATCTACCAAAACCATGTAATATGAGGACGTTTCTAACCCTTCCAATCTTTGACTTGGTTAAACTTGCATATAATTTGCATGCATTTGAGTGGCAACATCAATTTCATTGACCTTTTCTTGTGCTGGTGTCAAGGACAGGTTCCACAGAACAGGTTGGGCACTGTGCTTTCATAGTACAGGAGAAGTCTACAACCACTGTCAACCTTTATTGCTCGACCTGAATCGAGCAAGAAATTGATCGAACAGAGATCCGACATGTCGTTATTTTCTGTTTGATCGCCGTTACTTATGTATCAAGCAGAAATCGATTCCCCAAGGTGGTGTGCGCTGCGATCCTTGTATGATAATTGTCATGTTACGATCGTACAGTGATCGCAAGGGGAATCGCAACGTTGATGGTTAGCTTAAGACCCCCCCCCCCCTCGAAAAAAAAAATATCAAGCAAAATAATTTACACATGGGAATCAGTTGTTCAAAATCAGCTAACATTCCTGGTAGTGGGTAAGATAAGTAGGAAATACGACTACTGATAGGTGGAGGTCAGGCCCGGGTCAGCCTAATCAGATTGGTCCCAGATTTCCTATGATTCCCCTGACATCCTTTGACGTCCGGTTTTGGACCCCTTCTAGGAATGATTCAAGCCAGGTGCTACCTGGAATAAAGTCTGATATCAATTTGTTGAGGTTGAGGACCTTCTAAGAATTTTGATACTTGCAGTATGACTGTAGATCTTGATCAACTGATAACAACCAAAGGCCAAGTTACATTTTTATCATGGAGAGAGTTGGGTATAAATAAAACACTTTGTGTATTTCTCTGCCATCACCATCATGGGGGTTTATCTTCGCTTCTCGTTCTGTATACACAACACGGCATTGACGTTGGGCGGTTGGGCGTCATTGAACCTGGACGTTGAGTGGTAGCTGTTGGACTGTTCTTTCAGCCAAGAAGTTCTATGCATAAACACATATATTTACACATAACCATTTAAACCAAAGTATAGTTTACCTCTAGTTCTAAATATAATAATCCTAAAGTCCTTGGCTCATTCCTTTAAAGATAAACAAATATGGTCTAAATATAAGAGTTGTCCGTGTGGCAGTTGAAAACTTTCATGGTGAACGTTAAGTATGTAGTCCAGATCTGTACAGTAATGCTGCATTACATTACAGGACATTACTGTTTTAAAGGCCGGTCAGTGCTCAATCTTCTCGTAAAGTGTGAACAAGGACAGAGGCGCACAACCTAGTACAACAAAGTAAGGTACTTTAAATGGTTAAATAATATGGAATAAAATAAAACAAAACAACAGACAAGATACTCATGTTAAAAGGGGTTTACGAAGATTGATCTCTCAAGGCCGTGTGTTTTCCAGGATGACCTCACTTCCTGGTTAGGGATGAGATCACTTCCTGCTTACAGATGCCGGAGGGCTCAACAGGAACAATGGGACACGTTTCAAGCGGAGGCTCTTTTTCAAGCCTCCGCTCGAAACATGTCCCATTGTTCCTGTTGAGCCCTTGTGTGCTTGTTCCTATTTGTCTGCTACAGGGGACCACACTTGTCCATTTAACTGCACACCTACACGCAACTGAAACATGCATCCCTCATATTGACCCCATTTTACTCTGCAATATTTGCTCAGGCCAATATTTGTGCGCAACTATTAATTATCTTTCTCGTAAAGTGTTACTCCTGTAGTCTTCTGGAGGCAGCCTGCAGAGAGTGAATATGGTGGGTAGCATACCTGTCAACCCTCCCGTTTTTGGCCGGGACAGTAATATTTTTAATGTGGCTTTCCTGGCTAAATCCTGACTTCAATAAATCCCGGATTTTCTCTCAGGATTTTGAAATCTGCATTACTTCGGAGGTACTAAGTGATGTGCTCGTTGGAACATAAGTAGGGCGAGTAACGCCACGAAACAGGAGGGAGGGGACTTAAATCTCCTGATACCAGAAGTGACAGCGCTGGCATCACTTCCAGTATCTGGAATGCAGAAGAGCCACGACAAATTACTGGAAGTGATGATTTCCCTTATTCGGGGACAGTAAGGTTGACAGGTATGGTGGGTAGCAAGTACAGCTCAAGTTACGGGCAGCATATGTGGTAGTATCTGTGTATGTAAATGTTTGATAAAACACACAAAGATTAGCACAAAGCATTGAGATGTCATTCATGGTGCAAGCCTTTAAGTTGAAGAAATTCCTTTATTGATCCAGGCTAAAAGAATGGGTAATACAAATGTTGGTAACGTGTGCAGGAGCATTTTACACTATACACATTACTCACCTACATCGGGTCGTCGCCCAGGGACAGGGACCCCTAAAAAGGAAAACAAATGACTTACCTTTCCTGACTGCTCGCTCCCGTGCCATGCCTGCAGTGTCCGGTCCTCCAGGGTTCAAGAATGAGGAGGGAGACACCGGTATAGCTCCATCTACCTATCCGCATCTGAATGCTGGCTCATGGGGATATGGGAAAGGAGACATCTAATTTCCCATGTTATCTTGGGGGCGCGATGTCATAGGGGAGGTGGAGCGTCGTGGATTTTTTAATGATTTATCGGGTATGTATTTTTTTTTTTGCCCTCTTATCTGCCCTATTATTGGCAGTAGGTTGGTAGGTCCGCTTTGAGGAGAATGTACGTTTATCTGGGTAGTCATTTTACCACCAAGTTCCAATACACCTAAAACTCGACAGCATTTTGTTACCCAGATGAGACAGCCTGACTAAAGGGGGGGGGGGGGGTTCCACATCCATCGGGACCCCCTCTGGAGCACATTCACTAATCTGCTCGGAAGATGCTGTGTACTCACAGCACTAAGCCGTTCCGCCGATGCAGGACTGAACGTAGTGGAGTACGTTGAACCTCTGAATCGGCTGAACACAGTATCTGCAGCAGGTAAGTGAATATGCTCCGTGGGGATCCCTGCCAAGCAATGCGCTCAGTGAAGGGGGCCCAGATGTGGAAACCCCCCCTAAATGACTTTTTTGAATATCACAGGAATCCTTTCTTGAGGCCCACCTGTCCTAAAAGACTAAAAAGAGCTCTGCTAATGTCATGTACCAATTCAATAAAATGTCTTTATAGTGATGCCTCATTTTAGGTGTGTTCCTTGATGAAGGACAGAAATACCTGGCCTTACGGAGGACAGACAGATGGAGTTATGGCTGGAGGGATTGACAGATTTTGTGACTGTACATATTTATCATTCAGGGGTTCAAAGCATGAAAACGAACTGTTAATGAAGTGATATGTGATGAATGCCAGAGTTCTTTCAGAAATATTGGGGTTGGTTTACTAATGAAGTTGAGAGTTTTCATATGGTAACATTCATTTTTAAATAGTTTAAAGAATAGGTTTAATCTTCAGCCTTCCGATCATGTGAAGGAAAACATTTCTGCTTTTTAAGTGCCTCGTTTTCCAAAAAATGCAAAGCTTAGCTCCTGGAATAGACGCCTATGTATACTTGTGTCTTTGGACGGTAGTACAGGTTCCAGCAAAGTCTTCAGCAATGTTCACTCAGCAGCAACACAACAAAGTGCACTTTTATTTTAATTACTCATGCCCCCTAAAATGGTTTCACAGGCGTAACTAAAGATGACTGGGCCCCATAGCAAATTTTGCCACTAAAGTCCTCTCAGACTTTAGGCTATCTAGGGGGGCCCGGTGGTCCACTGCCTGGGCGGTGCCATGCCCACCGTGGCTTCAGCACCTTCGTAGTACCCTTGGTTAAAGAGCCGGTAAACATCCTGTGAAGCCCTCAAATGGGGCGAGGGGAAGGGGGCCCATGAAAAATTACCTAGTATGGTAGTATGATCCTCCACCACCCCTCCGACCCGGCCACTACAACCACCAATCCTCTCCCCTGGGACCTGCCACTATATTCCTATCAAAGTCCCCCCAGTTCTGCCACTACA
>CM070037.1:22379112-22394553 GCA_036250615.1 Ptychadena robeensis
GTCACAAATAAAGTTTTGATTTTACCAAACCTCTCCTCCGCCTGCATCACACCTCATAGCCACAAACTGGGTCACTACTCCAATTAAAGTCCCATGAGGGAATAGAAGGGAGTTTTTTGGAGTTACATAATTGTTTCAAACATTATTATATTCAGGATGTCTACTAGACCCTTGTACGGACATAGTGTGCTAAGTTACAGGCCTACAACAGAAAAAAATTCCATATAATGCGCTTTGGGTACTGAAATCTTGGGACCTCACAAAAGCGCTAGGGAGGTTAAGAAGGCTTCTTGTCCACAGAGAATATTATTAAGCCTTTATCAACATCAGCCTAATGGGTTTTGGGGTTTTTCATTTTTTCTTTTTTTGTCATCTACAGGTTTGAAGTAGGAGCTCAGACTTGAAGATGTAACTCATAAAATATTAAGAACTTAGTCCAGTGTTATCTCAAGTCTTTGGCAAAACCCCATGGGTTCGGCTCTGGCCGCCTAGAGCATCTGGAAGCTATCATTATAAACAATGAACCCCCCTTACCCCAACCCCTCGGAGACAGTACAGGCAGAACATGAGAACTCCTAGCCTGCCGCGGACACCATGTGGTCTGTTCCTTCAAACTAACAAACCTGAGCGCCTTCCTCTCTCTGCTGTTTTACTTGGCACCAGCATACCCCTTTCTACAATAGAATCCAGCTGTCCGTACGGCCTGCGTTAAGCTCCCCTCCATAAATTGCATTGCATGCATGACTTTAAAAAATGAGCTTTATGAAGATTAAAGAACACATTGATAGGACACCTCCAGACGGGATAAAGCTGACGTGATATAGTAATCCACCCAGTTATGTTTTTTACTTTTTGTCTGGTCACTTAGTTCTAATACATTCATCTTATTGTTGCTTGTGCTGGTTTTGCCAGCAATTACACAGCACTTAGTAGCACTGCTTGGAGTGAACTGAACCCCTTATATAATGTATAGAAGATACACCATATATGTAGGCCATAATACCAATAATAAGAGGATGAAATGTTCTGAACGCTCTTAAAAACTAAGACATAGCCTATCTGCTACCTGTTGTCTACTGTGATTTCTGCAAGTTCTAAACTTTTCACAATGGTTATTAGAACTACCCACCTCCTCTTTCCCTTCCTTTCTTGGTTATAGAACATCCAACATCTGTTTTTAGTTCTTTTCCTATTATGCCAAACTGCTTTTGCCCTTTCATTCATTCTCAGTTCCAACCCAACTATGGAGGTTTGGCTTTCCATATGGCAAATGTAGGAACACATACTTATCCAGACTGACATCCATCCATCAAGACATTTTTATATTTCCATAGCCTCTCCTATGAGTTATCCCAGGCTGGACTTAGGAGGGTATGTACACCACTCTGAAGGACCTTCTTACCAGCCATGATCGGTCTGTACTGCATAGGGTAGCAAGGAGACTTACTGATGATGTCACTGTCTATTACATGTCTGCGTTGTGAATTCAGATATATTTAACATATAATGACCATGTTTATAAGGGGGAAATGAAGATATAATATTGCATTAGAGTCCTGCTTACCCATTCCTTCTGCCTTGGCACATGGATCTTATGGGGCCCTATACCAAGGTAAGCTAAGGCCTCCACCCGGTGTTACCCCCTACGCTTGCCCCCATAAGGGGGAAGTCACTGGTTACATCTCTGCGATCTCTTGTCCACGAGGGCTAGTGTCCAGTGTGACACTCACATAACCACACTAGTCGGCACTCCAGGGAAGACCTAATTTCACCCTTAACTGGGCCTTATAATACCTATCCCCAGGCTAAGCACTCCCATATGGCATGTCATGGCTACATCATTCTGATTCTGAAATGTTCTTGACCTTTACAGCAACTCAGACACCTGCTCTGCACAACAACAGCGTCATATTATATTCCCTTAAAATATCCCAGCACAGTACACTTAACCCCTGACATACTGGTTTCTCCTATCATGCACTTCCCACTCCAGTACAAGTATTCCATGAATACTGATATGTACTAGTATACCATCAAAACACTTATTACATTAGTGTGCCCCACACAGAATGATCATTTGTCAATAGACTAGATCTCAATAGGCTACAAACCAGGCAAGGGTAAAGATGCTTATCAACCTTCTTGAGGGTCTCAATCTACCATCTCTAGTGACCCCAATCATAAATCCTTTTTGCTGCACCTAACCGATGTCAACTTCCCCTGCTGTCTTTCAGCCACGTTTTCTTCTTCTGCATGTACTTGCCTACCTTACCTTTAGACAGGTCATCTTTAATGTTGTGGTTGGTGTATTCCGAATCTACAAAGCTGTCACTTGTTGAAAATGTAAACCCTTTTTAATAAAAAGAAATCTTTCTCAATTGCAGAAACATCAGTTTCTTTTTACATTATCAGTTGCACATTATGAACGGTGGCAGTAGCACAAACATTTTCTCTTTAGGCTCTTTAGAAAGACAGACAAACAGAAACCCTATCCCTCAAAAAAGGGATATGAAAGAACCAATTAAAAAAAACAGAGCCTTGAAACAGTACATGACCATCTAAACCACGAATAAAAGAAAGGTAGAACTGAGCTTCATAGCTGGTCCATAGAGTGATAGAAGGAGACCTGGGAAGTCATGTGCACCATTTGTATAGGGATGCCAGCAGAAAGCCATATGGGGAAAAGATAGAATAGAACAGCTTGGGTTATTTGGAATGGTATAGAACTTTGAATTTTCCCAGAGACTGTGAAGGGTATGAATAATTTTGGACATGACACTTTTTGCTCAAATGTAAATAAGTTGAGAAATGTTTTTTTTTTCCACAATAATATCTCTTGTACATCGTCTTATTATCTTTTGGGAGACACCTATGTCATTTCCCGTCAAAAAATAACTTGTTGGTTGAATAGAAGTAAGTCAAAATTTGGCAGGGGTTTAAATAATTATGGGCTCGACTGTATATGTAAAAACCTTTGCTTTGTTTCAGAATTTCTTTGCTTTAAAAAGTGCAGCATTCTTCTGCTAATTGTTTATACTGCTTTCTTGTCTCAGAGGACCAGTTGAAGTCACTCCATCAGCTGGAATGGATGACTAGTGTTAGTGGTATTTCCAGTTAGAGGTGTAGGCCATAGCACGCTGCTGCAGTCCTGCACACCGGGGTCTGTTGCCTTTCCTCGGGGAGTAGAGCTGGCTTTCATTTTCTGTGTTGTAGTCTTTGCGTGCGTGTGCTGCAGGCTATGATTCTAGAAATCCACACCCTGGGCTCTTTCACCACGGCATACGTCAGTTTTTGTTTTTGTTTGGTTAACCGGGAGGAGATGCAGTTGCCTGATTTGAGCTTTATGATGCATGTAAAGAATACTAGTATCCGTTTCTCTGATTTTCTCTATTTATAGAGCAATGTAAAGGTATATGACCCAATGTTTATTACAAATTGTAAATGATAGAGGACATGTATATGTGATGGGGCCCCAAAGCAACATATCAAAAGAACCCTCCTGCTCCCCATTTTCAATTGAAATTCCACAATACCAAATCTTTTGTTTTGCCGTGAATAGAAATTTCTATACTATATTATGTTTTTAATCCAAATGTACATATAATTTCCTGCATAAATGACTTTGTAGCTCTGAGCCCCAGGGATGGACTCTCCAAGAATATACTAACTACTAACTATATTCCCCCCCCCCCCCCTCCCCACCACCAACTCCGTGTTATCTAAATGAGGTGTGACTACAAGTTAAACTTCAACTATTCAAGTTAAATGTTCACTTTGCAAAGAATAAGAAATCATGAATGAAATAAAAAAAAAAGTTGTTTTGCTTGTACTGTCAGCATAGTTTCACCTCATCAAAGCTGAATGCTTTACATCAAAATGTAAATACATTCTTCTATAGCCATGGAGGACACACCAATACACTTTATGTGCACCAAATACTTAGCAAGATGTTACCTTGTGACATCATCACACACAGTCTGAGAAAATACCAGAGGTGTGGAGGGTGCCCAATAGGCTCACTCTGCACAAAGTACAAAAATGGACAATATCTGATCTGTCAAGCATCCCATTTTGGCTGGAAAGTCTCGATTTCAATAAAATACAGATTTTCCCTGGGTTTTTGAAAAAGGGTTAACTTAGGAGGTAAGGGGCGTTACTTCTACTCCTAAGTTTCCACCCCGGACATCATTTGACCAAGTGGGGTGGGAACTTAGGAGGGAGAGTAACGCCCCTTACCTCCTAAGTTAACCTTCTACTATGTTGGAGGGAGGGAGGTAAGCCTCCTGATACCAGAAGTGATGTCCGTGATGTCACTTCTGGTATTTGGAACAAGGAAGAATCACCCCACCTCAGTACTTCCTTGTTCCGAACACCGTAAATTACACCAGTGACGTCACTTTCTGTAATTTATTCCTTAATCAGTAGTGATGGGCGAACTAGCAGCCATGCAGACAGTTCAATGTGAACATTGAATGCTTTTCTTCTCGCTGGCGTTTGACCTGCCCCCTTCGCCAGCAAGAAGAAGTCTAAAATTCTTCTTCCGGCCAGACCTTTCCGCGCTTACAGACGGGAAATTTGAAGTTCTCTGCGGAAGGCGGACTTTTTTGGCTATCACTAATCAATAAGGGAAAACTGGACAGGTATGGTATGTTTGTCCTGCAGTAGATATGGTCTTGAAATATTTGTGAAATTTTGATTTTGTGAGATAATTGCAAACCCCTTGGGAATGGTATCGTCATCAAACATGTTGAAGATTTAAGGGTTTGGGGAACATTACAAAAAAAATTATAAGTTGAAATTTTTCAAATAAAAAATCTTGACTTACTTTGAACTTTCCCTATTTTGTGGGCTATATGACATCACAATATAAGAGACACACTTATATAAAACTGTATACAGGTGCTTTTTCGGCCACCCATGACTGACACACACAGAGTTGCATGTGTCTGCTGCAGGTGGCCAGCTTTGACCACAGCAGGAGGAGATGATTGCTAAGCAGCCAACAGAGCAATGCTGGCTGCTCTGCAACCACTTCCCTCAAGTCTACCATGCAATACAATCTGTCATACTTGAGTTGCAGGAGGTGGAGAATCAGAGGCAGAGGGAAGAATCGCCTGTGGGAGGACCTGCCTTCTGGAACTCAAGCTAAAGCCCATTAGATCTCCCAACAACTGTGTAGTATAGTAGCCTCTCTGGTAGAATACATCGTGTTTGGAAGGTTAAGAATGGTCCTTATATTACATGGTTTTGGTAGAACAAAATTTGATTGTAAAGAAATTGTATGGAAAGATTGTAAGGTGTATGGGGGCCTTAAGCTGGTGGCTGGTAGGTGGATCTTCCCTCTGACAGCTTCACTGCTTCTACCTCTGTCGGCCAAGCTCAGTGCTTGGCCCACTGGTGACTTGACAAATAATCTTTAAGCAATATACACCACCTTATAGGGGTGATACCATATTCAGGGGCTTTGCAATTAACTCCCAAATAAATAAACTTTTTAAATGGGGCTTTAACCGCAGAGGCAAACTCTCATCAAACAGTTGTTCTTTGAGCATGCTGGGAAATCACTGCACAACAGTCCATGTAAAGATGGCCTTAAGTAGCACAACTTATTTATTAGACAAAGAAGTTTAGTCATTTATTCAATAAATTGCCTACTAATAACACCTGAGACGGTACTTTAAGGTATGCGTAGAATGTTAAGAGAAATCCAGGCAACTTAATGCTTTGCAAATGTCTCCTCAGAGACCACTTGATTATGCGTGTTTATATTACATAAGGCTCTATCTGTCTATAAGTACAGGGCTGGACACCTCTGTTTGGTAGTGATGAGACCCAACAAATAATTATAGGGAGTATTTTCACACTAATATAGAGGAAGCCTCATAAAAATACCAGTAATTGTTGAATGTCTAATAGGATTGAGACATCTGGTAGCATATTGAATCCACATTTTGCAAAATCCTTATGTAACGTCACATTTTTTCGTCCACAAGAAAGCTGTTTCTACTCAGCACATGAAATTTTATTTCCATGAATTTGGTGAAACCAAAAACTGAAGTTAGAAACCAAGAATAAATACATATACCCACATTGTTATATAGCAATCCCTACCTCTTGGTCTGGATTCCCAAACTGTTGTGGAAAGAACTTTAAAACCCAAACGGAAGTAATTTGCTTAATATGGAAGATATTTATTAAAAAAAATATTACAAAGTAAATAAATATTATAAAGTAAACAAACAAGCCTTAAAGTACTACTACAGTAATTAATTAGCATGGTTCTCCCAAATTACTTAAGAAAGTTGCAAAAAACTTGCCTTTTTCTCTATATTCTCCTTCAAACAGACCCTCAGGCTTGAGCTGTTTGTAGCTGTTATACTATGTCACATGGCACATTTTCAGTCTTTTATCCACAGCATAGAGCAGATATGGGCAAACTAAGGCCCAGGGGCCACAACCTGCCCCTTAGTCTTTCAATTTGGCCCTTTGTCACCTTGGTGTCAAGACACTCTGGCTCCCCTCATTCTCTGCAATAAGTCAAGATAACACCTAGAGGATAATTGTTTGGATTGTTCCCTAGAGGCCATAGTTTGCTGCAATCGAATGTTTGAGCTTCTCTATCAAGTGTCTATTTATACATTTCTTAACATATTTTCTTTTTTTTTTATATCCTGTCCTAGCTACTAGGACTTAGGACCCCACTTGGTCCGGCCCCTATGTCCCATTTTAAATTCCATTGTGGCCCACAAGTGAAAATGTTTGCCTACCCCTGGCACAGACACTTACCATTTGTAGGCCCAATATTTACAAAATGGGGTCATCTTTAAGATGCAAAGGGAAAAGCATTGTTCAATAATCCTCACATGATCAATGTTTGGACGTATAATACCAATATAGCTTAAGGCTAGCACTTAGATATTGACAAACACTACCATGCAGATATACCAAAATGCTTTCAATTCTATCATTATTACACCAAAATCACAATAAAAAGACATTTTAAAAAAAAACCTAGGGGGGCAAAATGCACCAATTTGGGGAGTTCGGTACATGTTTGGCACTGTTCATTAGAACAGAAGTATTGAGGATTCTTGAGGTGGAAACCTGGATATGGGAATACTCATGTTCTCATACAAATTTCTTGCCGTGAAAGTCCTAACTGGGCTAGTACCTGGTAAGCTTGGGTTTAATCCCCAAGATGGATGAATGGATGGTACATAGAGATTTAAAACCAACTTATTGGCTCCATGTACCATCCATCAGTCACAGAACAATTCAAATGTTCATATCCCTGAGGAGTCCCGTGTCTAGGGTTCCACCTCAAGAATCCTCAACTAGGAATCCCCTTCCAATCTTGAAACATATCTGTTCTACTGAACAGTGCTCCATCCCTTTCAATTCTATCCACAACCCCTTCTTGGGGACTAAACCCAAGATTACCAGGTACTAGTCCAGTTGGGTCTTTCAAGGCAAACAATTTTATGATATCACAGAGATTTCAAGCCAATTTATTGGCTCCTTGTTCTCATAAAATATTTGTGCCGTGAAAGTCCCAACTGGGCTACTACCTAGTAAGGGTTTAGTCCCCAAGGGAAGGGATTGTGTATATACTTGAACAGGATGGGGTACTGTTCAGTAGAAGTGCTTCTAGATTGGAAGGGGATTAAAAATTTAAGATTCTTGAGGTGGAACCCTGGCAATGGGAATCCTCAGGGTTATAAAAATGTTTAATTGTTCTGTGATTAATAGATGGAGCCAATAAATTGGTATTTAAACTCTATGTATGTGTGCCTTGAAAGTCCTCACTGGGCTAGTACCTGGTAAGCTTGGGTTTGGTTCCCAAGAAGAGGCTTTGGATAGAATTTAAAGGGATATGACATTGTGAAACAGTGAGATAACAACATAATACCCTCAATTTCTATGCTTTTTTTTACAATGGTAGAGATTACATATGAGAAGGACACAAGGTAACCTTTAAGGTACCCACACACAGGTAAATTTTTCTTTCGATTCCCACATGATCGTTCACTCAGCGATCGATCGTTCAGGAATCAAACGTAACCCGCTTGAAGAAATTTGGATCGAACAGGGACCCACCATGTTGGTAAATCCCAGGTCAAATGCCATTACTTTACAATGGGAATCAATTGTGCAAAGTGGTGCACATCGATGGGCCGAATGATTGCTTGGGCGTTCTGTGACATCACCGCGCTGCAATTAATCACAGGTCGATCGAACGGGTATCAATCCTACTATTCTACCACATTGTATACAACTTACTAAACTTAGAACAGATGGTTTTATTATATGATTCACATTTCCCAAGTTTTTTCTAATGAACCCAAGTTCATTCTGTCAGGTTTTTCCATCTGTGCTTATGCTGGGTTCATTTGCCATCTTTTTTTCCATTTCTACAAAAAATACAGCGTTGTTAAATCCAAAATTATATATCACAAGAACAAGAGATTGGTGTATATATAACGAGGGTTGAGGACAGTGAAGGACATGGAGGAGAGAGGAGGAGAGAGTTCATGTTTTTAGACCATAAGTCCAGAATTATGACTAGATCATCTAAGTTGTAGCCAATTCTTGCAATACTTGAGGACTCTTGACCATGGAGGAAAAAAGAGTAAGGTAAGGCAGGAATTCAGTTTTAATAAAATGAGAGTGCATCAATTTGGCTTGCACGGGGATGTCTGTTAATTGTGATAATTCCTAGTTGGCCAGTAAAACTCCATAAAATGTAATGGAGGAAAGATAGCTATTTTAGCTTTGGAAACTTGCGTCTGTGTATTTTTTCCTGGCACTGGTTACACACGACTCCCCGTGTCTGTTGAGAGAGTGACATATGACTTGGTCTCAGCTGTACATGCTGACGGCAACATTAATACTCTGAGTTTTAGTCTTACTTGCTGTATGCCTTCATGAGGAGACTATCATGATTTCCATGTACCTTCTACTGGTGTAGAGCATGTTGTAGTACTTGTAATGAACTGAAGGGCCCCACCCATGTAGTGAACCGCGGCCGATGTCTCTGCCAACTGATGTGTGTGCGCACTTGTGGCCGTCTGTCGGCGGTAAAATCGACCACATGGCGTGACCGATCCCTGTCCGTTCTTTAGGACGACAGGGATCTGTCGCTCCATGTGGGCACCTGCTATCCGCTATGCTAGCTACGTGTGTGAGGGCCTTAAATCTCTGGTCAATGGCATTAGTTTGGCGTCCCACACACAAAGGGTGCCCGCCGATACTGTGCAGTGTGATGACGTCATCACGTTGCATTCCACTGCTCATCTGTCGGCCCCCACTCGCTACGTGTGTGGGGGCCTTAATTCAACTGTTGGGATAATAATTTAACCCTAAAGATTTGTAAAAGTGAATTACATTCTGCTTAAGCCTAAGAAAATCTAAAGTGTAAGTGCGTAAAAAAATTTAAAACATTTACTTTGTTTGGTAATTAGCATTACAGTCATGTAGAGCTGGGTCCCAATTCGGGAGACAATCAGACATGGCCTCATAAAAGTCTGTGAAGAAGGCCAACTTCAATTGAAAAGTCATATAATTCCAAGTTGGCATCAACTACTAAGCTTCTCTAAGGATGGAAAAAAACAATTTCCAAACAGGAGAAACACGGTCATCTGTTAAATTTTAATACCTGAACACTGTAGAATGTATTTGATAGTAACCAAGAAGAGGGATGGGTAACTATTTTATGTAATGTTATATCTTACGTTGATAATTTTTTTTTATTTGCCAGGCTCGTCCAAAGGGTGAAGGTCTGACCCCCTATCAGGGCAAGAAACGGTGTTTTGGGGAATACAAGTGTCCAAAGTGCAAACGGAAATGGATGAGTGGGAACTCTTGGGCCAACATGGGTCAAGAGTGTATAAAGTGCCACATCAACGTCTACCCCCATAAACAGGTCAGTCAAGCTGCGATGATCAGAGCAGATTTTATAGATTGTCTATGCAGTTGTGTTTTGAGAAGAGACATTTGATGTATTGTTTGTTATCTTAATATTTAAAACATTTGCCACTGCCAAGAAGCGCTTTCAGGTGTGGCTTTCACAAGACCACTGAAGGTTTCCTGTGGTATCCTAGACAATACCATCAGATGCTTCAAGCCCTCCAAATTTGGCCATTCATGGTTTGAATTTAGCACAATCGATCTTCAATTTGATTTTAGATCTTCATGTTTTAATTGAACATCGATCGTAATTGAATCCAAAGTAGTATCACAAGGAGTGATCGTAATAAGATCGGCGAATGCAAAAGTCGTACACTTGTACACTTGTCATATATAAACCCAGTTCATCGAATACAATCGGCCCAACCAACAAAAAAGCTCTTGTCTATCAATGTTTTCATTGTTATTTAACAATCAATGATCAATGTAAACTTTGAGCATTTTAAGTTGATTGCGCTAAAATCAAACCATGTATGGCCAGCTTTAGTCTGGCAACGTCATGTTTCAGGCATGCAAATCCCAGGATTAACAAGTTCTACAAGGAAATTGGATTCATTGTACCAGACCTCCTACCCTCCTCAATCATTTGCCCCATGTGGCAGTTCTGATTGTCACTTTTCCCTTCTTGGTGATAACGGCATTGAACAGAACTCAGCTATGTGACTGGTAAAGATGGTTGGACTTTGGTTTTAAATTTCTATTATCTCTAGCTCCATATAGAACAAATTTCATTGCACTGGCCCTTTTCCCTCAAGATAGCCATAGACCCGATTTTTTCCTTAAGGAAGCCATACATCCGATTTATTGGCCGAAAATAGGGTGAGCCCACCTGTGAGATCGACCAGGAATCTCCTGCATCTTGGATCGCATACAAACATATATACATACATACATACATACTGGTTGATCTTTGGTCAATCCCATTACTTTGGATGTTGATCCATCCATCCAAAGTAATGTCTGGCACACAAAGGGTACCCACAATCCTCTGAGGGGCCAGCTGCAGCATGATGACGTCCTCACGCTGTCTGTCCCTCATCTATCAAGGGAAAATCTAGGTGTGTATGCCTACCTTTAGCCATTGATTGTCCTTTCTTGAACCACTTTTGATAAATAGTTACCATAGCCTACTGGGAACCTTCAACAAGATCTGCCACTTTGAAAATACACTGGCCTGCCCCTTCTAGCCATCGCGTTCTGGCCATTCACAAAGGTACTCGTTACCGTTGCCCATTTTTTGCCACACCACCTTCAAATAACTAATACAGCCCACCACCCCCTTCATGGGTGCCTTGGTATCAAGATATCCAATGTCATTTACTTTACCTCCTTAATCATTTGCCACATGTGGCAGTTCTGATTATCACTTTTCCCTTTCTTGGTGATATCGGCATTGGGCAGATCTCAACTATGTGACTGGTAAAGATGGTTGGATTTTGGTTTTGAAAATTCTACCATCTCTAGCTCCATATAGAACAAACTTCATTGCACTGGCCCTTTTCCCTTAAGGTAGCCATACACCAGATTTTTCCTTTAAGGTAACCATACACCCGATTTTTCCCTTAAGGTAGCCATACACCGTATTTTTCAGCTGAAATTCAGGTGAGCCCATCTGTGAGATCAATCAGGAATCTCATGCATGTCGGATCGCATACATACAAACATACATACATACATACATACATACTGGTTGATTTTCGGTCGATCCCATTACTTTGAATGTTGATCCATCCATCCAAAGTAATGTCTGGCACACAAAGGGTACCCACAATCCTCTGAGGGGCCGGCTGCAGCATGATGTCATCATCACGCTGCAGTCTGTCCCTCATCTATCAAGGGAAAATCGAGGCGTGTATGCCTACCTTTAGCCATTGATTGTCCTTTCTTGAACCACTTTTGATAAATAGTTACCATAGCCTACTGGGAACCTTTAACAAGATCTTCTACTTTGAAAATACACTGGCCTGCCCCTTCTAGCCATTGCGTTCTGGCCATTCACAAAGGTACTCAGATGTTACCATTGCTCATTTTAGCCACATCACCTTTAAATAACTAATACAGCCCACCACCCCCATGATATGTGCCTTGGTATCAAGATATCCAATGTCATTCACTTTACCTCTGAGTGGTTTTGTTGCCATTGTCTTTTTTTAGACAAAGAAACCAACATACGTTACCATACAGTGAAGAAAAAAGAGGGGTGGTATAATATTTTTTGAGTTGAGGCAGAAAAGTAGAGAATTTTTATCAAAACACTTACCCAGCCAACCTTACTGTAGAGTTTTATGCCTGACTATTCACTGGACTCTGACTAATTTTAACGTCAGCAGGCCTTATCCACACCTCTTCACATTTTAAGGTTTAATAGAATTTCTGACTAAAGTATATATTTATGACCAAGGCAGCTAGTTTCTGTCCCCACAAACCTCTGGGATGATTTCATGCCAGCTGCAGGAAAGTTGTGCCGTTGCCAGCTGGAGCAGAACATGCAGATGCTATGTTAAACATTCCCTTTGCCTGACGCTAGGAATGACTGTACATTGCAGCATGTGGGTTGAGGCTGTAGCTGGTGCCCTTGTCCAGTGTATATGTTATCTTTGCTTCTGCCTCTTTTAATATTATATATATATATATAAAAAATATTAAATTAGAATTTAATATGTAGATAATACAAATTGTACATGTTGTTAAAAGAGCTGAATTCTTCCTCTTGTTGAAAGGGAAGTTCAGGTAGAAACCTTCCTCTCCTCTTCCAGTTGGGTTATCTCATGAGTTATTGGCCACAGAACCTTACTGCTTACTGGTATCAGGAAAGGTGGAGATTACTATTTTGTTAATTAGATCCTAACTTCATATATAGGACGTGTCTTCCTGATTCATCCCAACTCCAGCCAATAATTTGATTATAGTTGGAGATGAAATGGAGAGTTAAGGTCCGCATACACAGGTCGATTTTTAGTTGGATACAATTTGCGGTGATTAAACATTTGCGGTGATCAATTGTTTGAGGATCGAACGCAGCCACCCTTTCTCCAGAAGAATGGATCGAACAGGGAACCAACAAGTTGTTAAATAAATTGATTGCCATTACTTTGGCTGGGAACATGTTTTACATGTTGGCTATCCCTCCATTTCTTGTTGGGAAAGCAACTAATGTGAACTCTAAACACCTTAAACCGCTATTTGTCTGGCTCCCTTGCGCTTCAGTACATTAAGTCAATGATCCTAAACATATATGTAGATTAAAAATGAGTATTGTCCATGACTTTTATCTAAACTCTAGTTTCAACACATTGAACTCTGCGGATCAGAATAACAGGCAACAAGCCTTTTCATGAGGTCAGCAATGGCAGCAAGTTGTATCTAACATGGCAAATTTCCTTTACATTCCAGAGTTGATACAATAAAGAAGTCATTTTGGCATGACTCTATCAATAAATAAACAAGCATGAGCTAAAAAATCTCCGGCTGGAGGCATCTGGATGGGTGGGGACCACAAAGCAATATTTCTCAGTTATTTGTTTCTTCATCCTTATCCTCCAGTTCTCCATGATATAATGTAGCTATTGTATGGAAGTCACACACGAATATTCCCATATCTGCATCGGACATTTGGGAATTGTTTTTAAATAAGTTATAACAATAAAGATCATTAAGATATTTAGGTGGCTGTGCAAATATTTCCATGTCCCCCAAAATCATCAGGAAAGCACGAGCCACTGTTTCTGCACGGGCATAATATGCATGTTAAGGCTATGTTCCCACTTAAGCCATCAGCCATGATTTTAATCACACGTGATGATAACAGGCGCGATGGACCAGGCGATTTTTACACAATCGCCCCCCATTAAATACAAGTACACCTCAAAGAGCCTGTGTATAGTGTATGCTGTGAGTGACATCACAATTCATGAAGCGGACCTTGTAGCATCAACTTGTATATGACACACCTCAAGATTCCCTTGTTGGATACATATTGAGCTGCATCACAGTACATATAGCACACCTCAAGGTGCCATGTTGGGTGTATGTTGTGAGACACATCACAGTACATAAAGCACACCTCAAGGTGCCATGTTGGGTGTGTGCTGTGAAACATATCACAGTACCTATAGCACACCTTAAAGTGCCATGTTGGGTGTATGCTGTGAGACAAATCACAGTATATATAGCACAGCTCATGGTCCCATGTTGGGTGTATGCTGTGAGATATATCACAGTACATATAGCACACCTTAACGTGCCATGTTGGGTGTATGCTGTGAGACAAATCACAGTACATATAGCACACCTCTAGGTGCCATGTTGTGTGTATGCTGTGAGCCACATCACAGTACATATAGCACACCTCATGGTCCCATGTTGGGTGTATGCTGTGAGCCACATCACAGTACATATAGCACACACCATGGTCCCATGTTGGGTGTATGTTGTAAGCAATATTACAGTACCTATAGCACACCTCAAGGTGCCATGTTGGGTGTATGCTGTGAGCCACATCACAGTACATATAGCACACCTCATGGTCTCATGTTGGGTGTATGTTGTAAGACATATCACAGTGCCTATAGCACACCTTAACGTGCCATGTTGGGTGTATGCTGTGAGACAAATCACAGTACATATAGCACACCTCAAGGTGCCATGTTGGGTGTATGCTGTGAGACAAATCACAGTATAAATAGCACAGCTCATGGTCCCATGTTGGGTGTATTTTGTAAGCCACATCACAGTACCTATAGCACACCTCATGGTCCCATGTTGGGTGTGTGTTGTAAGCCACATCACAGTACATATAGCACACCTCATGGTCCCATGTTGGGTGTATGCTGTGAGACAAATCACAGTACATATTGTCACGGATGAACCGTGAGGTCGGCCAGCTTCCCTGTGTTATTGCAGTTGTATCGAATCTGTGTGTGTTTAATATCATAGTTGTATCGAATCTGTGTGTGTTTAATATCATAGTTGTATCGAACCTGTGTGTGTTTAATATCATAGTTGTATCAAATCGGTAAGAATATGAGATATATTTCCCTGCCACTGAGGCGCTTTTCATGTGTAAATAGGAAAGGAGAAATCTAGGAGGGTCGTAAAACTTTCAGAGGTGATGGCTGTAATTAGATTTCGTAGAGGTGTCATTTCTTCACCCAGTGATGACTTCAAAAGCAGAACTCCAAACCCCTGCTGTCATGCTGCCCTATTGTCTGTTAGATAAGATCAGATAAGGTTTAAGTGTATCCTTAGCTATGGTCTCACAAAGGACCATAAAACCACACTCTTACCATAAACCGGCGCCGAATGTCTGTTATAATTTTACTGGATATCACACCTTATACAGTTATGAAACCTATATCAGCGTGTTTGTCTGACCCAGCCGGACACACTGATATGAAATATGTACTTCAAAACCCACCCAGTATTGTTCATCTTTAAAAACCAAAGTAAGCATGATCTACTCAGTTCTCCATTTTT
>CM070037.1:22394653-22406738 GCA_036250615.1 Ptychadena robeensis
AGCACAGACAGCCCAGATATACGGTAGTTACCGGCTCCCTTAGATGGTCCCCTGCACCCCTTGCCTGCGGCACGCGGCGTATAAGATGACCCCCGACTTTGGGGAGGATTTTAAGGTACTGAAAAGTCATCTTATACGCCGGCATATACGGTACTTACCTTTCCTGGCTGCCCACGCCACTATGCCTAAAGTGTCTGATCCTCCAGGCTCTTCCGGTCTCATTCCCTCCACCTATCTGCATCTGAAACGGGTAACGCTGCGCCCCTCCCTGCCACCCGATTCAGGTGCTGCTGGCTATGGGGACATGGGAAAGGAGACGTCGGAAGTGATGTTAAATTCCCCAAGTTCCCTTGGGGCCGCCGCGGCGCAAGTCACTGGGGAGGTGGAGTGTTGCAGGATTTCTAAAGCTCAGACATCGGCCATATTTAACGGTCATGTTCAATATGGGATTTATCAAGCTGGATTGATTGGTTCCGCTCGAAAACAGCGATGGCCGCATATGATATTGGCCAGATAGATGTCTCGAAGTGGCCATCGATCTGGCCCATATCTACATGTCTGTACCCTGCTTTACCTTTACTTTTTTTTGCTTTTGACCCCCAATCTGCTCTTTTGGTGACGATAAAAGAAGGCAGAAATGGTGGTAGGTCTGCTTTAAGGGCTATTTGCATGAACAGTGAAGGTAAATCTCCCTTATTTAACACATTTAAATAAGAATAAACACAGTTTTAACCCTCTGACAACAAAAACTAAATGTTTTGAGGATCCCACTTTTGCTATTGTAGACCAATCCATGAATATGTAAAACAATGGTCCCAAATTTAAAGGCTGCCATACACGGCACGGATTCGTGCCGGATTCTGGCGCGATGGATTCCGGGCGCGTGCACGCGGATCCATCGTGCCGGAATCCCCTGCAGCCCACCTTGCCCGTCCGATCGCATCCGATGGATCAGGGGCACAGAATCGGATCCGAGGAAGAACCAACCTGTTGGTCTTTTCGGGTCCGATTCTGCTCTGATCAGGGGGCGTTGCGGTCCGGGAGGCGAGCCATCGGACACGGATCCCTCCCGGATCCGGCCGTGCAAGGTGGGCTGCCACGATCGGATTCCCTAATTGGCTAATCGTTCTCACCTGTGGATGCCGGCGGAATCGCCGGAATCCATCGGGTGCTGAATCGATCAGCCAGGGAATCCGTGCCGTGTATGGCTAGCTTAACACTAATTGCCATGGTATTGTTTCCTCTATATAGCCGCTACAGTTACATTAGGCCACTTACGCATATAACAATCTATAATCATTGTCTCGGGTAATTATCTAACGTATGTACAGCTGTCAGCATTGGTCAGAGTATTTAAAAGTAATTAGCCCCTATAGACTTCTACCGCATTTGCACATCTCATTAGATATTATTATTTTTAATCATGCCTTTTTATTTGTTTCGAAACCTACAAAGTTGCTTCAAAATGGTTTGAAGAATACCAAGGTGCTTATATTTATTTTGTATATATTTTGAACTGAGATTGTTGGAAATTCTGTAAAAAATGTTTTACAAATGACTAATCCCACTGGATTCCATGCAGATCGCTATAAACCAATTATCAGTACTAAATATGTTTGTTGGCTGCTTGCAATATCCATTATACAGAAAGTCTCGTGTTAAATAGCATGGAAGGGAAAGGGTTCCCCGCATCTAAAATTCTACATTTCAAAGTAGAGAAAGAAAAAAAACATTGGGTGGAGGTTGAAGGTCTTCAGGCAGAGGCCGCACCTGTTAACCATAATTAAAGACTGGGTTGAAACTTGCCAACAGCTGGTGAGCCGTACCTATACCAAGCATGGCGTTGGGTTACAGCAGCACTAATGAATCTTTTGTGTCTTGTTTTCCCCACTGACAGAGACCTTTGGAAAAGCCTGATGGCCTGGATGTGTCTGATCAGAGTAAGGAGCACCCCCAACATCTGTGCGAGAAGTGCAAAGTTCTGGGCTATTACTGCCGCCGCGTCCAGTAAGAAGCACGTGGTTTCCGAAGGTGGCGCCAAGAATGGAAGACGCAGAAGAACAAAGATACAGTGACTTGCGTATAAACTAATAATATGAGATTTAGAATGTAACATTCTTCCTGTGTATGTGCATAAAATGTATTTATAAAGCATTAGGGCTTACGAAAGTGTTAACATGGTTGCCATTTGCCTCCAGATTTCCTTATTTTTTTTAAATGAAAACCTGGCTACTATTGGCTAGCATGTTTAACCTATGACGTATGTGACTTTATTGGGTTAAAGAGTTATAATGGCGCTGATCATGTGCTAAATGCAGTAACCTTTATTGACCAATCAGATTTTAGTTTGATAAAGTCACAACATAGAAGGTTAAATTCTAATTGGATGCTTTGGGTTTCTAACCTTTTTAACCATTGCTCCTCGTCTTACTGAATGGAATCAGCTTTAGGCCTATACAGAAAAAAGGGGGGAAACTTTTTTTTTTGCACTTTTTTTAGGGGGTTTTGAACCATTATCAAAAGCTAAAATGTTTACTCACCAACATGTGTTTACTATAACAAGACTGTTACCGATGTGTTTTTAGACAAAGTGTCACAGAAGGGTTTGACCTAATTACGCAATGATGATGGCAATCACCACCCATAGCCCATCTGCAGTACCCCATGGGAACTATATAATTAATCTTCCATCATCAAACTGTTATTGCTAAAAACAGCTGTCACCTCTATTATTTATATAAGCTGAGGACTTGAAGACACATGGAGCACCTAACAATAAAAAAATAGAATAAAAAAATCTGTATGCATATGGCAATGTTGACTTACCAATAATACAAACCTATCCCCAAACTTCTGGGAAGGTAAGGGACATTTGTTTACATGTAGTTTCGCCTCTTTGCTATTGGATCAACTAATGAAAGTGTCCACTGTAGCAACAGGGGTTTATGTTATAAAATGGCCGACAACAGAGGTAGGAGGCAAGACACAGCAGCAATAGTATTATGTCAGATGAAAACAGTATTAAGTGTTGTGTTTTATTGTATCCTCCTAAAGGCCAAAAGCACACATAAAACTTTAACTGTGAATATGGGGTTGTCCATGGATTGAAATTGTCCCTAATCCCCTTGAGCTAGAGATTTGCCTCAAGTACTATTTATAAGTATTATTTTGTATGCCACTTTGTAGATTTGTGTGTCTGTGTGATTTATGTGTGTGTGCGTGCCATTGTGTGCTGGAACTTCTGCAATTTTATACTTTCACCAAACCTTCATAGAAGCGAATGAGTCCAGTCCTCCATCTACCCCTATTAATGAATGTGCTTTCTTCACTCTTATACACTCATCTCAACAAACGTAACAAAACCCATCTCCTGCCTCAAACCAGATGTATTAGAAGCCAACCCTTATCTACTGCCAACTTGTAGCCCAGTTGAAAATGGTGGATGGCATCTGTCCATTACCTGTCGCCTTATGGCTAAGTCTACCCTACCTTTTTCAGACATTATGAACACGTAAGCTTTAAGCGCCCATGTTGCCCTAATGCAGTGGTTCCTAAACTTTTCCTGCAGGGCCCCCCTTTTCTATTTAGGAACATTATGGAGCCCCCCCTCCCTATTCAAATATATGTTAAGAATGGGGGCCAGCGCCCCCCTGGAATACCCTCAAGCTCCCCAGTTTGGGAACCACTGCCCTAATGGTTTGTTTAGGGCGCATTGAACGCTACGTTGCTATAATCCTGCAAAAGCCCACCCCTTAAACCTATGGGCATGGCGCATAGAATACAAGCCCAAAAAACACATGTACTGTACACGTCATGTGACAGCACCACTTCAAACCAATGGGGCTTTATGTTGATAGTTTTGCCACATGCTATGACTTACCTGTGTATCCATGCATTTTATAACCCATTGAAAACAATAGCCGGAGTCTTCCACAAGTTTTCTTTCCCCATGTTTAGCGTAGTGTAGACAAAGCCTAGACTTATGATTGGAGGTAGCTGTCATTGGAAGTTAAAAATATGTAAGGGCAATGTGCATGTTTTTTTCACATATAGTATTCAGCATTTACATATATAGTGAGAATAAAGCGTGACCATTCTCAAAATCTTGAAACATACTGATTGATTTGTATATGGTGCCTCTTATTGTAACTGTAAATATGGAAAATTGGCTTAGAAAGAGATAAAATATTAGTGTTGGTATATGCTGAAACAACCCTAGTTAACCAGTGATCTGTGGAACCCTAGAGTCCACCACAGGATCCTAGAGGTTCATTACACTGTGGCTAAATTACCTCTCATCTCATGGTACCTGCCTATTTCCATATGAAGTGCCACATGGCAGATATTGTTAGATGGCTTTATGGGTGACATACTAGCCTCCACTGTTAGGAGTACATATGGTAATTTTTTTCTTTCAAAATTTGACTAGCTGACTTTGTGAATTGCAAAGCCCCAGGACATGGTATCCATCACCCCAAAAAATCCAAATTCTAAATTTCAACAAAAATGTCAACAAAATTTATGAAAAAACTACACTTGTGATGTTCCGTCAACTCTTCCCTAGCACTTGATGATACCATGATCACAATCTTTGCAATTAACTCAGCTATTAAAAAAAGATTTAACCATCTCTAGTAAGGAGACCTCATTGTCACTCACCATCAATGTAATTGACATTCTTCTCACTCCCCCTGATAAAAAATGAATGGTCCCTATGAGCAAAAATGGTTTGAATCTTAATCAGGGTTACATGTGCTTGGATAAATATGGATTCCTTATAATTGTGTTTATAAGTATGGCCAACATATATGATAAATATTAAGTCAAAGTTACTTGATGCCCTAGGTAGGACCACACATATATAATGGTAGATATGGCCATGATTGTAGCCAATGTAGCCTGATATATCTGGCTTGATACATTTTTTTTATAGTTTATGTTTCCTACTAATCATTTGATTATTATGAGGATCAGGTTAAAATTCATCAGGGCTTGGTGTTGCAAACACATGGAGAGTTGGACATCTGTAAGTGCCGGCATCATGGTCTCCAGTATTAGGGCCTGTGTTGGCAGGGCTTTAGGATTGTGTCCATGAGCACTCCAATGCATTGGACATGAATTTGAGATGCTTCTGAGATTTTTGGCAGATGCTTTTGACCTGCAGATGACCTCCTTCTGATCTGCATTTGACCTACTTCTATTCTGCCTTAAATTATGTCTTGCTGCTTTTTTATTCCCAGTGACTTGTACATGGAGAGAAGCAGTACAAACGCCAACAAAAGCCCGCCGGCACCTGCCCTTGTGGTTACCACTAATGCTTCTATTCTTGTTCGGTAGAAGAATGTTATTGTAGCAATGGAACACGGTTTTAGCTGATTTCAGGCAGATAAACAGCGGGTCTGGGAAGGTTTGATGTTCGTTTACAGAACTGGCAGCAGACGGTATTGGAGAAAGTTTACTTTAGAATGAATACACAGGAAGATACTGTCTCAGATTGATGATAAAGGTGATTTATTTCCCAAGATTTTTATGGTGAAAAATCAGGAATGCAGTGAAAGGATCATTGAATCAAGTGCTATAATACATAAATATTCAGTGTTTAGGAAGAACGAACTCCAAGTGTCATGTGATGGGATCTGAAATGAGTGACCAGAACATCAATTACTCTAGATTTATGACATGTGTTGATTATGAAGGCATGCTAAGAATTTTGGCCATTTTTAGACAACATCATTAAAGACCCCCATACACCTTACAATCTTACCATACAATTTCCTGTACAATCCTGTACAAATTTTTTTCTACCAAAACCATGTAATATGAGGACCCTTTAAAACCTTTCAATCCCTTTGTATTCTATCAGGGAGGCCACTATACTACATAGGTGTTGGTAGATCTAATGGAAATTGTATGGGGTGATCTAAAGGTGTATGTAGGTCTTTAGACGGAGCAAACCCCCATTTGATTAAAGGTTGTTGTATGGGAAGGCTAATTTCACATGTGGGGTTGTTCAGATGTTTTTGGGTGTTTAACTGCGTAAAAAACTATGTTTAAAGCCCCCCCATACACCTTACAATCTTACCATACAATTTCTGTACAATCTACTTTTGTTCTAACAAAATCATGTAATATGAGGACCTTTCTAAACCTTCCAATCACTATGTATTCTATCAGGGAGGACCCGGCACTACATAGCAGTGATATATACCTTCCAATCACTATGTATTCTATCAGGGAGGACCTGGCACTACATAGTTGTTGGTAGATCTAATTGAAATTGTATGAAGTGATCTAAAGGTGTATGGGGGACTTTAGTTGTTTAAAAAATAATGTCAGTCTATGAGGGCATTTAAAAACCACAAAATACGCTGTCATTTATTAAGCGGAGCAGTTTCTGGTCCTCTTTTGAGCTCCTCATATTATGTTGAGATGGTCATTCCGGCACCAACGTCCCTATTAACCTCAATGGAAAGCTCTGAAAATGTCGGTCCGCACTGCACAATGCTTTTTGGGTGTTTTTGGATCATTACCCTCCTAGGTGTGAATATATCAACCAGAAAACCCTGCGTTTTTCAGGCATCAACATTTTGTAATAAACAACAAATGACTAATAAACACGTAATAAATGCTTGAGGGCCCTTTTACACTATCTGCGCTTTCTGTTGCGTTTTTAGTCGATAGCAGATGTGGTAGTGGTAAAGCTACCACAAGCGCTAACAGCATCAGTTATCGTAACAAAAAGCACTTGCATCTCTTATGCAAGAGTATGGGAGGGGCTTGCGTCTCCTATACAATTGTATGGGAGGTGCTTGTGCTGAGCCTGCGATAATGTGAGCAGCTGGGTGTTTTTGGTAACGGGCGGCATAGCGCACTACCGCAAGTGAAGGTCTAATGGAAAAGGTACACAGGCTTGACCATAGTTGTCCTGCGCTGTAGTGCAGCTAGTATGAACGAGCCCTAAATGATGTGGTGAACCTCCACACTTGTAGTAGTAAAAGTCGTATTAGCACATCTTATTCTTTAAGAATACTCTGACTATGGACAAAAACGCACTACTACCAGAATTCCATAGTTTGTAACAGAATAGTTAATAATAAACATAAAAAAAACATCATTTAAGGAACGTGAGATGCATTATATTTGGTTTTGGTTTAGATACACTTTGATTGGTATTTTATATCCAGACTGGTGTGTCTTTGTCTCTGTATATAAATGGAGGCGGCGTATTTGATGTTATTATAATATTATATTATATTATATTATAACAATGCAACTTAAAAGACTGATAAAAAAAAAACCTCAAGGATCACCTTACCTACCTAAGAACCTTTAGTATTGTCATCTCAAACAGTGTGTTTTTCATCTCTTTGCCATGGGGTCTACTCAACATAGACTTCATCTGAAAATGTTGTCATGTTTACCTCTAATATACAAAGCTTAATAATAGTTACTCACTTGTGTGTTTGATATCTAGGACTGGCCATAGCATACACAACTGCTTTTAATGTTTTTTGTGTACATATTCTAAATACCTCATAGCTTGTTATTTGGGACGGAAGAAGGATAGAGTATGTTTTACAAGGGTAGGTTTGTTAGAGCAAAACATATGGAAGAAGTTGTTTATTACTAATACAACTCCACTCTAACTTACCACTGGCCCTAAGATGACCTTTGGGCCAGTGGTCAGTTAGAGTGGGGTTGTGTTAAGCAGGGTACAGACGGCTAGATATTCGAGCCGTCTGATGTACCCTGCAGCAGCGTGATGACGTCATCAAGCTGCTGTCAGATATCGGCAGAGCCGGGGAGACGGCTCTGCTCTCTCCCCGGCTCAGCTGAAGCTTTGCCTGGAGACCCGTGGTCTCTAGGCAAAGCATCGGACATCGGCCTTATTTACGGTCATGTCCGATATGGCTGTTTTTGTATGGGTTTGATTTGTCCCACTCGAAAACAGCCATAGGAGCATATTTTATGGGCCAGATAGATGGCCGTGAGTCCATCCATCTGGCCCATATCTGCAGGCCTGTACCCCGCTTTAGACTTGTTTAAACTTCTGGGGTCTTAAGCATGTTTGACAGCATGCCTAAGACCCAAAGAGCTTCATTGAGTCTTATGTTCCAAATGGGGTTGTGTCCAATGGTCCTTCCTACTGCCATAAGAACAATCTCTGCTCTGATGGTCTTCTTTCATCATCCAGAAGATAATTGACATTAAGAGGACCAGGAAATATAGGTCACAAAAATGTGGGATATGTTTGATGGGATTGGGAGGTTCCATTGACTGCAGTCAAACTTATCTAGTCCTAGTAACTATACATTTGTACAGGATGGGTGTCCTTCAGATTGTTTGAATATATCTAGAACTTATGTCTACATCCTTCAACGACACACTCCTCATGCAGTGATTACAGGGAATGGGAATTTGTTAGCAGCCATTTACTGACTTGTATTTCCACACTTCCTCTAAGCTGTAATAAGCAGATCGGTTTCATACAATGACAAGAACTTTTAGTACGGTTCCCTAACTTTTCATTCCCTTTCTCAAAGGGTTCTCAACTCTTGATATCATTGTGGGTAACTAATCTGTAACTATTTATAATATAGACATTTCTGGGAATACAGCGGAATGAAAAATATTTAAAAACTAAATATGATAAAAGCTTACCTATAAATATGATATAAACGTACCTCTCCACAATGTTCATTGGCTTAGTCTTTGTATCCTTGTAATCTTCTTCAGACAAGCTTAGATTGTGGCCACATTTAAAGCCAAACTGCAGATATTCTGTATTCCCAAACACATCTAACTAGTAGTAGTAGACTGTTCAAAAACCGTCCCCACATTATGCCTATGGGCAACTGCCCGGCAACTGTGACATGACCGCCCATGTAAGAATAGAAACTCCTTGTTTAACTTAATAATGAAAATCACTTTTTTGTCCTTGTTAGCAAATTTCTTACTGTTGCAATCCCAACCTGGATAATAGGTACAGAACATTAAGACAAATCCATTTGTCCATTGGGTGTTGTACTATTTGAATTATTGACTTTTCTAAAACTGCTTGTAGAGTTTAAATGACATCTATTTTAAGTGTATGCGAATGTTAAGATTAGGACTGGAAGCTTAGAAAAAGAGGCTAGTGATGGCCTACAGGGGCAAGAATATTGAACCATCACTCTTGGCCATAAAGTGGGATCCAGGTCTCCCATGAGATTACTTTTAGGGGTTTTAGCTTTTTTAGGGTTGTTGACATTTCTAAAACTGCCATTAGAGTTTAAAGAACATCTTTTGTATGTCTGTGTGACTTGAGAAGGTAGGTACTGACAGCTTAGGAAGAGAGACTAACCCTAGTCTACCTGGGGAACAATATCAAATTGTCCCTCTTGGCCATAAAGTAGGACCAGGGTTTCCTATTAGATGACTTTTAGTGTTTTTAGCATTTTTATTGTTGTTGACATTTCTGAAACTGCCTTTAGGGTTTAAAGAACATCCATTGTAAGCCTGTGTAAAATGAGGTAGGTACTAAAGTAGGAGCAGGGTCTCCCATATGAACTGGAAACTGGAAGAAGACAGTATAGTGATAGCCTAGTGGGGCTTGTGATGGCCTAGCTATAAAGTAGGACCAAGGTCTTCCCTGACATAACTTTTAGGGGTTTTAGCATTTTTAGGGTTGTTGACATTTCTGAAACTGCCTGTAGAGCTCAAAAGACATTCATTGCAAGTTTGTGTGACTTGAAAAGGTAGGGACTGGAAGCTTAGGAAGATAGGGCTACTGGTGGAAAAGGTAGGGACTGGAAGCTTAGGAAGATAGGGCTACTGGTGGAACAGTATCCAATTGCCCCTCATGGCCATAATGTAGGATCATTGCCTCCCATGAGATGACTTTTATGGTTTTTAGCCTTTTTAGGGATGTTACCATAAATTTCTGCCTTTTGAGGTTAAAGAACATCCACTGTAAGCCTGTGTGACTTGAGAAGGTAGGTACTAAAGTAGGAGCAGGGTCTCCCATATGGACTGAAAGAAGAAAGGCTAGTGATGGCCTAGTGGGACTAATGATGGCCTAGCTATAAAGTAGGATCAGGGTCTCCCATGACATGACTTTTTAGGGTTGTTGACATTTCTGAAACTGCCTGTAGAGCTCAAAGGACATCCATTGCAAGTTTGTGTGACTTGAGAAGGTAGGGACTGGAAGTTTAGGAAGATAGGGCTACTGAGGGAACAGTATCCAATCGCCCCTCATGGCCATAAAGTAGGATCAGGGTCTTCCATGAGACTAGAGTGGGCGATTGTTATATTGCGTCTTTGGTTACCATTAGCCACAAGATATATACAAAAAATCAAGCTTGAGTTTGGGTCCCTGATGGGTTTCCAGTTACACTCAACCCACCGTACAATATTTCATGTAAGAATTACCATATTTCTGTACATTTTAATGAGGAACGGGTGTTGTTTTGTGTGTCTGATGGTACATAAGGGGGGCAGCTAGAGGGCAGAAATACAGAGCGGCTTAATACTTAGCCATGTTTCATGATCATGCTTCTGACCATAGGACATATCCCCTTTTCTCTGTCTGTGTGTGTCTTGTATGATCCTATAAAAGGGACAATCACATCAATTTCTAATGTTTACCCATATCTTCAACAATTTGCTTGCAGATAATTATTTATACCCAATATTACTTGACATAGCATATCTTTCTTTTTATATAAATACTATGTGTGTATTTTGGGGGGAAAAAAGAAACTTTGTAGATGTTTAAAATTGTATTTGCAACTAGCTACAAATAATTTTTCTGGTAAATGAACAGTTTTGCAATGTTTTATTCTGTATATATTTTGGGTCCTTTTTTTTGTTTTGGTTTACTAGAAAAACAAAACGTTTCAAGTGATATATATTATTATTTTTTTTTCTTAAAATGTTTTTAAAGGTTTAAAACTTTTTAAAGGGCCTTTTTATGTCTCTGAACTCTAATGAAAGTGACGCCTTTTTCGTACTTATTTTACAAGTTAAGGAATTATCCTATAGGAAATATTTATGGAAGAGTTTGTTTTGTTATGTTACTTATGTCTGTATAAAGTATGTAACCAAACATCATCGAGATGAACATATTATCTGCGGAGAAGTATTATATTAAAATTTGGTACATAATGTCTAAAGAAAGACCTTTTACATTTATGTAAGCAATGTGTTTTTTTGTTTTGTTTTGCGTATATTACATTTATTTAGAATGGATGGAAATATTGTGAAGGCAGGTTGACCACTTGCTGCCATAAATGCCTTTTTGTTTTGTGTGTTTTGTATTATATTACAGGCAACTAAAGCATTCAAATAGATATAAATACATATATTTTACTGATAATGCTTAGATGATTTCTATTGAACATGTTACAGCTTTTAAAGGGAAACTTTAGTTAGCTTTGATTATAGGATGCTTTTTTTTACTTTCCAGTGTTGCTGTATCATTAAAACCTAGATAGCCTTAATAGGATTTAGTTTCAATAATTTAGCTTTAAAGGTTAATATCTAGCCAACAGAGACCCTTACCTTGATTTGATCTGACATTCCATAGTCAGTCCGTTCGGACGCGTTATGGATTCAGAGGGTTTCCATTCACGGCGAGCAAGGAAGGCAAATGTAACTGCTCTTGGTTAAATCTATGTAATGTGATATTGAGAGGTACAACAAGTGCAATTTCTTAAATGATGCTACACGGGTTAACAATACCTGCTGTACAAGGTGGTGATACTTGGGAACCATGAAATGAAAGACGTCATAACTCAAACATGTAGGGTTTTGTAGTTTGTTCATCTAACTTATTTGTAAAGTCAATTAATACTATGATGCATTTAACAATTCTGATAGTTTCAGAAGTTATTAAGGTTTTCCTTTTATTCAATGTAAAATACAAGAGCAGCCATTGCTGATCTCTCCCTGGTAGTAATTCTGAGTGTGGCGTGGGGTAGATTTTAACCCCAAGTCAAGCTCAGGATGCCTTGGCTATTGCAGATGAGCTGCAGCAGCCGGCCACACGATTGCCGCTGCTAAGATTCGCCCCCACTAAAAACCGCATGTCTTCTTCTCCAACAGT
>CM070037.1:22468295-22495163 GCA_036250615.1 Ptychadena robeensis
GTAATTTAAAATGACTAGAGGGTTAACGCTCCCATTATTGTGTTTTGTGATGATGCAGATCGAATCACCGAGTGTAGTAGGGGACCAGAAGTCAGAAACATACTTTAGGTACTAGTGGATTAATCAAAGTAGAGGTAATCCGTGACTTTAGTATTTGGGAGACTTTGCTCTGGTCAAGGTCCCCTAGCCAGGTGGCTTCAGCTGGTAATTGTGGATCCCCTTGGGAAGGGCCAAGGTCACTAGTGCTTAGCTTCTTTTGAGGTAGGACAAACACAAGGTCCCAGTGCTCTGATGTGCACTCACTTTTTTGTACAGGGTGAGTTATTCATGGTCTGTGTGTGGTTGTGACACAATTGTCAATAAACTTGTCTATTAGCCTAAAAGCCATTTCCCCGTCTATGAAATCATCCATGTACCTAATTATTTCTTTACATACAATCATTACATTGAGCCTCAGTATCACCAGGCTAGTTATACAATATAGATAGGCCCATGGATACAAGGTGCTCAAACCTAGTGCAAAAGTTAAGCTGTAATGATGGTTAAAGCTCCCCTTACACTACTGTTGATCTCCTGGCAGATCGACCATGTGTGACGTAATCATGCCGAGGTTGTGCTGAGAAATCGGCTGCGCACACTTTGTGTGCTGTAAATGTACTTTGGATTGGGACCAGTGTCCAAAGTAAGCAGATTGATCTACAAATTACAGACATGTCCGTAATGTCTTAAGCTAGCCATACATTGTCGGATTCCATGGCCGATCGATCACTTATCTGATCGATTCCGGCGATGTCAGCGGGAATCGGAGGTCCGATCGATCGGCCAATTAAGTCCGTCTGATAGCTACATACCACCTTGTCCCACGGATTCCTGGACGATTCCGTGTCCGATCGCTTACTTCCCAAATGGCAACTCCCCCTGATGTGTGCTGAATCGGATCAGAAAGACCAACATGTTGGTTCTCTGTCCTATCCGATTCTGGGCCCCTGAACGATCGGACGTGATCGGACGGACAAGGTGGGCTTCACGTGATTCCAGGACGATCGATTGGCGTGCATGCTCCTGGAATCGATCGTCCCGGAATCCGTTGGGAAACGGACCCGTGTATGGGGGCCTTTAGATTGACTTCTGGCACGATTTCACAAAGGCACTTTCACACGGTGGTCAATGGGCTGCAAATCGAAGTGTGTATGGGGGGGCTAAAGCAAGAGATTAAATCAGGCTCTCACAATAATGGCGGTACAATGCAGGCTAAGCAAGGGTTGGTTATCTCCTACAGGGACGGGAGAAGCCTTGTGTGTGTGGCTTTCTGACATCACTCCTTTTTAAAGGGGGCTGTAGGGTCACCAGCAGGGAGGTCTCTCCTAGTTAGAGTCACACTCAGTGTTTAGTAGGATCAACGGGACATGTTTCGGCCACAGCCCTTTGTCAACCATAGCTGCTCACCTCCATGTAACTTCACCACTTACATAATGGCCCTCTTACCATTTAATTACCTGTACTTTACCCTTTGAGTTTTACTCATTACTACCCAATGGTCTCTGTGGCCTGTGTGATCACTAAAAAAACTACCGTATTTTTCGGACGATAAGACACACCTTTCACCCCCAAAATCGGGGGGAAATAGTGCCTGTGTCTTATGGTCTGAATGCGCAACTCCCGAAGCTTCCCGCCAGCTCTCCCGAGTCAGATGAGAGATTTGGCCTCAACCAGATCCCTCATTTGAACTGTTTCTACCACCAGAGCACTGCTGATAGAAGCAATACAGCAGAGACACACATGGAAGTTGCCAGCCACCAGCTTTGATCTGTATTTGCCTGTAACTGTGATCACTGTGCAGCTCACCTGGCAAGAAGGGAGAGAAGAGTGCAGAACCCCCCACCCTCCTTCTGCCTGAAGTGTGCTCTCTAGTGACACCATTGTTGTGGCTGAAATTGGGTACTGCAGTGGATTTGTTTTCCAACTGAGAACATTTCACATTTTTTTCTGTTTTTCCTGCTCTAAAAAACAAGGTGCGTCCTAAAGTCCTAAAGTCCTAAAGTCCTAAAAATACGGTATTTACTAATATTTTTTTTATTGTGTAATTTGAATGATAAAAAGTACCCAACAAACACAACCATTAATTAGCCATATAGAGCATTGGATTAGACATTTTAGATTTATTTAAAAAAAAGAAAGGGAAAAGAACTCAAATAAAATAAACTCAAATATGCTATACAGATATATCATGAACACGGTATACAATGTGTAGTCGGCACTCTTTAAATAGAAAATGAAGACTTAACACAGTGTACAGTTTTGATCTGAGTACATATTTATTTGATAAATATAAGGTGGACACAACTAACTACATACAATTTTTGCAAGACTAAAAAGCACAATTACGGTATTTTTGAACATCTTATGCCTTTCACTGCCAAAGACACGAATTGACTCCTCTCTGGCAGTGAAGGGGATACAAATATGAATGATTAAATTGTACATACAATGTACAGACAAAATACAGTGGCCCTTTTGTATTGTTTTATGACGAGATTGTACCATATTTGTTTTGTCATTTCCCTATCTGATCGTGGTAATATCAAAAATTGTACAAAGAGAATTTGGTTACAATCTATTTTTTTTCCCGATTTAATTTTATTTTCCCATAATCCACTATTTATCTTCATTGTGTGTATGTTTTCTGTGTGTTTTACATGTAGCACCTTTAAAATACACAGGACTATGCAGGTCAGCTAAAATATTACATGTACATAATTAAAACTAAAGAAAAGATGTCATTTGTTTTCACAAAGGGTCAGAGTATTATACAGGAGTGGAAACAATGTTGTGGTATCACACAAAATGCACCCAGACCCAACACATTGCCCCCACCCGTCCCCAGATATAGGATCATTTCCACGCGGATGGAAACACAGGGGTTTTATTTATTTCATTTTTTTTTTAGTTTTTTATTTTTTTGGTTTTTGAGGATTTTTTTTGTACGTTTTTTTCTAAACACCTTTTTTTTGCAAAATAAAAAACAAACAAATGCACATTCCCAGGAAAATGAATGTGTCTGTGTTTTATGTCTCTACTGTTCATATACATTATTTACATAGGGTCTGGTGAAGTCCATTCACCCTTTTCAATCTGAAAGGGGCGAAGCGAAAAGCTGGCAATGCTATAATCCCTTTATTCCCCCTCTTTACAGCCAATGGGTTAACTAGATTCCAGCTAAATAACCGCTCCGACAGCCTTTCCACGTATTTGTCGAATACATTTTTGCTTGTACTGCTGCCCACGCTCACGTGCCAATACCCGGATGTGGCTTACTACGTGACGAGAGGCTCAACCTTCATTTTTTTGGGGATATGTAAAAAAAATTATAATAAACTGGATCATGAATGGAGATTATTTCAATGATTTGTGCTGGAATATTTTGGCTTAACGGCAGACCAAAGATTCTATAGAGTGGTTATGGAACCCTCTGCTAAGAATGGCACACAGAGGACATCTAGATGACACTGGCCTGCAGGACCTACAGCTTTTGAGAACCTAGCGCTCCATTAGAATGTCTAGTGCAAATGGAGTTGAGCTGAGTTTAATGAACCGTAGGGAACGTAATTGTGAAACCAAATTTCCAGGAACGCAGTACAACATTTAGGGAAACACCTCAACGTAGAGAAAAAGTTCTTCAGATATCAGGCTTATTTGGGTTCCGGTGATGGATATATATTAATATAACAGGACGGTTGTCACTTTCTGATGCTAAAGGTGTGGAGAGTTCTCTTCAAAAGCAACAGGACCATCACTACACAATTGTATTGGGCCAGTTGAAGGTGGGTTGAAGGTGTCAGACAACAAACGCCCTTGCCACCGTCTCTAGTAGCTTAAGATGGCGTCCAAGGCATAAGTTATTGCATGCACAGCTGCACTTTATGGGGTGAAAGAGAGGGGAGACGCGTCACCTAAACCTGGCCAACCAAAAAAAATAAACTGCATGAGAACAAACCAGGTGACAGGCAAGACGTATTTCTAAAATATCCGAACCTATTTACAATATTTCCTTTAAAATGATGACTTGCATATGAACAGCGCTGGGTGCCGCCATCTTACCTTGATACACAAAATGAAAACGGTAACGCAAATAAAAACGTAGAGATGCATTTATATATATAAAAAAAATACTACATTTCTACACAATGAAGACAAAAAAAAAAGTAATTTCAAACTGTTTGGATGGGAAAACACATGGGTACGTTAAAACTGCCCGCCCCGCCCCCTCTTTTTTTTTTTTCCATTTGTTTTTCGTTAAATAAAAAAATGTACAAAATACAACTTTGGTGATAGAAAAAGAAAGCAAAAGCCAACAAAATAGAATCGTTTGGTGTGTCAGTCATATCTGTACAAGCAAAACAAACAGGACGAAAAAAAAAATTAAAATAAAGTCGGTATGCAAAGGACGTGATGTCATAGCCGGGAGACGCACGCGTACAGAATGAGCGCGAGAGGAGGAGAGGCTTCCAAACTCTGAACCTCTCAATGCTAAAAATAAGTGGTCTGTGGGACGCTGGTTAACCCCCCCTTTTTTTTTACGTACATAACAGGCCAGCAGAGGGGAAAGCAGTGGAAACATTAACAAAGACAAAAGTAAATAACATTGATTGGCACACATGCACTTCTGTACAAATATAACAACAGTTTTACAGAAGCAAGCAGCATTAACACACCAGAAGCACAGAAAACTGGGTCAGATTCATGCATTTAGACCCCCCCCCCCACCCCCACACCTCTAGAAGGTACCTCGACCACAAGGTGGCTGGGAAAGAAGATCGTACAAATAACACACGGTTGTTTTTTTTTTCGTTTTGTGTGGGTTTCTATTAAAAGGAAAATGATCTCCAGGCAGGTAATAAAAAAGGCAAGTTATTGGGTGTAACAGTCTCGTTGGGTTAAGTAAAATAATTAACAGAAAAAACAAAAAAACAAAAACATAACCCATAAGCTGCTTTGTCTTTAACCGACATCAATGCCCCTTTCTTTTGTTGCAGCCTCAAACAAAAAGATTTCATAAAAGAAAATGAGAACGATCAGGCCGCTTAGTCCCTTAGCTTAGTCCCTTAGCTTCCAAGGAGAATACTTAAAGGCCTAGGAGACGTCTTTAAAAATGCCACGATAAAAACGGGAGGAAGTGTACCCCAGCGACAAACAAAAGACGCAGGAGATCCCCAGCAGAGCTGTCCTTCTCAGTACTCGTTTGTGGTGTGAGCAAGATGTCCGCCCAACTTGCTGGCTGCTCGGGAACTTTGTGCTTTGTGTGTGCGTGCGTTCGTTCCATCTTTCTCCCAAAGTCACGGTTCGGTTCTTCTCCTCCAGCTGGTGTGAGACTGGTGGTGGTGTGGGGAAAAGGGGATAGCACTGGGTATTAGGAGGTGCCGTACACGTCTTTTTAAGGACCTCCACCACCGACACTACTTCACGTTGACTTGCTCAGTGAAAGCCTCGCTTTCGTAGTTTTCCATTTATAAACCTCGGTGGGAAAACCAGGAAGCACCATTGTGTGATGTCTGCAGGCAGCCTGAAGCCACTTGTTGCCTTCTTGGAGCGTCACTCAAAGTGCCATCAGTCTGAGGCAAACACAGCCACAAGCTTGCTGGAAGGTTAGGCAAGTTGGACCAAGGGGTGGAGTTTCCAGAATTGTGCCTGCCGTAGTGTGTCCTGATTGGTTGGTTTATGGACCGGGGGAATGGGGAGAGAGCTTCAGTTTAGTTGTTCTCAAATAGTGAGAGAAGGTCGTCATTGCTGTTGTTGGGGAGGTCCGGAGGATCCAGGTAGGAGAGAAGCTCATCGGGGTTAGTTAACTCTGGAAGAAGCTGCAGAAAGAAGAAGAGAACTCCGTCAGATCACCTGATTAATTATCATACTGTTCAAAACCACTATTACAATCTATTTATTTCCCTGAGATCATTTATAACAGGGGTATGAAACACAATCACACAGAGGGCCAAAAACTAAAACCTTAGACAAAGTCACGGGACAACCTTGATATTTATTGAAAAAAGTCTATAATGGAGGAAGATTTTCCTTCTCATCAGATCTAACCAGACCTGTCAACCTTCCCTTTTGGCTGGGAAAGTCACGTTTTTTATGTGGCTTACCCGTCAAAATCACGATTAAATTTTTTTTTTTAATCGGGGTAATTCAGGAGGGAGAGAGCGTTACTCTGCCTCTTAAGTTCCAACCCCAAACATTATCAGCACAAGCGGGGTGAGAGCTTAGGAGGCCAATTTGCAAGGAGAGTAAGGATCCCCCACACACGTAACGAGCGGCCGCCGATTTTACCGGTCGGCAGCAAAATTGGTGGGTGCCCACATGGGGCCAAAGCCCAAAGCTCGGTCGGCCAGAAAACGGACATGTCTGCAAATCTCTGGCTGATGCCATTAGTTTGAACAGGTACCGGTGTACCCATTCAAACTAACGGCCGGCACACAAAGGGTGCCCACCGTTGCTGTGAACGATGTAGAGCAGCGTTACGTCATCATGTTGCTCTTCACAGCTCATCTGTTGGTCCCCACTCGATACGCGTGTGGGGACCTTAACGCCCTCTCCCTCCTAAATCAGCCAACAACTAAATCCAATACTGGGAATGACGTCACTTCCTGTCTTTGGAACGCGGAAGAGCCACATTCCCAATATCAGAAGTGCTGTCAGAGACGTCACATCCTTTATTTTTCCCTTTCCCCTATCCGTGCTCATAAATGTTGACAGGTATGGATACCTATGAAATACGGAAACAATGTTTTGCCTAAACATTTTGGGACAAGCAAAGCGTAATACTGTAACATCCCATTACACATATACAGTGTATAATCACACTGCGGGTCAGATTTGGCCTCTGGGCCAGGGTTTGACCCCACTGATTAATAATAAACACGCTTAGATAATGGAAGAAGGGGGTACAATAATGCTCTTCTCTCCAGCCTTCCTCAGTCATTGCCTAGGTTGTAAAGTAGCTGAGGCTTGTTTCTGCAAAGACCTCTTTGCTGAGAGATATACGGAGGTGTCCTTTCCAGAACAGTTTTATATAAAAAAAAGTGCTTTCTCTGATGATACAGAAGAGGATTCATTCCCTTGCAGGGCTTTAACCGCTATCCTAACACCATCCAAATGATTCTACGCTGCACATGGCAAACCACCGATAAGCTGAGCTCAGCTATTCAGCGAGGTTTAAATTGTCACCGATTCCCCATACAGTACTGCAGAGGGTTCACTAGAGTTCATGTGTGAAACCATTTATGTGCTGCGTATTCCCTATAGCAATGTTTAGGCCTCTATAACGAGCATTCTGCCATGCCGCCCATATTACAATCACTGCCATTGGCCCATTGTAGAGAGAAAGGAGACTATAATTGTAAGAGGGACAGATTACAATTCCTCTAACAAATGAAACCTACATGATTCCTAATTTATATCATAAGATCTGTTAGAGCGGCGGTTTTAGGAAAGGGCAACCGATGCCCAGATGTTTCCCCTACAGTGCACCAGTCTGTAGGGGAAGGGAGAAGGAGTAGAGGAGACTCACCAGAAGCCTAGCGCCCCCCCCTCCCCCCGAGTGTTACAGAGACCGAGAGTGGTAATGCTTTCCAAGGGGGAAAGGTGTATAAGGGAACAGAGTCCGTAAACCTCAACAAGCCAAACTGCCCCCGGGAGAGACCACAGATATTTTCTGGTCACTTCCGGGGGGGGGTGTGGTTCTGGTGAGGGGGTGCTGTTCTCCCAAGTATCACCCCTGATTGTAGGCACATAGTTGGAGAATGATGGGCACAACATAACTAACCTCCCTAACGCTCTTGCAAGGCCCAAGGCCCAAAAGCGCACCATAGACTCTAATGGAATTTTTGTGTTGTAGGCCTGTAACTTACCAAAATCTGTCCGTACGTGGGTCTAATAGACATCCTGACTATAATAATGTTTGAAACACACAATTATTATAAAAAAAAGTACATTAAAATAAATTATAAAATATCTCATTTAAATGATAAAATCTCTTGAATACTTATTTGGTATGAAAGATTTCAAAACAGTATTTATGTTTGTTTATAATAACATTTTTATGACAATTGGAAATGTGTTTTGTTTTACTTTGAATTGTATTGGATACAGTTATCACTGTATCCAATACAATGTGATTTGGGACCCTCTAAAAGGTTTTTCAAAGAGCATATCTGGAAATGACACGAGGGTGATTTTCCAGATGTGCTCTTTGAATGCTTTGAAGTGCTCTCCATATGCAAATTGGGCTGGAAGAGGGGTAACATCGGCCGGCTTGCTTCAGTGAAGAAGCAAGCTTAGAGCTTCAGATCCCCCGGACAGCACAGAACAGTGAGTATGTGCTGCTGCCGGGGGATCTGAGCTTAGCTGGAGCCGTCAGAAGTGCTAGGGGGTTAATAATAATACACCTTCTGCATTAGTTTACATTGCATGGTGGTATGACAGAAGATTAACATATACAACGCAACTATCAAGCTGTATAAATGTAAAAGGCAATTTTATGATTGATGATAACTTTTCCCAACCCAACCAGTCGCTGTTGATTGAAATGGTTTGGAATCAAATTTCCAAATGACAAAACCTGGAGAGAGGCAGAACCTAACCTGACCACATGCAAGGCAGAAGTAAAAGAGAAGTAGACTTGGGACCCCCAAAGTAAGTTAAATAAGGGGGTTATCTGTTCTAAAACAAAATAAAAATGAATACGTTGCCCTGAGTGGAGTTATATTTGAGGTCTTGGCATGTTTTTTTACTAAATTTGCCAAATCTGAGCTGAATGCATGTTTAGAAGACTGAGAAGTAAATATGATAAATGTCCATTATAAAAAGTCTATGATGTGCACAGCCATATAAATGTATGAAGATACACAAAATATTTGTACCCTTCACCTTCTAAATATAGAAGAAACAAAAGCATGTTCAATGAATAACTTACATCCAGCGATGGCTCAGGCATATCAGGGGGGCCCTGTCCACCAGGCTGACCTTCTAATACCGATGAAGGGTTAAAGGCCATGTCACCGTGTCCATGGCCAGCAGCTTGTGGTGGATGTCGAGGTTGAGGTGCTGGTCCACCGTGATGTAAAGGCTGCCCAGGTTGGCTTCCTGGGTGAGGTGGGTGTAAGCCCTGAGGCATGCCGCCATGAGGCTGATCAGCATTTCCCACATGAGGCATCTGCAGAGAAGAAAGAATGATTATGACCCAACAAATAAGAAGAATGCTTTGCTGAAATGCACTGTAAACAACGCCACGCCAGAAACACTTACAGAGTCCTGCATTGGGTGGCTGAGTGGCTTGTCCAGCGAAGACATCCCGCCAGGCATGTCAGGGGGGTGCGAGAGCTGGGGCCCGTGCATAAAGTCATTCATTGACGTGCCGCCTGGCGCTCCATGAGGAAAGTCAAAGTTGCCATGACCCGGGTAACTGTTACCTGGAATAAGATAATGAGGACATTTTGAGTCTTTCTGGGTCACTGCATGTGGTTCTGTAGATATTACTGGACAGAAAGTCTACAGAAACCACAGGGCTTGAGGGAAAACTATACTGGGAAACAATAAGCAAGAAAATGTGTACGTATGCACTTGCTGAGGCTGACAAGTAATATCGGAATCATCATGTATTAATGTATACTGATATTAGGAGATAAATTATTCTACAGCATTAACAGGAATATAGAGAGATTTACTAGAAAGGAAGATTGTGTCCGGTGTATAGATGATCATAGTGGGCCATTGTTGGCTGCTCAATCTTCCATCACTCTTGAAAAATTTGCACTCCTGTAGCCCACATAATCAGTATCTCTACTATTCACTTCACATTGTGGTATGCCGCTTGCTTTAAGATGAGATGATGTGAACCCCTGCAGAACACAGGCAAGTCTTACCTTGTCCAACATACTCATTGGCGTTCCCTCCACCAGGAGGAGGCGGCAATGATGGATATGGTGATGGCCCAGGACCCAGTGCTGCAATCATCTCCATCACATTGGGCATGATCATCTGACTGGGACTCATAGTCTTAAACCTCTTGGAGGGTATCCCATCCGGATCATCCTTGATGTGAATCTCCGATTTGATAGGTACTGGCCGCCAACTGCATGTGGGATCAATGGTCACTTCTTCAAACTCTGAGCTGTAAGAAAAATAATATAGTGTCTGAGTACCAACAACAAATACATCATCAATATCCAATCCAAAACAGATAAATTTAACAGTAGTTTGATTTCTTCACATCTCTATCTGTACGATCCTATATATTTTTTTAAATTCAGAACTACAGTCAACAATAAAGATGGCAAGTAATGTTGGTTTCCTTTGGGGATAACAAAGAAGTTGGTGTCTATTAACCTCCTGGGCGTTCTGCCCAAGTTAACTCGGGGTAAGCTAATAAAACTCACCCGAGTTAACTAGGGGAAACTCCCCTGGCCAATCTGCGCATCCTGCCGATGCTTTTGCGACAGATCTAATGCCGGAGGGGCGGGGGAGGCAGCGCCACTGACCTCCGTGTTATAGAAGGGGTGTCGCTTTTTTAGAGCAGAGGGCAGGAAATCATGAGGGATCACAGTAAAAAAAACATGCTACGTGCATAACGTCCAGGAGGTTAAACTAGAATTTGTAGTTCCCCACAGTGTCCTGCCAGTTGGGTTGAGAAGAACCTTGCTTCCCCCTTAACATTGTCCCCCTAAACTTGTAGTGATTTGAGAAGAGAATAAAAAAATCACTTTACAAAGCAAGGAGGATGATGAAAGCCATAGAAAAATACAAGTGTATAGGACTCCAATGGTTGTACTTACTTCTGTATTGCATTCAGGATGCCCCACATGTACTGATCTACCTCCAGGCCTTCTAATAGCGCCGTTTTACTGAAAGAAAACAAAGAACATTTTTAGAGATTTTAGTTATAAACAAATATTATTACCAGCATAAGATATGTATATGTAAGGCAATGCTGTACTTATCCACTACTCTGATCACCATACATGTTACATCATCACTGAACAATTTTCAACAATCAACTTTACCAAAACTATGTAATATGAGAGACTTTCTTAACTATCCAATCGTGAAGGTCCCTCAACCTTCAGTTGTTGGTAGATCTAAAGGAAATTGTACAGAAAGATGCATGGTTAGCATCATAGCTGTCAATTTCTCTGGCCGGGAATACTGGTAGTGACGTTACTTCCGGTTTCCGATCACACTCTTATGCATTCCAGATTCCGGCATCGGGACATCATTGCCATCACTTCCGGTATCAGGAGATTAAAGTCCCCTGCCTCCTATTAAGTTCCTGCCTAACTTAGCAGGGAGAGGGCATTACTCTCCATAGTAATGTCACACCCCGCACTTCATCTGCACAAGTGGGGCGGGAAGAGTGACTCCCCCTCCCTCTGCCCGATTTTAAAATCTGGGATTTGGGCAGCAAAGTCGCATAAAAATACTTGACTTTTCTGGCCAAAATAGGAGGGTTGACAGGTATGGTTTAACTTTACATTCTTGATGTGACATGACACATATTGGACATGATTGATTTAATCTAGATCTCAAAGGCTACAGCATATATCTATTGCTAGAAGGACTGCTGCAGCGGGACATTCCATAATCTACGTGTGTGTATATATATAGTGCCTATTTACTGATGCCAAGATCATATTGCTGGTGAGACAGCAGCAAACTTCTGATGGACAGTTAATGGTGGTTTGCCCCTTGGTGTGGAGTGACCCAGAGAACAGGGGGGACATATATCGTGAGAGGTATATAGGACAAATTCAAACTTCAATTGATCTGTAACATCTTGCATACATTTATCATAACTGGTCAATCATCTCTACATTAACGCCCACATACAAAGTGTACACTCACTTGCATACAGGACACCGCCACGTCCCCCGCTCACAGTTCAGCTGTAGATAGGATTCCAGATCGAAGCACTGTGAATACAAACAGAAAAAGCATTTACAATACATCATAAGCATATGTCATTGTTGGTGATCAGTGACAATAAAGATGGACAACACTTTCTGGTGGCTGGTGTCGTGCACTGACCTGTACATGTTTGCAGTCATGTCCCCGCGCAGGCAGCTGGATCCGCCTGAACGTGATCGGGCATTTCAATGAGACTTTAATTGCCGTCTGCTCTACTCCGTCCTCTCCATTCAGTGCAGCATTGCCAGACGATGCTGCCACACTGCTGAAATTCCGCTTTACTGTACAGACAAACAAACAGGGGGTTAGGGCAGACAGATCTATGACCAAACATTCTCTCATTCATGGTTCAACTGCAATATCCAAGACTTTAAACATGTCCTTTTACCATTTTACTTCTAGCATTCCTCTTTCTAGCACAGCAAGGAAGCGGACATTACTTTCTGTTATTCCCAAGGATTACATTGCCAATACCACACCCTCGCAAAGAATCAACAGACTGATCAGGTCATCCCTCTGCTCATTCAGCTCTCCGAGCTACTCAGAACTTTTCTATGTGGATCTCTGCCCGGTTCCTACTACTGACCTTCCAAATCTCAATCTGAAGGTTGGTGTAAAGGCCCCTATACACGTAACAAGCCGTGGCAGATTTGGCCGCCGACTCTTGTGCATGCGCACTTGCGGCCATCGGTTGGCTGCAAACTTGGCTGTGGATCGCGGGTGCCCATATGGGGTTACAAATCCCTGTCACCCCCAAAGCTCGGTCGGCCACGGAACGGACATGTCCATAAATCTCTGGCTGATGCCATTCGTTTGAATGGGGACCCCTGTCCCTGTTCAAACTAACGACCGGAACACAAAGGGTGCCCTCCGATATTCTGAGCGACGGGGTGCAACATGATGACGTCATCACGCTGAACTCCACCACTCATCTGTTGGCCCCTGCTCGGTACGCATGTGGGGGCCTTCAGTCAAATTCCGGGACATTTTTAGAGAGTCAATGTATTAGGATATTAGTGAATCCATTATTACAACCTGTATCGGTAGTCCTGACCCTCATACACCATGATGATGATAATACTTCCTTAGTAAAGCATATACTGTTATAATGTGATATACACAATGAGAATGGACTCACTTTTTGTGATACAATGTTCTGCAGGTAGAAGCCTCTTCTTGAGCAAACCCTGGAGTACAGACCGTACAGAAGGCCGATGTACTAACTGCAGCACGAATAAGTGTGACTGTGGAGTAAAGAAGATCTGTTATAGTCGGATTCAAAAACAATAAATACAATATTTTATGATGCTATAAAGTACAAAGTAAGTGGCTGAAGTTACGAAGTTCAGCACAGAGTATTGCCAGTCGTTGGGCTTCAGATGCTGGAATGATAGGAACCATTAATGACACCATTTAAAAACTTCTGTAGTATATTGATGAGCAGCAAGCTAGTTATACATGGTGTATAATACCAGTGATTGTGGGCTGCGATGGGAAAGAAAGTGTTTGCCACCCTTACTCTGGGAGTTTTCCAACTTATGTCACCCCTGTTAAGCACAACATTTTTTCTCAGTATTCCCATCTATGGAGCCAAGTCTAAATATCCGGCATCTCCCTGGGGCCCCCCCTTTTCTGGTGCTGGGGGTTGCCTCGGCCCTCTCCTCTTGGGAACCCTGGCACAGGGCAACTGCCCTTCTGAAGTCCTTAAGCAGCTGTTCCAATAGCTAGAACATATTTTTTAAATATGGTGATTATACAAGAAGCTTCCAATAGATTTTTTATACCCTGAGCCTGGGAGTTGGTTGGTGATTAACGAAGCCCAAGGATTTCTAACATTACTAGAATATTTCTGAAGCTATTTTGCCCCCCACCCAAGTAGGATAATGTAAAGTTGTTTTTGTAAATGACTTGTATAAATTTTACTATTTGTATTATGTACTGATGATGGTATTTTATGTAAACATGACCCCTCTGTACAAATAAAGACCAAGTAGTTTGGACTCTATTTGAATCACACAGTGTCCTAAACGTTTTATAGAGTAAGATATGAGTGGTCTCCAAACTGCTAAAGGTATTTCTCCATGGGCTGTTATAATATGGCAAGATATCATTCTTACACCTATGAAATCATAGAAGGAGATTCCACTTACACAACAACAGGCAGTGACGGTTATCTGGATGGTGTTGCGGCCCGGCTGGCAGACATGTTTGAGGTGCAAGGGTTTGTGGGAAGTCTTGTTGTCACCCCGCTCGATAGTGAGGGGTGTAGCGTTGACACTGACTTGTACAGATGCTGGCCAGTTGGTGTTCATCTGACGGTCTTCATGGTGGTAGCACTTAAACTGCAATTCCAGGTCAGACCTGTTTAACAGAGCAGAATATAAATAAAAAAAAGGTTTATAACCCGTTATAATTACTCCTATGTTTACTAGTTATTTATAGGAAATGGTTCAGTAATATTCTACAGAAATTAAATGTTAAGGAGAATTTTTAGAAAAGTAAATATTAAACTGTGCAAATCATTTTTGCCACCACTAGGTGGCGAGTGTGAGCCTGGCACTCCGGCGCTTCACGTAGCTGGTTTACTGCAGTGCTGTAAATATAGACCTGGATACCATGATCTCATATTACACAAACACACGCAGGTAAATGGGGCAGCTCAATAATTTAGAGGAGGGACACTTCTCTTTCACATTGAACAGCTGCAAAGCTACAGCTAGATTTGCTAGATCAGAGAACATGCTCTTTAAGGTAGAAGCACTTTGTATTATATAATTAACTCTAAAATATGAATTTAAATAAGTAAAATATAATCTATATAAATGTTAAAAAATCTCGAAAATTACTTTTAACCTCCCTAGCGGTTAGCCTGTACTCCTTAATAACAGAGTGATATGGGCGATCACAACAGAGTACACAGTACTCGCCCTTCCCCCTCCCCTCTACACATGGCCGACACCATCGATGGGCTGGGAAACCGGTAACCCTCCGATAACATGGAGGTCTACGGCGCACCCCCGCCCTTGGTGCACCCCGTCACAAATGACGCAGAGGAGGCGGTGCCAGCAGCAATCGGAGGGTTCTACTGGACAGAGAATTGCTGCCGCTTTCAGGACCATAGGTAAGTTTTGACGATCCCAGAGTTTGTATTGTTAAACTCAGTGCAAGGTGGGTTCCTCTCAAACGCTGGGGAGGGAGGGGGGGGTAATATCCTGTCTACCAGTTAAATTTGAATAGAACACATACGTACCTCCACATGAGGGTCTGATGGACGGTCGGTCGCAAGTGGAACACATGATTGCTGACGGCAAGGTTGTGTTCCAGTCGGAAAGGCTCCAATACTACTCCATCCCGCACGGGAAATGTCAGGCGGAGTTCATCTGTGTGGCTGGCTGAGATCGAAGAAGGAGAGAAAGCGTGAACTTTCCCTTTTGCATCTGCAGTGCGACAATGTAAACAAACATAAGCAAAGCTCAAAGGACCAGAGACCCCCAAAGGGGTCACAGAAACAGCAACATTAGGATACCAAGCAAACATTACAATCATTCACAATATGAAGTCCCTGGAAATCAGGGATCATTAGAAAACTCATATATACATAAAAGCCACAAAATAACATCAAGAGTATATCTTTATGAAAGTTGGGTGCCCCATTGATCAATGTATATGTACAGTGATGGTAACATCTTATATAAATCCCTAGTGCAGGTAACATTTAAAGTCAACAATTGAAGAAAGACTAATAGTACAGGAGTCATTAGCGGTCAGATGAGGACTAGAACAGTCGATGCTGGTTATCCAGATGCAGATAATGAGCAAACGGGTAAAGAAATGGCATTCAATGACTTGGTTGGCTGTGTTTGTCTGCATTTTCCTGTCTGCAGGATGAAACACGAGACAAAGCAGAAGACTGCATCCCAACAGTGCACAATAAGTGATGCAAAGTAGGGATGCCAAGAGTCTGCAGCGTACCCAGAGCCAGAGAACGCTTCTCTACTGCATCACCTAAGTGTGCCGCAGCAGTAAAAGCAATAGACATAGGTAGTGTTCTTAATCAGAAAAGTTCTCAGCCAATGGGGTCTATATTGTCACCAACTGGCGAGACTCTACAGTTGGGAGTCATGGGTGACCCTCACTAATGACATTGTTATAACTGAAATATTACAATATGAGATGTTTAAATCCAGAGATGTCACTAGTATTCATTGACAAGGGGGGCTTAGCACCCAGGACAGAATTAGCAAACATTGGGACCTTGGAATAGGATTGGGACCACTTTGGGGATGTTGAAGCTTACCCACAGTAGGTCTAATGACGTTCCTGTTTTAAACATTTGCTCATAGCTGTAATGGCAAATTAACAAACTAATTTAAGATTTTTAACCATTACCCTAAAGGTATGTATTCACAAAACACTCACTTGGTGGAGGAGGTAAAGAGCTCATGTTTGGCTTGATGTCTGGAGGAAAGGGAGGCTTGACATCTTGACTGGGAGAAAGGTACGGAGGAATACTGCTGCCAGGTGTCATAGGAGGTGTGGGGTTCCCTGGAACGGGGGAGTGAGGGTAGTTTCCAACAGGACCCGGTCTAGAGGGCTGCAGAAGACATAAAATGAATGAAGATTAATTACAATTTTGAGATTATCACTTAAATACTGCTATATACATTCCTGGTATATCCCATCTCTGTTAAGTGTCAACTTTTATTAAGTTTTAATTATTTTGTTATTATAGACGTGAAGCTAGTATCGGACATGTTGTATTTAAACTAGTATTTGGGGTTCAGATAGCTACCTTTGTAATCAGAAATGTTTTGGCATAGGTTAGCAGTACCTATAACACCATGAAATGTTAGAAACCAACCTACCACTGTGCCTAGATCATAATGGCACCGACACTAGGAATACATACTTGAGTGCTTAGCTGTGATGTAAAGTGTTCCCTAAGTACAGAAACAGATGACGCTGCCTTGTCAGGGTTGTATATCCACAGGGGCACAGCTAAAATCCTCTGTGTCCTTATGCAAATATAAACCAGACATCAACACGACATCCCTCCAGTAATAATAATATCCGCCAAAGGCACACGTCTGTCATAGTGTAACATGATTATAAGTATGCATGCCTATGTGTCTAATAGATAATATGATGATGATCTGTTGACACAGAGGACAGGGGCAGGTATGAACATATGTCAGTGGTGACCCCCTATGAGGCCGGCTCTGGCAAGTCACAGCATACAGTAAATTATGCTCCTCCAAGATAGATTTCCTCCGCTATGATCCGGGGCTACTGAGGTTTATTGGGCATGACTTTAATGACAATGTGTGTATTTTTGTAATAGTGCCACACAAAATAGAAGGAGGTAACTGTAAATCATGATTCTTATCATACGTTCTACTCTATTATATTTTAGAATATATTAGAATGTCCTACTAAGCAGGATGGTGGAAGGAGAGAGAATCTGGTAATAAGGAAAGCCCCACCAACAGTGTTTGTTTTCCTAACCCCCCACGGGCTCCGACTAGAGTAGTTTGTGGCTGATAATTTTATTTAGGTACCCATGAGGATATAAACTGAAAAGTTTAACCCAAACATGGAAACCTGTACAATCTCCTGGTCTCAAAGCTAAAACTAGAAATGCCACTCTGGCATTTAATGTTTAGTTTGGTTAACATCATTTTGGATTACCATCTATTTACATTACAATGGGAGTATGCAGGTAAATGCATACAATGAAATACTAAAGTGGTAACCCATGCTAATCACAATAGCAATAACAATTAGCTACCTAATCTGCGAATCATTGAAATATCAATTAAGCTTTGAAGAAGTGATAAGTAACATGCCAGCAACAGTTGGTATGTACCAAAACTCTTTTACAGAGTAGAAGTTACTCAATGTCTATATTACATCCATCATTCAGAACATGGGCTGGAAATTAAGGCTAGGGCTACACTATACCACAGCAGCACTGGTCATTAAAAGTAATGGGGCTATGACATGCTTGTACACACAGGTGCGTCATAGCCCGCGCACCCACCACATTGGGGTGATTACGCATCCAAGAGCCAGAGTCACAGGGGGGGGCCCACTCTGCATTTTCTTTTCTGCGTTCAGTCCGTGTTCAACAAAGTGGAGAAAAGCCCTAAGGCTCTATTTCCACAGCTTCCGATCATACCAGGCGCCTAAGAGAGGAGACCCCCAGAAGCCTAAGCTGGGGTCATACCGTGATTGATTGATCACAATACTGCAGTGTTCGCATAATGTCTATAATTGTTAACATATAATGTCATATTATAGAATTGTTTGTTTTTATATGTCAAATAAGTTATAACCCGCTAACTCAAGGTCAATGTGAACCAATAAAATACTTCAGGAGGTAGAGGTTATCACACAGACTTAATATATTGCAAGCAAAAGAAAAGTCAAATGTCAGACAAGACAGAAAATTCAGTTTGGCTGGAGTCTGGGAAGATATCGGTCTAGGCTCTGGCTCCCGGGCTCTCTTTATTTGTTCTATATATTGTATATAGAACGTGTGCTTTGGGCATGCCCAACTTTTTTTGTAACACCTTTATCCTCAGAAGGTCATTCTCATCTCGGTTTTCAGCCACTGGAGTTTGCTCAATATTCCAGAGCTGTCACATGGTGAAAGCAAGGCCTCAGCCTAGGCTTCATATAGACTCCTACTAGAGCTTATATAGGGCTTAATGTCTTTGTCCCTGGTGACTGAATAGAGGGGTATAAACAGATGTGAAGGAGAGAAGGGTATTAAATGAAGTTGGTGATTTACCCTGTATGGGGTTCACATTAAGGCTAGGTTTCCATGGCGTTATGGGTGCTATATACACGCCTACTGCACCACCTGCTTCAACAGTGTTGAGCCAGTTCGCCGTTGACTTGGTGCATAACGCCTTGGAAACCTAACCTAAAGTCTACCAATACAAATCCATTGGACTGGCTAATGCAAGAGGGCATCAGTGTTACCATACATGACCCAGTGGGTCCTATATTCTGGTTATTAAGAGCAACCAATCTGAATTTTCTGTTGGAAAAAAGAACAACAAAGCACCAAACTCTTAAGCAAACATAACAAAATGTCTAGTCGTATGTAATCCTACAAATAGTCATTATCCATAGAAAGATTACAGAAGCAGAATCCACCCCTTATAACCACCCAAAGTGGTAAAATAGTGGATGATTGATTTGGTATGAAGGCACACTCACCCCGTTCATACTGCCTTGGCTATAGCTACTGTAGCCGCTCCCAGAAAAGTTGTTATTTTGTCCATTAAACTGCTCTGGCTATTAGAAAAATAATAATAATAATGAATTAAAAAATTGTACAAAAATACTAAAAGAAAAAGCAGCTTATAAATGTGAGATTTAAACTGTAAAGCAGAAGGGGCCTGACCAATACGGATACATATAGACTCACTCTCTGATGAACATCATGCCATGGATATTCATCTGGATGTACAAGGGGATTAGTTGATGATACCAAGGATGTCAACCTTAGTAACTCATTAGAATGTGGCTAAATTTACATTCAATTATATGCATATCATAAGAAATCAGGGACATATGCACCATTGCATGGCAGAATATAACGCTCATATTTGATATATGTTCTAACATTATTTCAATAGCAAGGTTTATTATAAACCAGGTATAGCTACTTTTAAGTAAAGCAAAAGTTTTAAGGAGGTGAATACATGACACAAATGTCATAACTACAGCTGTGGAAGAGTTAGTAGAAGCCAATGATGGATTTCTGTGAAATTTGCTTTTACAACTATTTCCAAAACCTGTCTTGGCCAAACTGTAGAGCAAGAGAGATCCTTAATATTCAGAGTATAGATACTGATGCCACTAATCCTAATTTAATACTTGAACCCTCTCACACTATAAAGATTAGTCTACACAGACACCCTACTCAATTATTGGATTCCATTTGCTCCAAGGTCTCTAAACTAAGGGGTCCGCATACACCTTTAGATCTCTCAGATATTCTTTAGTCCCTCATATTACATGGTTTTGGTAAAACAAAAGGAGATCTAAAGAAAATCAAAACCATGTAATATGAGGGACTTTCTTAACAATCAAGTCTACCTGTGTTCAATCATAGAGCACCCTATACTACATAGTTGGTGGTAGATTTAAAGGATATCTGATATCAGTAATCTACAGGTGTATGGCCAGCTTAAGGAACGGGTAACCAGAATAGGCAAAGGTATACTGTGTCACCTCAGGTTGGTTAACCTTGTGGTACACAATACTCGCTAATAATTTCCAACACCAGTGTTTGAAGACTAGAATCTGAACACAATCGTAGTTATTTTATAACAAGCAGCAGTACATGAAGGAAAAGATAAATCAAACTTATACATGGCCCTCAAGGACTGGTGTTGGACAGCTAGCTTGCTATGGAGCAACAGCATCGAGGAAGGCTCTGTGTACACTAACCTTGATTCATTCTCACATGCAATGGGCAAAGGTGCGTACCATCAATCATAACATGGAAAGGTTGGATGGTTGTGGACATAATGTGGGCGAGAAGGGGCACATGTCCTTCACGTGTTCACTATCTCACTGAAAGGAGTTTACATTGCCCTGGATTGATACAGAAGGTTTGTAAGCTAGACATATGGAAAGAACAAAATAAATTCATCAAAAGTCTGAGCCGGGGAAAGGTGCCAGGTTGTCATCAAAACAATCTGTCAGCCTTTTCCGTATTCGTTACAGTGACAAGAAAAAGCCTTCTCCCAAAAGCTTGTCACTGCGCTCAACTTAGAAGCATGTGCCCCCAGCCCAGCGTACTTGTCAGGCAGTGACAGGTCTGCCAGGGCTCAGCAGATGGGGATGTGTCAGTTCTGAATCTGCTACAGGGCTGGACTGAATGTACGCATTTCAAAAGGACCAAACTAAAACGAATAAGTAGTCACGAATCATATAATCAGATACCACTCCGCAAAGCATTAGTTACCTTGTAATATTGCCCCATTCCAACAGTGGGGGGCGGGTACTGCCCTGTGCTCTGCTGTCCTGCCATCCTCTGGCCTGGGTAGTTTGGAGATGTCATGGGTCTAGAAGGATTTGGGCTCGGGTACTGTCCAGGCTGACTGGGAAATTGACTGCTTGGTCCATATTGCTGGCTGGCATAATTTGGCTAGAATACAAAATGTCACAATACAACTCAATCATAACACATCTCATCATCATATCTTATTAAATAACAAAACCGTAATTGAAAACCTTACATTCTAAGCTATATGAAATGAAAATATACAGCTAAACATGGAACAACATCTGAGACCTGGTCTAATTTCTTAATATCTTACTCAGGATAGCACAATCAAGACCCTTTACATTCTAAAGAAGGGCAAAAACATACAGCCAAAGCATTCAAGTAACTAATTGCAAAATATAATCGATTCCTTTGGATAAATGGCACCTACCAGGGGGTGGGATATATTAGCCATCAAATCAACAGCCACATCCCAAAATAAAGAATTAAGGTAGCCATTCACAGGTCAATATTTCTGTTCGATCCCTGCCCACCTGGTATGATTAACCACAAGTGATTGAAATCAAACATTAAATCAATCGAAAAGTGTTGGTAAAATTATGTTGACCATATAAGTGCCTGACAGGTTTCTAGGTATTTTGATCAATTTGTATTCTATTGTACAATGGACCATGCACTCCCATGTGGGTACAGAAAATGATCGGTTTTAAATCGATGAGCCTGTGTGGTGTTACAATTGTTCGATGTTCCACCGACAGTCCATATTTTAATTGCACAAGGTGATCAAACTGAAGTGTTGACCCGTGCATGGCTACCTTTAGCAGTAGGATCTGAGCACCAATGACACATTGTGGTGGCTAGACCAGCCAAGTCGTGGACAACCATTCTCCTTGCTTAAAGTGTTCCAAGGATAACCATTGTACTTGTGCATGTGTATGTGCAGAGTACAGGATGGCCAATCTGGTCCAAACTCCAAGAAGAACTACAGTAGCAAAAATTGCTGAACCCCTTGATTATGACCATGAGAAAAAAGTTGTAAAAATTTTACCTGCCCTATGGATAAGACAGGCTACCAGATGGCAAATGCTCTGACAATGTTCTGTTTGGAAACCTTTTCATATGGATTTCTCTTTAACATCTACTACCTCCAAGCCAAGGTGGTCACACCTCACAACCTACATCTATTATGGAACAATCTGCTGCTATTGCCTTGGGTGCCAGATACTACAGGACATCTTCAGAAGTCATGGACACAGGAAGAACCTACACAGCCTCCTCAACATGGGGGTCAATGGCGCTGCCCACAAGGAAAGGTAAAAGTATGCTCTGGGTGAATTTGTCTTGTAAACAAACTAACCCCAAGCTGGGTTTGGGCAGCCCACAGGAAGGTTACATACCTCAAAAGCAGAACCTTGTGGTCCTAAAAACTTTTTCTTTTTTTAATAGTTAAAATGTAAGTTATATATGGATACTCTGTAATCTAAATAAAAAGCAAATGCAAGATTTTGACTGCTCACCTCTCCTGGGTACGGCCTTTTCATACCCTGCATGGGTAATGATTGAGGCCTGGGGCCAGGGTAGCTTTGCTGAGGCATCCTTTGACCATGTGCACCGAAAGGGCTCATGCCAGGCCGAGGCTGGTTCATTCCCATCGGTGGGCCGCTCATGTTGGATGGTGCCATGTTGGGACCCATCCCAGCTGGGTTCATACTCCCTGCCATACCGGAGGGCACTCGTTGGCCAGGTTGGTTCATGAACTGACTGTTGTAGGCCTGAGCAGGACCCATCTGGAAAGAGGAACACACCTTCAACAAAAGAAAGAGAAAAGAGTAAAATGCGACATGCATGTCTGACAGAGGTGAGCAGGAAGGGAGGAAAGGTATCAAGGTACGAAAGGGGAGGGGTACACGAGATGTCGCATTTCTACAGCAAACATCATGAAATACATTCATAGGTAGATTAGAGTTGAAGAGTATTCTACTATAAGATGATGAGATAATATAGTTGTTCAGCTCCATCTTAATCTATTAAATTAAAGTTACAAACAAATAAAAAAAAAATATATATATATATATAACTTTTTGAAGTGAAGAAAAAAAGAAAACAAAAAAAAAAGAAACAGCAAAGAGAACTCACTGGGCCATACTGGTTTATGTCCTTATTCTGAGTTTCTTGCAACGCTGCCACTGTGGCAGTTGCTGTGGCGGTAGCAGTAGCAGCTGCAGCAGCAACGGCAGCCGCAGCAGCTGCAGCGGCAGGCTGGGTGAAATCTGTGGGTGGTCGCGAATGAGGTGGCATGCCCATGCCAGAGGGGTTATTCGGTCCACCAGGATAGCTGGGAAAGACAAACAACTTACATTGTTAGGAAAATATGACAACATTTAATAATGCACAATATTAATACTAATTATCTCACAAAGCACTAGTATAAGAATGTGGAAATGGCTAAACACATGTAATCTGTATTATACTAGTTTGGATGTTTGACACAACAAGCATAGGACAGAGCATTCTCCCTAAAGGTTGTGCCATAGCACTCTACTTTAACAATTCAAACTGGGTTCTTACCTTCCTCCAAATCCTCCTCCTCCCGGATAATTTGGACGTCCGTACATGCCTTGTTGCATATAGGGCTGGTTGGATTGGCTCTTTGTGGAAAATTGCTGCTGTTGCCCAGCAAACTGAGGAGAATTCATGCCAGCACTATTGCTGTTCATGCCAGATGCCATGGGGTTGCCAGCTTGATTCAAAGGATTGTTTGCGTTAACCATTGGGTTTCCCAAAACCTAAAAGACAAAAGAAAGAGGTGAATTTGTACTGTAGATACTCAAAGTGACCACATATCAAATCACGTTCTTACATAGGAAGTCATTACTTACCTAGTATTATATTATTGGACGATACATTTGCTATCAGTATGTACTTTAAAATAAATAAAACTGGTCTATACATTTCTTCAGAATTGTATATCCATTACATTGAGAATATTGAAGTTTTCTCCTGGTTGTAACACATAGGCACACCTTCAGTCTCTCTGCCTAGGCCAGATCCTAGCTCCACCCACCATGAACGGAATGATTGGCAGCCCAATTAAATTACTGCTGTAAAAAACCTACTTCTGCTACAGGTTTCTGCACATGCCCTCTTCCTTACTTATCAAGCCTGGTTATTAATTTACATATCTTTTTGGATGTTTTTGGAGTTCACAAATCTAGACCAAACATGATAATTTGGACTATCCCTAGTCCAAACTCCAGCCAGTTTTCAAGAGTTAAACATTTAACTTACCTGGCCGTGATTCCCCACCCTCCCCCTCTACACCATCACCAGCATCATCGATGGCGTAGGCGATGTGGGCCAGGAAAGCGACGCTCCTCCATTAACATAGAGGTCTATGTTATCGCCCCCCTCATCTTCTGCATCACCGTGGCGCCAAAAGCGGTCAGCGTCCTGCAGCGATGCAGAATTGCTGCAGGCTCGCATAGCACAGGCAAGTATGCCTTATCCCAGCTGAGTTTTTTTTGAGTTTGTTCAGGCAACTCGCTAAGGAGGTTCATTTATGGAAGGTCCTTTCCCCTTGCAATTATCTAGGTGGAGTAACGTCTATTTAAAGTCCTCAAGATTTGAATTTGATATACCCCCAAAAAATGTTTTCCTTATAGAGAGTGGTAAACGTACCTGGCTTTGTGATGTGTTTGTGACTCCCCAAACTGTAGTAACCACTGAAAGTGAACCTGGGGGCTGACTTGCGTTCTGTTGCCAAGGGACAGAGTCGTAAGGGAAAGATCCATCACTACAAAAAAAAAAATTCAATTACAATGTTTGAAAACCATTTCATGTCCAGTCAAGTTCTACATTATTCCAATAAATATCTAAGACAAAGAGTTTTGAATGTGTATGTCCAGGTGTTCAGGTTATTACAATCACATATTATGACGTCTACTTACCTGTGGGACAGGGATGGTTTCATAGAGCTCAAAGAATTCATGGGGGGCTGCATGGGGAGTTTCCCAGGGGGGTCGCTTTGTCTGTTCTTCTGGTGACGTAGGAGGAGGAGCCTTCCCAGCTCTTCACACCACGAAGAAAGGAGGGCTGCAAAAAAGGTGAGAGTTGCTCTTTAATTCGCTGAACCAACATGAGTATAAAGCAGGTAAAACAACAAATCACAACAGTCAGGTCTACGCAAAAAAAACAAACACTTGTGCCTGCTAGCAAGTTGAGTGATCCCATCTTACCTACCCTACAGACCCAACAGAAAAAGTCAACCACATTTCCATCTGGTCCAGTGCAGGTGTGATGCTGCTGATGCTACCCCAGCACTATCCAACAGATTTACAGCAAACACAGTGCATTGTGCCATCCATCTTTTTGTGTTTAAAAATGAGCAAAGCAGGGAGGGGAATAAAGGGACGGAGAGAGGCGAAGGCTCAGCATGATACATGTGGCTCTGACACGTACAGACAAAAAACAGACGGCTAACAGGACCATAGCAGACACTGGGGAGCGCACGCACACGCCTCTGTAGTGTCACACTTGCTGCCTCTACCCTGCAGGCTGAAAAGGCAGCAGCACGGTGTACACAGTAACAATGACAATGATGTAGTCTAACAGAAGGGGAGTGGCGTATATTGCTACAGAGCAGATATAGAGATCATACTACAGATGTCAATCCCCACCGGCTGCCATTCAAAGCACGCATTACGCTCCACTCTTTCACTGCCGGTGGCGGGTTATTTTACCATCGTTTTTGGGCAACCCAAAACAGTGATCAAAAACAATCTTTATACCTAAGCCTTATTATATTTGTTGTATTCACAGCTTACCTACAAGCCTTTTTTTTTTATCAATGACATGCAGCGAAATGTGGGATTATTTACTACCAGTTTGGCACAAATGATCGGAAATCTTATGAATGGTTCTATCTCATTAAGATACAAATTTATGTATTCCAGAAGCACTTCCCAAGCCGTACACTAGAGGGCAGAGCGTCCTAGGGATAAAGACCACTTGTTGTCTACACTTTGCGCACCTAGCTTAGGTATACCTTTTACTGTTTACAAACTTCTAAAGTGCTAGCTCCCGGGGCTAGAACCATCAATATTCGTAGCGGTTAAAATTTTATTACATCACTGGGGTGGGCAGACAAATGGTGTTAACAGCTCTCAAGTTAGTTTTAAACACAAATAAAAACAATACAAAACATACCCATTACCTAAAGAAAACAAATAAAACCGCAAAGCATAAAAAGTCAATTAAATGTTAAAAAACATCAGCCTATGGTTACATTATAATCTTAGACTTTTGGGGGGTTCCAACATAAGATTGTCAAAAATCTAGTTGTGACCTATTAGAGACCAGAAATTATTATTATTATTATTATTTATTTATATAGCGCCAGCATATTACGCAGCGCTGTACAATACATTAGAGTGGAGATGCAACACAATATGACACACAAGATGCAACACAATATGACACACAGGTACAGGTTATGACACAGGAGGGGTAGAAATCTAAATAGGATCTCCATGTTCCTCTGCGCCGAGACATATGTCATTAACGTTCACCAAATTCTATATCCTTCCTATAAATATATCCCAGAAAGGGGTCTTGTAACGCAGATGTTGCGATTATGTATGTCCGTGATCACGTATAAAAGTTGCTTTATCGCCAAGACAGATAATTGGAATAAAAACAGTTTTTTAATGAGTTGCAGAGCCTGGAAATACATTAGAGGCTGTCACATGGTACATTATGAACTGTCAAAGCATACATGTATTAAATTAAATCGAGAAGAAATCCTTCCACTCCGTCTCTTGGTTATACATGGCATTGCTTACAGCTGGTAATTAGCATGTCAGGAATGAGTTAAAGCTGCTTAGTAC
>CM070037.1:22495173-22507807 GCA_036250615.1 Ptychadena robeensis
CTCCCCTCCCCCTCCTGCTGTATGCTTACAGAAGCTGACTGCATACTCCAAAGCTTCAAGCTGGGTGGATATGTGTGCGAGATGGGTATACAGCCGACTTCTCTCTGTACACCATATGGCTGATTAACTTGTACTGCGGCTGCATGAAACCAAGCCTCGCCTATACACACCAACTATAAATAGATAAGGCAAGGGGCAGAAAGAGGCCTCTGCTGGGGGGTGCAATGTGCCCCCTGCAAAACCTGTTCAGTCAATGGTTAAAGGAACAGCGCCAGACCACTTTCATTTTTTTCCGCCTGGACACATATGACTCCGTTTCTAAATGGTAATCAGTAGCCTATTTCATTAACACCACAGACAGATCCATACTTTGATTTGATTAACGACCCTAAATGAAACAGTCTACGTAATGCTGAGCCTATTACCCGATTCCTGCATGACTATCGGCAGTACACCGATCTACGAGACAATCCGTGACTATAGTACATGGGCGGGATGTCACAAATGGGAATAGGAACCCAACAGAAGTCCAGATTCCTTCACAGTTTCATCAAACGTGCACGTGAAAGGGATCATGATGTTTAATTTAGACTTCGGAGTTGCTTCAATGCTCTTGTTTTGGATCATACAATGGTGCTTTTAAGCCAAGTCTCTAGTGGTCCCTTGAACCTTTAGCAGTAGTGGATTGATCTCCAACCTTCATTGCCAAATGTAATACTTTACAACTAACCACCAATGTAAGGGATCTTTTCTACATATATAACATGTTTATATCCAACCTTCACTGCCCAATACTTCACAACTAACCACCAATGTAAGGGGTCACGTCTACATTGACTGCCAATATTACATGTTTATATCCAATCTTCTCTGCCCAATGTAATACTTGAAAACTAACCAACAATGTAAGGGGTCACTTCTACATTGACTATAATGTAGACAATATTAAATGTTATCTTCAGTTTTTCAGGCCATGCATTATGTAAAATGGAGCTTCTAAGCCAGGTTTCCTTCTAAGTTTCTAGAGGTTCCCCGAACCTTGAGCAGTAGTGCATTGATCTCCAACCTTTACTGCCCAATGTAAGATTTTATAACTAACCACCAACATAAGGGGCCACGTCTATTCTCTTTAAGATTTTCTTTTGTATATGGGGCATACATTATGTGGAACAGTGCTTGTAAGCCAGATTTCCTTCTAAGGTTCTAGCACTTCCTTAAACTTTCAGCAGTAGTGGATTTATGTCTTACCATCATTGACCAACGTAATACTTTACATCTAACCACCAATGTAAAGGTCACATTGACTGCTACTATTAGAGGTCACCAAGCATAATTTTTGTTCAACAAAACAATAATATTAAACTTTCTTCTTCTTCTTATTCATCTTGCATCTGGTTGTTACCAAAATGATCTGCCCTTAAGTATATTGATCGTGTGATAATGCACCATTGAGATGTAGGTAGAATCTCCTCTAGAAAAGTAGTTGAAGGGTTCCTTACTTGAGAAGGACTGATGTAGAGTAAAGGCAGAATGCTCAGATTTGATATTTTCCTTAAAGAAACGTCTTACATAAAACTTTTTGAAGAATACTGGGAATATAGATAAAATAAAACCAATCAAAAGTATAACCAGTACTTTTTAATAATATAAGTGAATGTCAATGTCTGAGTGAATATCGCAAGATGCCAGGCATTCCATGTGTGAGGAATCTTCTTTTGTGGCCTCCTCTGATGTACTGTAATTTCCCTTAGTTGCTTAGGATTGGTTTCCCTGATTTAATAAGCCAATGGGGAAATTTGTAACTGGAAAATAACAGAGGCACGCCAGTGTTGAACTCTCATGTAAGAAGCTTGTTCTCTGGTTGTCATGCTTTGGTGGATGAGTCACTGAACCAAAACAAGAAGGAATTCTGACTTTGGTTTACCGCAGGACAGTGACTCCAGTAACAGATACTTTCATTCTAGCAAGCCAGACAACTATAGGCATCTACATAGGGCAGCCAATATTGGTTACCTCCATACATTTCTCATGGCGGAGCCACCACCGATCCTCTAATTTCCACCAAGACAACCATTATCCAACCACTAAGGTCTTCTTCTGGGATGGTGGAATGGAAGTAAGCAAGGTCAGGTAGTTCAGTGGGTATTTCCCTGAGGCATTTGGCAGTAGTACATTTAGGTCTAAATTGCACAAAATGTGTGAACCTAAAAGGATCAATGATCCATATAATCATTAGTTCAGGAAAGAAAAACGATTTGTACTAATAACTAGTCCTATCCAGGTAAGCATTGATCTTGTGTGGTTACAGTTTGACAACAAGGTCACAAATAGCTAGAGAAACCTTGGAAATTCAGCCTCAACTGGATATCCAAGAAACAACGGAATACACTTCAAAAACCAAGGGACACTTTGCACTGGCACTTCCGCATTCCAAATACAGAAGGTTTCACTTCTGGGGTCGCAGACCTAAAATGGTTGAGGACCACTAACATAAGCTGGGCATACACGGCTTGACAATTGAGCTGTTCGAAGAAGCTCCAGCAATGGACATTAACCGTGATTTACAGTCATGTCCCATATCCCTGTTTTTGAGTGGGATTGATTGATGGCTGTGCCAGATCAAAGCGGGCTTTGATCTGGCACATATCTTTACGTGTATAGGCACCTTTACAGTCATCATGGAGCTATTGATCAGTTATTTAACTCAGGCCCCTCTTCCTATATACCTCTTCCTTATTTATAGATATTTTATAACATCAGTAGAAGGTTGGCAGGCTGTCAATCCACTGCTGCGAAAGGTGCTCTCTATCGCTCAGAGTATCGGCAGGCACCCTTTGTGTACCGGCCATTAGTTTGAATGGGGACGCCGGTCCCAATTGAAACTAATGGCATCGGCCAGAGATTTACGGACATGTCCATTCTCCAGCCAACCGAGCTTTGGTTCGACAGGGATCTGTAGCCATGTGGGCACCCTGCGATCGGCGGACGATTTTGTGGCAGATTTTGCCACCGACCGACGGCCGCGCACATCAGTTGGTGGCAAAAACGGCAGCCGCACGATGCGCGTTTGGGGACCTTACGCCATCAAGTTTAGGGCTCGTTTACAGGAGAGAATTTCGCAACTGCTCGGCGGAGCACCCATAACTGGCACCCATAACTGAGCATGTTGTATTGAACCAAACGCAACCCAAAGAATATCAAGCAGCACATTTGCATATAGTTCATACACCTTGAATATTATTATGTAAAATTATGACGCTTTTGGACATTGGTCCTGCTGGATTTCATTTACTTTAGTTTGTAGTGTAAGGCTATGTCTCCACAGCGTTGTTTGATCTGTCTGGAACCCCTACGTTAATAGCAGTACTTGGCGGGGGTCCCGACGGATCACATACACTTGATGATACTACCAGCCCGGCGGATGCTCTGTTCACACAGTCCCGACGTCAACGCTGTGGAAAACTAGCCTATAGGTGGCCATACATGTTCAGATTTTTGCGTTCAATGGAATGGAAATCGATTCCTGCCCATCTGGTACGATCGACCAAGTGATTGAAATAGAACACAAAATCGATCAAAAAGTAATTGGACATGTTGGTAAATTTTAGTCGATCGTACAAGTGGAATTGATTCCTATGAAGGAATCGATTCCACTAAATGAATTGATCGATTTTAAAATCAATGATTGAAAGAAAATCAAATCGACAACCAAATCACAAAATAATCGACCCCTGTATGGCTAGCCTAACTGTCTACCATCCCCTCTGCAGTCCGGCTATTGATAGGTTAATACCTGGCTACAGTTGACAGCAAGACCAATTAGGTCATGAAACAAAGGAAGACAAGAGAATGTCCCAGGTGACGTGCAAAGTGCCTCAGACGGCTCCTCCAGGCCTGGTTGGCAGGCGATGGAATTGATTGTTAGATGGATAATACAGCAAAGACCAGAAATAACATCCACCTACAGAGGAAAAAAAGGGGGGCAAATGCAGCAGTCATGTGCAGGGGGTGGGAGGACACTCGGAGATGCACACTTTATTCTAATGCCTTTTGTGCTATGCACTGACATACAATAACTGGAAATAAAGAACCACGATCCTAATGTATTTGCCAGCACAGATTCATAACATTTAAAGTACACACAGGGAGCGGATGATATAAAGACTTTCACCATACATCGAGATCCTTTGTAAATGTATAACGAGTCTGAAAATCCTCTACAAGAGCGATAGATGTAAATCAAAGTGTCAGGATGTCTCTGCCGCCACCAAGTTGGAGACAATGCTTGAATATCAGGTTTTTTTAAAAGCTGATCTATAAAATTGTTGCCCCCCCCCCCTTTTCTCACATCAAGAAGCCAAAGCAAAGGAGGAGGGGAGGGAAAAAAAAATCGCCGAGCTCAGACATGTGTCACTAGTTTAAAAATAGAAGCCTAGCATCCTCAAGGGAACAGTGTGACACAGAGACAGGAGAGGAGATGCTATATGAAATGACTCACTCCCATCCTCCAGCAGACAAGACTACGTGTGCAGGAAAGGGAACTATTATTACTTATTAGATGACGCTGGCCGGCACCCCCCCCCCAACATCTTTATTCATCTATGGACACCAGAGGAGGTACCAATCATGGAAAGGTGCCAGAAGACGTCATTTTATAGATATTGTTATGGTCGCACACTTGAGATAAAAGGATCAAGAATTTAGATGGTTGGTGACTCTGACCTAAAAAATGTGACTAACCCAGGCCATTCCTTTCCATAAGTATCATATCCCACCTCTTCCTCTGGGAATGTCTAGTGAAGAGATGGATCCGTGACAGTCCATCCCCATCATGACCATTAATGTAGAATGCAGAAGATCTGAGGAATGCCACCAATCAGTGTTTCCCAAAACTGTCCTTAAGTCCCACCAACGGCACAAGTTTTGTACATGGCCATTATCCATGGGTGGGGTATACTATCCTCACCAGCATGGATCATATGCCACAACATGAATGCTGGTGGGAATCAGGGAAAGGTTTAGAAAACAACTAGAAAGTGACAGCAGAGTTGATAAGGAGTGATATCATCACTTCAAAGATGGAGGCACCAAAGTCTCAAGGATGACCTCTTTCACTGTCCAACGAGGGTAAAATACCTCTATTTGTAACACAGAGAGAGGTCTCAGCCAGCTTGCTGTGCTATATAGGGCTGTATAAATCTCTGGACTGATGGAAACCAAAATAAAAACATATAAGAAGGTAAAATAGCCCCATTTATTTGACTTACATTTTGTTTGAAATGCATTCCTCTACAAACGCAGAAGACAGACCCTGATAGTCAGTGCTGGTTGGCCAAAGGCCATGTCATGGGATATATCCAGTTCATTACTACACAGAAGAACTGACTTTGTGGTGCAACATCTAAAGCTAGCCATACACGTGTCGGATTCCATGGGCAATTGATCACTCACCCGATCGATTCCGGCGATCTCAGCGGGAATCGGAGCTCCGATCAATCAGCCAATTAAGAGTATCCGATCGCTGCATACCACCTTGTCCCACGGATTCCTGGACGATTCCGTGTCCGATCACTTACTTCCCAAATGGCAACTCCCCCTGATGTGTGCTGAATCGGATCAGAAAGACCAACATGTTGGTTCTCTGTCGGATCCGATTCTGAGCCCCCGATCAATCGGACGCGAACGATCGGACAAGGTGGGCTGCACGCGATTCCGGCACGATCGTTTCGCGTGCACGCGCCCGGAATCGATCGTGCCGGAATCCGGTGGGAAGCCGACACGTGTATGGGGGCCTTAAAGGTCCTGAACAATCGATCACTGTGCATGTTCGATTGTTCATGACTTGAATGAAGCCACTTTCTTCGAGCGCTGTCATTTGAAGAAAGCTTGATCGAACAGGGAACCAACATGTTGGTAAATCCCTGTCCGGTTACCATTACTGTGGATGGAGACCAGGCTACTCATCCAAAGAATTGAATGGGAATCGATTGCGCAAAGTGGTGCATATCAATTCACATTCAATAGACGAATGAGCATTCATTGATCGAGGGGGTATCGACCCTTGTATACCCTAAAGGCCCCTTACACACATACAGAGTGGGGGCCGACAGATCAGCGATGGAGTGCAGCGTAATGACGTCATCATGCTGCACTCCGTCGCTTACAGCATTGGCGGGCACCCTTTGTGTCCCCACTGAAACTAATGGCAGAGATTATCGGACATGTCCGTTCTTTGGCCGACCGAGCTTTGGATAATGTCTTCGAGTTGAGTGATGTGTGTGTTGTCTGATGAATAGAACACCTAAGGCCGCCACACATGCACCAATCAGCCGCCGATCGGTGGTGCCCACGTGGGGTGACAGGGATCTGTCGCCCCATGTGGACACCCCAGTTCGCTTGGTGCGTGTGTGGTGGCCTTAAGAGGTCTATTTATCAGACAACCCAGTGTATCACCCAACTCAAAGACATTATGCAACTTCAGGTAGACTAGAAAAGAGGTAAAATACCCCACATTGTAGGGATAAAACCAAACAAGACAAAAATCCATTGAAGGGATAAAACCAAACAAGACAAAAATCCATTGAAGGGATCATCATGTGATCACTAGAATTATAAATTTTGGAGTCGTCAGCCTTTGGAAATCCATAAAGAAGGGCTGTTGTACATTTTGTGTGCGACCAAAATATTTGTAATCGGAATATACTCATTAAGAGAAGATTAAAAAAGAAGATATGCCAAAGCTGTTTCAGTGTAAAGACAGAGCAGCTTTTAAATGTTTGAGTATTTAATACAGTAAACCATGTGGTGAGGAAAGTGACATTGTGGCTGGGGTCTGAAACCACATTCTCCTCCTCAGCCAAACATGGTCAGAAATCTACACCGACCTCACAAAGCTCATATCCTGCCAACTAGAAGACCAGTGAACCAAGAAGACTAAGAACCAGTGTTTCTATGTAAATCTTAAATTATCGTTCACTTTGACCTCCAAAAATACCAATAGTTACCTGTAAAGCCACAAATCCCTTTCCTCCCGCAATGCCTGAACACAAAGGCTCCCACAACACCAATGTTTGCTATTGTGAGATGGATGGACTATGACTGCATATCTGACTGCTCTCCAGCCAACTAACACTGGGATAAAGCCTGGCACAAAGGTAAATCATCCCCACATTTCTGTCACACCGGGTTTCATAAACTAGACCACTAGCAAGAGTGTACCTGTCACCGATACAATATGGAAATAGCCATTCTAAAAATAAAGCCTATCAATTCTTAATGACATCACCGACTCAACGGTGACATATAATGCATACTGTATAGACTGAACATGAAGCCAAGTATTTTTCCCCATTCTTTGTTCTAAAGACCAGGTGCCCAACCTGCGGCCCTTTGGGCGTTCTTCTGCGCCCCCCTTCAGTCCTCAACTTGCGGCCCCCAAACTGTAAATGCATAGGAACTCACCCGTCGAAACGAACGTTATGTGTCCCATCGATATCATCAATGGGTTTGATGATATCTATAAGGCAAATAACCTTTGATGACACAAAATGTTCATTACCATACAACAGTGTTAACTTATGCGTGAAGTAGAATTGAAAACAAGTTTTGTTACATAAAAAATTAAAAACAATGTCTTCTAGCTCTGCATATTGTCATTGATTCATTATAAAAGATAGATTATTATCTACCATACATCGAGATCCTGTGTAAATGTATAACGAGTCTGAAAATCCTCTACAAGAGCGATAGATGTAAATCTATTAGATTGAAAATCTTATGTGCGGCCCTTTAGTGATGCTGAGGGCCGCACTTGTGGCCCTCCATATCAACTCAGTTACCCACCATTGTTCTAAAGAGTAAGTTGTCGACCCTATTGTAAGAATTTAATAAAGTTAAGAAGAAAAAAAAACGAAGGGCATAAAAGATGATGCTGGTGGAAAATACTAAACTATATTTAAAGACATTGAGGTTACTTGTACTAATGACCTGAGCTAGAGGTCAACAGAAGTGATCATGGGCTCCCAAAGTGAACTATTTTTTGATTCAAGTCCTCCACCACTCAGAATCACAATAGGAAATGGAGATTCCATTGCAATGGAACTGTTGCAGAACTTATACACAAGAAAAGTGCTTGTTCCCTCAATTTAGAAGTCCAACTTGGCTTGACTTGTACCCTTGAGGTGTACAGAAAGGGATTTTTTTTATAGCTGGCTGCTTTTGAAATCCTAAATTGTAATCACTTGGCCAGTTAATTACTGTTTGTCAACAGTTTTCTTGAATCTGACAAAAATATTTCGCTATTTAGAACCCCATGGGCTTTGAATCTCTCTTACAGAAGGGAGTTCCCGATTCTAACCACATGCCAAATTTCAGAAAGAAGTTTCCAGACAATTTAACCCTTTAATTACATCACAGGCCATTGGCATTCACCAAATATCTCTAGATGCATATCGGCTATTAATGGTTTCTCAATTACTAAAGCAGGGTACAGACGGCTGGATATTCAAGCCGTCCGAAGTACCCTGAAGCAGCGTGATGACGTCATCATGCTGCTGTTAGATATCGGAGAAGCCGGGGAGAGTAGAACTGTCTCCCTGGCTCCTCCTCCTCAGCCGAACTTTGCATCGGACATCGCGTATTAACGGTCATGTCCGATAAGGCTGTTTTCGAGCGGGATTGATTTGTTCCGCTCGAAAACAACTATAGGGGCAGATTATATGGGTCAGATACATGGACGTGAGCGCGCATGGCGCTTGAAACAGCCATCGATTTGACCCATATCTCCACGTCTGTACCCTGCTTAAATCTAAGACCACTAATGAGGGCTATTGTACTCTACACAGTTATAAAGAAATTGCCAACTTGAAGATACTCTTGCACTGGTTTGTAAGGGTTTGATACCCGCTTCATCGATTAATGACATCATCACGCTGCGCTTAAGCATTTGTTGACAATGCATCTATCCCGTTTGATTACCTTGGATGGAGACCAAGGGTCAAGCGATACCATCTGAACAGGTATTTACTAACATGTTGGTTCCCTTTTGATCAAGCTTTTTTAAGAAAGGGTGGCCGCAATTAATACTCGAACATCCGATCACCACAAATGTGTGTGGTGATTGTATAGGAATCTATTGGAAATTCGACCTGTGTATGACCATTTTAAGGCACTTTAATAGTTATTGGGAGGTCTGACACTAACCTTTCCAGTCCTTTATGTGCATCGTGGCTTAGCCACAGTCAATGCGGTGTTGACATACGTGGGAGCTCCACCAAGTGAAGGCATCTGTAACCTCACTCACCAGTGTCAAAAATAATTAGCAATTATCAGTTGTGAGCAATATTTAAGATTGAGAGGTTAAACGATATGGCAGACAAGACTTGAGATCACACTGCAAGTCAAGTGGACTGCATGATCCAATGGCATGCCTAGGATGATGCCCAGCATGAGCTACAGGCAATAAGGAATGCATGTCTCCCTACTAATTAGAGGCCAAGGACCTCATTCAATGTGAATGAAAGGCCAGTCAATGTGTTATTTTTATAATCATGGACATACATCACTCAAACATACACATAACGTATATCAACACACACACTGGCTGCCAAGATTAGCGGAACTGTGTGAAAGGGCTCGTGTAGTAGTAGCGCTCCAAGCTAAAATCAGCTCTCGTAGAAACCTTTCCGAGATGTTCTGATCATTATCTACCATACACACAAGTGTCAGTGTAAACAGATCTGTAATGTGCGGCTCCGTTACATCACAACTCCAGAAGTGCTGCACTAACACAAACGCCAGTTAACCTTGTGATATCCTTGTTTGTGGCAGAAATCTGTTATTTCCCAACAGGGTCAAAATTGTGCTGCAATGTTCCTTCCCCCCCCAAGAACATCTGGTCTGCTTCTTACGTACCTGCTCATTCACACAGAGACAACATATGGCAGCAGAAGAAGTCAAAGAGCAGAGTCAGGCTAATGGGAGGCCACAGTCAGGTGCATTAGCACATATGCCTCTGCAGACCCCCGTGTAACCTGAGACCACCCCTCACCCACAATAGGAAAAGTCAGGGCAGCCAGAGCCATGCCGATCCCCCCTCATGACCAAGACGACATGGTACTAAAAGGAGGCCACATATAGAACACATGGAAAGTGAAATGTAGAGTTCATTATTGGTGGCATCATATGCTGCTCAAGATTTTCCTTCCATTCTCGGTTCAGGTTACCAAAGCAAAATCTGAAAATATATTTAACCATACTTCCGGATTATGCAATGGCCAAAAAAAGATTTCTCATCACACAGGCTCCATATCAGAACAGCATTAAACTGCCAGCTGCTAACACTTTTAGCCCAATTATATATATATATATATATATACACACACCTCATGGGGTCGCCCATGACCTTGCATATATAAAGAACATTTTAGGGGGAAAAAAGTGCCGTTGAGGTTGTTGGAGTCAAAGTTTTTAGCTTGGCACACATGCCAAACAATTACCCCTCCTGACGGTATGAATTTTTTTTTTTCATTCAGCCTTGATTTGCTTACAACACTTTTGTTGAATTTCCCTTCCTACAAAATAATTTTACCCTCCTGGTGGTGATCCTAAGTTGTTTTGTTGTTTTTGGTAATTATCAGTACCAAAAATGGTAACCCTGAGCGACACTTAATTTTCCTCAAGGTCATGTCACCAGTTAGCCTCCACTCCATAATGGCACCAGCGACACAAATCCAGGGGATACAGATGGCAGACAGGCATCAATAGAAGACACCACAAGCTTGTGTGGATCAAGTAAACAATCCCAAGTGTGGCTCAGGGCTACCATTTTTGGTACTGATAATCAACACCTAAACAATTTAAGCTGGCCATACGCCTTTAGATCTCTCTGTCAGATTTCCTTTAGATCTACCAACAACTATGTAGTATAGGTTCCTCTGCGATTGAACACAGGTAGACTTGATGGTTTTGAAAGTCAATCATATTCCATGGTTTTGGTAAAACAAAAGAGATCTAAAGGAAATCTGACAGCGAAATGTAAAGGTGTATGGGGACCCTTAGGATCACCGCCAGGGGGGTAAAATGAATTTATAGGAAGTAAAATTCAACAAAAGTGATGTAAGAAAATCAAGGCTGAAGGAACAAAGTCAGCAGAAATTTACCAAAACACTTTTGGTGGACCTGAACCTGTATCCACAGACATAGGCAACTGAAGTTATATGCAAGAGTCCAGCTTGGTAATAAAATGCCAAAGTCTCTTTAAAGGCCCCCATACACCTTACAATCTTTCCATACAATTTCTGTACAATCAAATTTTGTTCTACCAAATCCATGTAATGAGGAGCTTTCTTACCCTTCCAATCACTATGTATTCTATCAGGAAGGACCCTGCACTACATAGCAGTGATATATACCTTCCAATCACTATGTATTCTATCAGGAATGACCCTGCACTACATAGCAGTGATATATACCTTCCAATCACTATGTTTTCTATCAGGAAGGAACCCGGCCCTACATAGCAGTGATATATACCTTCCAATCACTATGTATTCTATCAGGGAGGACGCGGCACTACATAGCAGTGATATATACCTTCCAACCACTATGTATTCTATCAGGGAGGACCCGGCACTACATAGCAGTGATATATACCTTCCAATCACTATGTATTCTATCATGGAGGACCTGGCACTACATAGCAGTGATATATACCTTCCAATCACTATGTATTCTATTAGGGAGGACCCGGCACTACATAGCAGTGATATATACCGTCCAATCACTATGTTTTCTATCAGAGAGGCCACTATACTACACAGTTGTTGGTAGATCTAATGGAGGTTGTATGGATCGATCTTAAGGTGTATGGGGGGCTTAAAGTAGTGAGTGGTCAATGATCATCTGTTCGAGATGTTTGAGAAGGCATATAGAAAGAGTCCAGAGATGGGTAATGAAAATGATAAAAGTCTGAAGGACAACCGAACAGGAGAAAGGAGAGACACATCAATACATTCTGAGAATCATTAAGGATCAGGAGGGTAGGTATGCTCAATATGAAGATCATTAACACACAAGATCCCAAAACCTAGCAGGAGGAAGTAGTGGAGGCCCAGCATAGGTAGTAGAATCCATGGAATGTTTGGTCTTCTGCAGCCACTCCTCTATGTTTCTATACTTTTTTGCAAATGCTATACATAGTTTATACATAGTGACATTGTATATCTCTTCTACAGTAAAGGATTCCTGCCTTTCTGCTGGTGAAACATGTAATAAACTTTGCACTGAGCTATACGTGCTGACATTTGTAACAACAGTTTTTTCAACTTTTAAACTTTTCAAATAAGGAATCTAGTTTCATTTTCAAAGAAACTTAAATCTCAAACTTCTTAGCAGAGTATTCAAAACCATTATGTCAAAAAGGAAGTTGTTGTTTTTCGGGGGTGGGTAAGGAGAGTTGTTAAGGGTGTGTTGGCTAGAATGAGAAACCATGAAGCTGATGTGCCGAGAGGTGAGCATACCCTGCCTAGTGATACATGTTACCAACCAATGAAAGGAAAATAAAGAATTATAATAAGTAGAATAAAGCTAGCCATACATGGTTCAATTGACATCAAATCGATCATCAATTCGATCG
>CM070037.1:22509094-22521738 GCA_036250615.1 Ptychadena robeensis
TATACACACACACACACACACACACACACACACACACACTACATATATATATACTCATGTATAAACACACTCTGAAAGACAAGATTATGAGACAGTCAACTATTATTATCCTGCTGTGTCTGGGCCAATTCCCAAACCATCAATGCAGGGCCAAGCTGGCTGTCTCTTCTGGAATTGACATCTTGAAACATACACTAGTAAGAGGACCACGTGATGACAGCATGCTGGATGTGTGATTGCACAGCACTGAGCCGGCTCTGCTATATCATTAGAGATGCAGTGCACAAAGAAATGACAGGACAAGGATACTGCAAGCAAGCAAAACCAAGACCTCGGCTCACAGATGCCTCGTGTTGTTCAACAGAAGGACTCTCCATGATCGCTGATACTTAACCCCAAGTACAACCGACACTGAAAGGTTTAACTGAAACATAAGAGATATATACACAAATGGGTCTCAAGCCAAGAGGTCCAGGTCTCAGGCCTGTAAGCCAATACATAAAGGTCAAAGGAAAGGCGGTCTTCATATAAACACCTGGATATGTCTGTAGATTTCCAATTCAACAGCTGTACAAACGTAAAATCTAGTGACTGCCAAGTTGTTTTTGAAGACAATGACAATAATACAATGAATGCCACAGACTCCCTTGTCCAACCTCAAGGGGACAACTGATTGGCTTTATTGAATTGTTCAGGATGTCATCTCTTCTTGCATAATTTAGCTCCATGAATGGTCATCTGCTCTCCTCCTTCCTATAATATGCATGCTTAAGGATCCACGAAAAAAAAAAAACAATGCGCTCCATTATTTTTTAGGTCCTAAATGCAATCTGAACATGTATTTTACACAATGTTGTACATTTAGAATCAGTTGAGACATATGTCCCTCAAACTTCAACTTGAAGAACTATTACTATGACTGGTAGATGCAACTGGGTAGTCAGGCTTAGGGATCTTTGTTCAGTCTATGAGATATAGTGAAGCAGCTTGTGGTTTCTGAGATTGGTTACTAGAAAATCTGTTTTTCTGTTGACCTCTACAGTACTCTGTGATGTCCACAACGTCATTGCTAAAGGAAAGCCATCTTTATTAATACATACCGTACTTTTGGACAAACTGATGAAAGAAGAAGAAGGTATTGGCTTTCACACATCAATTTATATTAATATTATATAGTCTGTGTACTCAACCACAAAAGCAGACATTAAAAAAAGTTCAACGCTCATATCTTTACTGAACACAAAAAAAGATGCTTTGGTGGAAATGGATGTTTCAACAGAATGCTTTGGCCAACTTCCTTGTCATGTCGTATCACACTAAAGCTAAAGGGTGCTTTAAAAACCTTCAAGAGAGCAGTCCAAACAAAGCTCAGTTAAAGCTTTGTAAATGCCTCCTTACATGATGCTCCCCAAGCTGGTGTTTATCATTTAAAGCCTGTGTAAACTTGGCTGAATATACACTCTTGGGTGTACTGAAGGAATCAACAGGGATTTCCATAAGATATTAATTTTTATATAAGGGTGGTTTTCAAACTAGATTTCCATAGATATAAGATGATTTTAGATTATGAGCAACCACCCAGGACCGAGACGCTTGGGGTTAAGTTGGATAACGAAAAGCCACCCAAGATGCCATATAATGTCCATGTTCAACCTTGGCACTGTATTTAAGGTCTGCTCATAATGAATGCTGATTGCTAACCCAGTGTGGAACAATCAGGAGCATTCAGATCTCTATAAGGATCCCCATACACAGGGCAATACTGGCTCCATTAATAAATGCTCAAGTTGATTGGATGGTGAAACTATGCGCATCACTTTGCGCAATCGATTCCCATTCATAAGGCAATCGAACAGGCAATTACCAACATGTTGGTCAACTCTTCAGCCTCTCCTACCCATCTTCTTCCTAACATCACCACCATGCCAGTCCCATCCCCCCCACCTATTGTATACCTTGTTCCCCAACCTATTAGATTGTAAGCCCGTCCGGGCAGGGTCCTCTACTCCTATGTCCTACCTGTACCTGTGTGTTATTGTGTGTTTGTATCTCTAATGTATTGTACAGCGCTGCGCAATATGCTGGCGCTATATAAATAAATGTTAATAATAATAATAATAATAATCATTGGTTCCCCGTTAGATCAAGCTTACTTCGAGCGGGATCAATCAAAAGAAGGGTGGCCACGTTTGATCAATCACTTTGCACATGCTCAATTGTTCAGGAACTGAACTAAAAATCAACCTGTGTATGTGGACCATTTTAATGGTATAGCACTACTATCAAACTATTATATGTCCTATATGGCTCCAGTATATCCACCAACACAATCTCCAACTCTGCGTCTCACCAACTCTCTCAAACCTTCAAATCTTTTAGTAGGTCCTCACACCAGTTAATGCTGATTGGGCAAAAGTAATTTAAGCTGGCCAGGGTACAGACGGCTCACTATTCAAGCCACCCGATGTTCCCTGCAGCAGCGTAATGACGTCATCGCGCAGATGTCAGCTCTGCTCTCCGTGGCTCAGCCGAAGCTTTGCCTGGAGATCTGCGGTCTCTATGCAAAGCATCGGACATGGGCCGTATTTATGGTCGATATGGCTGTTTTCGAGTGGGATTGATTTGTCAATGGGGGCATATTATTAGGACCAGAGAGATGGTCGTGAGCGCACACGGCGCTCAAAACGGCCATCGATTGGCCCATATCTTAGAGTCTGTACCCTGCTTAAGGTTCTCTGCGATTGAACACAGGTAGACTTGATGGTTTACAAAGTCCCTCATATCACATGGTTTTGGTAAAACAAAAGGAGATCTAAAGGAAATCTGACAGAGAAATCTAAAGGTGTTTGGGGGGCCCTGAGGCTGTCTGTGACAATCTTCATATGACACACACATAACATTTTATCTATCTACTATATCTTCCATCTACCAATGAACTTTCAGCCTCCAAAGCTTGATACCCTGCATTAAACTTTTGATCACGCTGCTGTGTGTCCGCTTATGCCCAGTCTGCTAGAAGTTAATCCCAGAGTCCACCGACCATTATCCAATCCTTTGCAGTTGTTCAAAAAATGCTGACACGGTTTTTTTAATTGTGCTCATCTCTAGGCTGGTTGGCTTCCTGTGCCATACACTCTGCACCTTGAGGTTACATGAAAAACAAGCCTGTCATAGCATCATGTACAGCCGGCCAAACCTGACAACGACATAACACTGAGGTCAATAAAAAAAATCTTCAAATCAAATATTATTTCCAACAAAAGCGGGCATACATGGCTAAAGCAATATACGTAGGGTAGAAAACTCCGTCTCCGTCTGGTTTTTAATGATATCTGGGACAAGGTTTTCTCTCAAAATGTCTCAAAACCAAAATGAAGGAAAATCTCCAACAGCAACACAGAAAATAAAAAGTATTACGTATATGAAGGTTTCAACCCCTTCCAGCTTTTTATTGCTGTCTGTCTGCTCTAGATTTTCCCTTACTTCCTGTCCTAGGTGTCTGCCAATGCTGCTCTGCTCCTTCTCAACATCTCAGCTAGAGACTCAAAGAAAAAGATCAAAAAGTTTAGAAACTTTGTGATAACTCTTGTTTGACACCTTGTTGTATAAAAGCCATACTTCATGTCAAGTCTAGCACTGATGTTGAGAACCAACTAGTATTAATGACCAGAAGGTGTATGATCCAATTAGGGCTAAAGCTGGCCATACATCTTTAGATCTCTTTGTCAGATATCCTTTAGATCTATCAACAACTATGTAGTGCCGGGTCCTCTGCGATTGAACACAGGTAGACTTGATGATTTAGAAAGTCCCTCATATTACATGGTTTTGGTAAAACAAAAGGAGATCTAAAGGAAATCTGAAGAGAAATCTAATAAAGCCCCCCCTACACCTTTTGATCGCTCTATACAATTTCCATTAGATCTACCAACAACTATGTAGTATAGTGGCCTCCCTCCTATAATACATAGAGATTGGAAGGTTTAGAAAGATGCTCATATTACATGGTTTTGGTAAAAGAAAAGTTGATTGTACAGAAATTGTGTGGAAAGATTGTAAGGTGTATGGGGACCCTATCCAATATAGGTCTGTTTCTTCTTCTTGTTTTGAATCATTAGCACAGAAACTAGTACTGGGTTAAAAGACTAGCAGATGTTGGCTTCAAGGTCTTCTCATATACGGTTGACCTCAAACTGGTCATAGTATGGCAGATGCGTCAGACAATGACAGGAAGTGAAAGTTTCACATTTCCTATTATAATTGGATATTTTCCCGGTTTTCTCTACTACTTCCAGGTGAGAGGAAAGCGCTAAGTACTTTGTGTGCAAAAGAAGACTCGTCCAATGCGGAGAAAGTGCCTGCTGCTGCATGAGGATAAACCTCGCATGGTCCAATATCAAGTCACAACTTTGGGGCTATGTACCGCCGTGGTTAGTAATTTTCTGTCTTTTAGGTCTCGTTAGCAGATTAACCCCTTACGGAGATGATTTCTTCATTGATGCCTCATTAAAAACAGTAATGGTGAAGAGTGTAAACGACGTGCAGCCCGGCACAACAAATTAACCAATAATTGCTGGAGGCTAAACAGAAGTCCCGGAGATGAAGGGGTTAAGCCACCTGGCCCATTGATATGCCAATTTGTAAGGCAGTAAGAAAGGGCTGCAGACAGGCTCTATTCAGCAGGGTCACTTTAAAAGAGCCCAATTTCTAAGAGACAATAATCTCATCACAGTGGGAAAACACAGAACAGCAGGAACTGACCAGTATAAGGGCAGATAGCTGGTGGGGGCAGGGAAGAGAACCCCCCACCCCCCCAGTACTAACATCCACCAAGTGATTTTTCACACTCTCCAAACCTTAAATAGAACCTGCAAAAACATCAAGGTTAAAACATTTCTACAAAGTCCTAACAGATTGAGAAGTGAGGACAAGACATTCATTAGAGGGTTAAGCACACCACCGTGCCAGGGAGGTGACAGAGCAAAACTCCGCAGCCAGCAATAAGAACTGGAAACTTTGTCAGCATGCCGATCCAAACCGTCTGGATTCTAACTCAAGTGAAGTTGAAGCCAAGTTCTCCATACATCATTATCACTGAAAGTTAAAACGTACAAACCCTTCTCTATTTGAGCTCCCAAAAAAAGGGGCCACTGCTAAGAATTTACTACTATTGCCATGTCTGCAGCATAGACGCCAATATCAAAGATGCTACGCTGTGTGTGCGAGTGATATCATCGGCCATGGAGGAACCGCTAACTTGTCAACGTATCAGCCGCGGTTAGGAAAGTCCTGACACTACATTCGTTCTTTAGAAAGGTGGGATTTTTTAAAACCATATACGCCGTCATACTTTGAAGGGTGGGAAGAAGCCATGACATTTTTCTACATCCAACATCAGAAAGCCAGACATTAATCGCTGGCTCAGCGACTGGAAAAACGCAAAGCATCAGTGTTCTCCTTTTCAGTAGGTGTTGAAGAATGAAAATGGGAAGATTTGGATCACGGTCTTCCTTGTAGACTGGCTGATATAACTATTCTTGATAAGTTTGGCAGGAGTTTTGACCAACTTCTTTGGGCCCAAAAAAGTGAGCCTCGGAGAACAGAGAAATCAATCATATACACAGCGGCTCCCATACTAGAGCACACAAAGGCCTCTTCTAGAGGATCAGAACTTGTTGAAGATGATTCCATTGGTAAATTGAGGTGCCAAGCTATCTTGAATGAGAGTTGGGCATGGTTCATCCTAACAATTAACATTAGGCTGTCCCATCCCCTATCTATACTGAAAACCCCTATCCCCATCCTCTGTCCATACTGAAATCCCCTATATCCATCTATACTGAAATCCCCTATCTCCATTTCAGTATAGATAGAGGATGGAGGTAGGGGATTTCAGTATAGATGGAGTGCAACATTGCGTTCTATAGATCTTCATACATTAGGCTAAATTCACGTTTTTGAAGTTTATGTTCCATGCAGGCCAACTGGGGAAAACTTTGCCATTCTCAGGATAACAGTAAAGCTGGCCATACACTATTTAGATCTCTCTGTCAGATATCCTTTAGATCTATGACTACATAGAGTCCTCTGTGATTGAACACAGACTTGATGGTTTAGAAAGTCCCTTATATTACATGGTTTTGGTAATAGTAGAGTGTTGTACCGTGTTAGCCATCTATAAATACAGCAAGTTTGGAGTTCAAGTGATACCGTTTATTGGCTAACTGAAGTCATTAGAGAAGCAAGCTTTCGGGATATCGCAGATCCCTTCATGGTTTTGGTAAAATTAGATCTAAAGGAAATCTGACAGAGAAATCTAAAGGTGTATGGGGACCACAACCCTTCCTCTTCCAATGCTCCATAACATAGTGGGACATGCTTCTGCAGACCATAGAAAAAGTCAAGGACCATGATATTGATAAGACGTGATCAGGCCACAAGACTTCTGACAAGTTCAACAGGTATTTATTTTTCATCAGAACTCTTTTGCTGGTATATTTTAAAGTCCAAAAATTAAATACAAACAGAAATTCATTACAGGCGCTTGAATTGATCTGTCACTATTTTATCTGATCTGTCTCTCTATTTTTTGCTAATGGGTGATAGTCCAACAAGAACCTTCTGAATAAGTAGTCAGACATTTGTGGCTCTTAAGCAGGCCATACACAGCACGATTCCCCAGCCGCGTTGTCCGATCGATTGCCAAAAGGTGATGCAAGAATTGATGCGCACCACTTTGGGTGCTCGATCCCTGGCCAATACTTTGGATAGATGGTTGGATGGAAAGTTGGATCAACTTTTGTTCTATCAAAATCATGTAATATGAGGCGCTTTCTAACCCTTCCAATCACTATGTATTCTATCAGGGAGGACCCGGCACTACATAGCAGTGATATATACATGATATATACCTTCCAATCACTATGTATTCTATAAGGGAGGACCTGGCACTACATAGCAGTGATATATACCTTCCAATCACTACGTATTCTATCAGAGAGGACCCGGCACTACATAGCAGTGATATATACCTTCCAATCACTATGTATTCTATCAGGGAGGACCCGGCACTACATAGCAGTGATATATACCTTCCAATCACTATGTATTCTATCAGGGAGGACCCAGCACTACATAGTGTTTGGTAGATCTAAAGGACATTGTATGGAGTGATCTAAAGGTGTATGGTGGGCTTTAAGTCACAAATATACATTGATTGACCTATAAATATGTGAGCAGAGAGCCACGCATACTGACTGCATAGGATCAAACTTATCTGAAACTCATCTAAAAACAACCATGAACACGCGTGCGTGCAAAGCCTTATTGCTGCTTTACAGAGAAACCTTGAAAGTGTCTTCCTACTGAGAACTTTGCCTTCATGCATCTTCATGAAAAAGGAAGCATCAGCTCACATCTGAGAAATTGGTATAACCGGACATCCATAACCACATCTGAAGTCTAACAAGGAAGTCATGTATGTGTGTCAACTATGTCCATTCATTACAAATTTGTGTAAAGTACTTTGTAAAAGTTCATTTTGGAGTGACTTAACCTAACTACACACCTTTCAATCTTTTTCAAATTCCAAGTCTACCAACACCCAGTGCCTGATTGGATAAAGATTGTCTGGATAGTTCAGAAAGCTCCAGATATTACATTTGGTAAAATAAACTCCGACTGTCCAAAACTTTCACAGTGTAAACTGTAATGGCGGACGTAAGTCAAGTGGTCCAAAATAGAGATGGTCATGATTTCGAGTAAATTGCAAAGCCCCTGAACATGGTATAATCACTAAACTTCCTGGAGATGTAGAGAAGGGTTGGGGGTATACTACAAAAATGAAAGCAAGTCTCTAACACAAATAGATTTTTCACAAATAAGGTTCAAATTCAAGTCAAAATTTCGTAAATCTCAACTTCGACTTTGAACTTAATTTATGCAAAAACTATATGTGCTAGAGCAAAAAAAAATTTTTTTTCAAATGTTTCCACAACCATTCTCTACATCTCCAGCGATTTTTCAGACATCATTTTCAGAGGCTTTGCAATCAGCTCACAAAGTTAGCAAGTCGAAAAATTCAACCATCTCTAGTTCTAAATTCTATATCCCTATGATATGCAATATAACAACATGAGTCATTTCAACAACTGAAAATAAAAGTTTCTGCTGAGCATTTTTTTTGTTCGGAAACAATGACATAAGTTTCATATTTTAACAACTTAATGACAGTAGACAATCACAGAATTCAAGTACACAATATCAGGAGTTTTAATCATAGTGATCCCATAGTGACTGCCATATTAATCATAGCGAGGAGCCCCAGGTAACTGTCAAATGTAAAGGAAACTTAAGGCTGCCATTACTAAGCGACCTCTGACCTTGATGCTTTCTTAGTATTGAACTGGTAGAGTGTCAATGATTACAAAAAGTTTGGAGTGATGACTTTTACTGGCTGACTAAAGTTCTTAAACTTTTCAGATATGTCAGAGTAGTAGATCTGTAGGGATCTGATACATCCTGAAAGCTTGCTTCTTTAATGGCTTCAGTCCGCCAACAAGGAATTAGTTAAACCCCAACCTTGGACTGAACTTACATTTTAGAAAGTAAGCATTGGGCCAGATCTTCAGATCATCATCCTTGACCGTACAGAAGCCACTAGGCCAGGATGACCAGCAAGTATCTACCATAATCTAAAGTGATCAGCAATGGTGACATGGGGCCAATTGGATAACATTCTCTCCAACCAGGGCAGTGGACTTCTTCTCCAAGTACTGGTTGTCTGAACAGTAAGGCCATACAACCCTCACACTCTATGAAGAACATATTACAGGTATGATCTTCAAGATGATCTACAAACCCTATGTGGAGTATTGAATATCTTCAACTTGTGGAGTTATCTTGTTCAATGAATGTAACATAGCCAAAGCAGCTATAACTAATCAGTAACGTATACGCAAGAACATCAATAAAAGATGGTTAAACACAGCATTCTCCATAAAACACAAACTATTCTTTTTAGTAATCTAAACACACCAGATTTCCATGAAGATTTTGCAGCTAAAAATACTAATGATATTAGCAGCCCAGGCCAGTAGATATCAGCTCTGACGCTGAGATACATGAAGCTGCAGCCTAGAAGGTGGTACCTTTCTCTCCACCGATATCCATGAATTGTCACTACATGCAACTGCAGCATCCGGATACAGACTCTCAGCCAATAGGAGCCAGGCCTTGTACGTCAATGGAAATCCATTTATCTTTCTAATTCCCATTCCCGAGCACACGGAGGATCAAACACTATTCCCAGGAAGATGCAGAAGTCCTTGTCAGCATTTCACAGGTAAAAACAGCAGCAGCCGAGTCCTCCACAATGTCAACACATACAAAATGACACCCAGGTCAGTCTAAGTGCAAGGTGGGCCATTAGGAAGTTCACCAGTAAACTTTTCAAAAACTGTTAGGACATAAAAATATGAGGCAACACTGTATGATCATTAAACAGCAATATTACTAAAGAAGTGATACAATGCATATGCCTTTCACCCAAAAAGTTCTCCATAGTTCCAGTACTCATTCATTGAGTTGCTCAGTACTGCGATGAATGGCACTGTTGGTTGAGTTGAAATATGGAGTTATCTTGGATTGGGAAAGCCGGAGAGGGAACAGTCCCGTATTAAACCATTAAATAGCAGAGGGACCGTGCACTTGTTCTCTCCTGAACACCTTGAACCCTATAAGAGGCCTTCTAGGTGCTGCAGTCCCTTTACCACTGAATAGGTTAGGACCACCTTGCCAAACTCCTTACCATGGCATAATGCGCTGCATCTCTCCATCCACAATAACACTATTTAAAAACCATAAAGTCAATACACAACAGATTGGGGAAGAAGTCCTCGCCACCTCACACCCCCTCCTCCCTACCCCTAAGAAGAAAGCGACTTACCCACAAGTTTATTCAAACCAGTCCTGCGTCTCGCTACCCCCCCCCCCCCCTACCCCTCCGCTCCTCCTGTGCACCCCTCTGTGTCTTCTTTAGCAGAGGGGCACCACATATGTCTCAAAGCACTTCCAGGCAACGCAACCTCAAACAAAAGCCGGGCAGACCCAAGTCCTTCATTTCAGCACAAGACAGGCATGGTAGCTCCCATCGTCTCCCTCCCCTCTAAGGACACCCAGCTCCCTCGCTCTCCTCTCCTGCCTGTCCAGCTACTGCACAACACTCATCAATTATTAATTGCTTGTCTCCAGATTTCCAGGCAAAACCAATAACAGATGGGCTCCCTGCTAATGGCTCAGTGTGTACCAGCCAACTGGCTGTGTGTGTTTCCAGCCTCCAGAGACAATGGGGAAGAATCAGGTTAAGCCTCCTAACTTCACACATGCCCAGGCAGACACAATGTGGTTCCCCCCCTGGTGCAGCACTGCGGTCTGAGCCCCCCGGCTACCCAAGCCTTGGCAAAAGGTGGAGGGGGGTATAGGGAAGGCGTAAGCTGTACAAGGGTTTTGTCTCACCTCAGCACCATGCGGCAGGAATTTTCAAGCCTTTCCCTGTCTAGAGAGCTTGCTGTTTGCTGTTTCACACACATTCAACATACAGCAGCCATACACACACACACATACACACACTCACACTCAGGCAGCCTCAGTCATTTGCCAGAAGGCAGAGAAGAGAGACAGAGGAGGAGGAGGTGGTGGTGGTTGGGGGGGGGGGGGGGGGGGGGGGGGGGGGGGGGGGGGGGGGGGGGGGGGGGGGGGGGGGTGTAGTGGGAGAGAAAGGGAGGAAAGAAAAAAAACCCAAGCAGCTCACATTACAAAACTTACACCGAGGGGAGGTGCTAGGCACTATCCCTTTAACCCTTTCACTGGCACAGGCCACCATGGGGCGAGTGGCTCAGAGCCAAGCAAGTAAGCAAAACGCAACCCACTGCGCTGGTACGCCAAGGGCAATGGGCAAATACATGAATAAGATGGTTGGTTGTCCAATAAAGGATGGGAAATTAAATGTGGGGCGTCTGTCCAGCCCTCCCTCCCTCCTTACACCCTCCTCCCTGAACTTAGGATAGCACTGACTGCGGCTGCATTGGACATGCTAGCTGCCATTTAATCCATGATGGCACAGACCACACTCATTCACTACAAATGCTTTTCTGTGTTCTCTCTGCAGCCAGAGAGTCTGGGAAAGGGCATTGCTAATGAGGCCAGCCGCTGGGTGCCACCGTTCACATGGAATGCACTGCCAGGAGGGCAACTTATTTAAAGTGTAAGAAGGGTAACCTATGCTATAGCAAAGGGGCCCATGAGTAGGCATTACCAACCAAGTGCCAGGGTAATCTATTCATAAATATAACTATATTTACTACTATATTATTAAATATTCATATATATATTCATATATATATATATAAATTGTCCTCTGCTATACCGACCAGAAAATATGGGTAGATTGGAGGGTATGGGCAGCTTGGAGAGCATGAGCAGCATGGAAGGTATGGGTAGCTTGGAAAGCATGGGCAGCTTAGAGGGCATGGGCAGCTTGGGTACAGGTAGTTTGGAGGGTATGGGCAGCTTAGAGGGCATGGGCAGCTTGGGTACAGGTAGTTTGGAGGGTATGGGCAGCTTGGAGGGTACAGGTAGTTTGGAAGGCACAGGCAGCTTGTAGGGTATGGGCAGCTTGGAGGTTAAGGGTAGCTTTGTGGGTAAAGGTAGCTTGCAGGGTATGGGGTAGCTCAAGTCATGGGTCAGGGAATAAATGGATAGGCTAATCACAGTATCAATACATTTACTGCCAACAGGAAGTCACATTGATCTTTCATTCAGTTGACATTTAACATGAGCAGAAAATGTTTAAATTTTGTTTTCATTCTCCGTCTTGTCTGATTTAAAAGCTTGAGATCCAGTTCAGTGACTTTGCCCAGGTTTAGAGGATATCATCAGTCTGCTGCAGACAGGAGGCGGGATTTCCTCTGTCTCTTTTTACACAGTTCATTTTCACTTTGTACTAAGCTGCAAGGGGGAGGGGAAGAGCAGCAAAGGCTGATCTGTGTCAGACATTTGCAAAACACATCCTACAAAAGGCATAGTCACAAGCATTCATTTACATGATTTTGTATCTTTGAAGGGTCTCAAGATGATGCTTGAACAAACATGAGTGAAGCAAATATGCCCTGCTGGGGGGTACCTATAATTATTAATAAACATTTCTACATTGTACATGAATATAGAAAGTTTAGAGTTCAAGTGATGCCTAAAGCTGACCACAGACGTCTCGATTTCATGATTGAAATTCGCCCGTGGATGCAAGCTGCCGACCTGGAGCGACCTATCCATGTCACACTGCCATTACTTTGGATAGAGAGCAAGGTCACCAACCAAAGTATCGTTGGGGGATTTACACACATAAATGGTATGCTTTGATTACCCAAACGTTTGATGATCGCACAGGGATCTATAGGTCTATGGCTGGCTTAACATAGTACAAAACTCTACTATTACATTGAACATGATGACTGGTCCTCTTTGAAGAAAAGTAAAGCAGTGATGCCGATACATGTTAAGGGTCTGGGGTGCAGGTAAAGAGATCAGACGTCACTTGTTTGTTCCTGGGTCAGGCAACAAGCATTTTCAGGAGGCGGGGGGGGGGG
>CM070037.1:22521748-22548141 GCA_036250615.1 Ptychadena robeensis
CAAACTATACCATTGTATGTATTTATATGTGATGGCAGCACAAGGGTCCTAAACGCAGGCCCTCGGCACACATGGACGCTGGCTGGATTATCCACAGCCCGCGGAAACTTTTAATATCCAACATTTCTGGAATGGCCCAATATAGCCCGGATACAGATATCCTCATCTGTATGTATAAATAACTGGGCTGGTCATAAGGAAAGTGCACCATTGCGTTGCTCTCTGCCTGGTTGTGCTCACCAGCAGTATGTATGGTGGGTTATTGTCTAAGGAAAGGAATCCCAGCCTTGGAAGGACTAGTTCTTTATTGAAGGTGGGGGTGGGAGCTTTACAACATGAATCAGGCCAGAAAGAAGAGGCCATAAGACACACAAGCTGCTTCTCAATGGGAGCAACCTGAGTCTTGGCCAAAATGGGAGATCCTCACCGTGCTAGTCACAAAGATGTCGCCCAGTGTGCACAACTACGCAGCTATTTCATTACACTAATGTCTCTGGGCTTATTTACATAGGATTTCCATTACATGTCTAAAAGTGCCCATAACATGCAAAGATATGCACTAGACCGATGGCTGCTTTGAGCGCCATGAGCGCTCACGGTCAACTATCTAATGTATATCTAATACGGTGATCCCTGTTTTGGAGCAGGATCAATCAATCCCGCTAGAAAACAGGGATATGGGACATGACCGTAAATCATGGTCAATGTCCATTGTTTTGTATGGTGACCGTGGGTCTCCATGCTAAGCAGCGGCTGAGCTGGATGACACAGCAGTGCTGCGCCTCCAGCTCCTTCGATATCAGGTTTAAAGGCTGATCCATCTCACAGGCAAAGACCCGTGTATGGCAGCCTTGACTTGCCAGACAGACATTGCCCATTGTTATGAAAATAGTCATATAAATAGCAACTAGAATAAAGTGATCCATTATGCATATAGGTACCAGTTACATATTTGGGAAGACAGATAAACACAGTTTGAGGTTGTCATTTCCCACCCTGAGGGTGTACTGATTGAAGTTTTTGCAATTGCTAATCAACCATCACTAAAACAAAAAACTTGTACTTGAGATAGGCTGACTTACATGAAAGTTTAACTTGGTAATCACTGGCTTCATAACCAACATTATTATAGACTTACAGCTGAGAATAAAGTCTAGAAAGGGTACAAATGTCACAGTTCATACTCACCTTACATTGGGGTTCAAAGGCAATTGCTCCCTTATTCAGTATATAGTGCATATCTGCATTAGTGGGGCTCCCTCTAGTGGTGGAATAAAGGGGCACAATCTTTGGATCCCAAAAAATGAAACCCAAATAGCTAACTTTTACTTTGTTGTATAAAACTACCTTAAGCAAACCTGCAAGTCACCAAAATTAAAAATATTTGATTTACCCACCCCAGAAGAGCTTTTATACTAACCCCTCCCATGGCCTGTGTACCATTGTTGAGTTTCAATCAAGGATAGCAGCTTTTAGGCACTAGACTAGTTGTGGTGTATTAGTCAGTCCCAGTCCTAGTCCTGCCTAAAGCTGGCAGAAGTATGATGCTCTGGGCAATGTTCTTTTTGGAAATGCTGGTTCTTAACTCCTATGTGGAAGCTGCTTGGATAAAAACCACCTAGGTAAAGGATGTCACAGACGATGTAACCCCTTTATTGCACCACTTTTCCTGATGTGTAATAATCTCACCATACTGCAAAAAAAGTTGGTGGCATATTTTGTTGAACATAACAAAGAGGTCAAGGTGTTGGTTACCCAAACGCCCATGGAGGCCACACTTCACAATTTTCAGGACTGGTCAAAGGTCTTGTGGAGTCCACGACTTGATTGGTCAGAGATAAATAGGGAGCACTAGGGGACCTATAGAATTTAGTCTGGCTTCAATGTTTTGGCTGATCAGTGAATGGAATTGCAGGCAAGTTTAAAACCGATCAGACAGGTTTGTAAAACACGAAATTTGCTGTTCCCACCCTAGATGAGTGAGCAACACCTATGTGTAACTAATCCGTGCGTGTAGTAGGTTAGCATAGACTTTCAGGGCATGACCAGCTAACACATGATGCTACAAGGTATCTTACACTTACATGTTCAAGAATACCCTTTTCAGTTAATTACTAAAAAAGACCAATAACCCTAGCTGGGTTTTGGTTTATTGCAGTCAGGTGACTAGAAGACCAATTGTGATTGGTCAACATGGGTCCATGTACTTATTACTAAAACTTTTACAGACATGGTTGCATCTTGTTTGGCCCATTGGCTAAATTACAGATACCTCTATAGTCCAGTGATTTTGGAAGAGCCTGCTATAGATTCAAATTGCCATAAACTACACAACCTGCTTAAATCATTGCTGTACATTATTTCATATTATAAGGACAAGCCTATACAACACTTCAATTATATCAAATTAGACAAACCTTCCACTATATGTATTTGACATTAGATTTACAGGGGATAGAGAAGACATGGGCACACCACAGCCCAGGGGCCATATCCGGCCCATTTAGTTTTTCTGGTGTGCCGAACCTTATATGTTATGATGTTTACATTTTATTTAATTGAGTTTACACAACACTTCAACAATCTTCTCTTTGTCTGGCCCTTATGTAAAATTTATGAACCCATTGTGGTCAGCAAGTCAATAAGTTTGCCCACCTCTGTGTTGTATATGACAACTGTTATAAAGTGTATGGCCAGTCCAAGGTGGTTTGTGTGTTAATATATACTTGACAACTTAAAGCCTCACTATGGGGAATAGTTTAAATGACCCTGGCAGTGGGATTGCCCCCACACTTCAATGGGAAGCCCCTGACCCGGAGTTCTGGCCTATAGCTCTGAAGTGTATGTACTGCCAGAAAGTCATAACTGTGGAACCAGGGTTTCTGAATTCCAAGCGGAGTGGTGACCATAGCTTTAGTGTGCAAAAATCTCAAGACTACATGGACAGAAGTACAAATCCTTTGGTGGAAATAACGTCTTCAAGGGTATTGAAGTTTTGCATTTGACTAGGAGTTCAGCTTTAAGACTTCACATGATCTCAGGTACAGAGACGCTTTTATAGTGGCAGGTGTATAATGTAGAGCAGATTTAACCAGTCTGCTACCTAGACATTAACACTCTGTGGAGTTTAGCTCTTGGATAGTAAGACGTGACTACGTACAGGCTTAGCTAATATGCATTACACACAGTGAGTCAGCTGAGGGCTGGTTTATCCAGTTCAGGCTTGGATGCCGTCAATCCTTGTAGAACCGACATCTCCCATGTGAAGACACCAGGATAAAGCCCAAATCAGCCTATCCACCCTGAAGGGAACGCCTGTAGCTATGTCATTTCTGTGCCAGTCAGCAGAAAAAAATGGATATACAACTAGTAAAGAGTATAGAAAGTTGAAGATATTGCTCAGTGACCAGAACAGGCTGTAAAGCAAGCCTCAATAACGTTTCTGCAAAGATAATTTCAACTTGATCCACAATTTACATCTAGAAGAGGGGAAATATAAAAAGTTCATCTTTGTTCTCATCTCTCCTTGTCAAGGTAAATCTACAGTAATTACTATTTACTACCCAGGCATACACAGGTAGGTCCCCGTGCGACCGATGCCCAGCCGAGAGCAGCATGATGACGCCAGCACTGCTGCATCATCGATATCGGCCACTATTTTGGATAGGGACAACATGTTGGAAACCTGTTCGACCGAGCTTCTTTGAGTGGGATAAGTTGATCCTGCCTGAAGGAAGCCTGGATGGCTCAAATTCTGTAATAGATTTGAGCAAAAGCGTCCACTGTGAACGCGCACAGCGCTTGATTGTGCTCGTACCTATTACAAAATCGAGCCATGTATGCTTAGCCTTAGTCAAAGCGACTTAATTCACAGGTTTATCTTGAAGACCTTTTATATTCATATCAGATGGCCAAACCAACTGGTCTTGCTGACGGGTCCTCATTCTTTAATCTGTAAGCTCCCCCCCCCCAAAAAAACACAAACACACCTTTAGGGACCGCACACATGTAACGAGCCATTCAAACAGCTGGCACACGAAGGGTGCCCCGCCGATGCTTTGAGCAATGGAGAGCAGTGACGTCATCATGTTGCTCTCCACAGCTTATCTGTCGGTCCCCACTCGATATGTGTGTAGGGACCTTTAGATCACTTCATAGAATTTCCTTTAGATCTACCAACAACTATGTAGTGCCGGGTCCTTATAGAATACAAAGTGATTGGAAGGTATATATCACTGCTATGTAGTGCCGGGTCCTCCCTGATAGAATACACAGTGATTGGAAGGTATATATTACTGCTATGTAGTGCCGGGTCCTCCCTGATAGAATACATAGTGATTGGAAGGTATATATCGCTGCTATGTAGTGCCGGGTCCTTCCTAAAAGAATACATAGTGATTGGGAGGTTTAGAAAGGTCCTCAATTTGCATGGTTTTGGTAGAAGAAAAGTTGTACAGAAATTGTATGGTAAGATTGTAAAGTGTATTATAGCCTTTAGTGTAGGGGTCCATTAATCTAAAACTTTAAAAATACTTAACAACAACTCTATTGAATAGCTCTGTGATGGTCAGCGACCAAATGGCAGCCTTGTAAAGAAAAATAACTTTGAGGAACTTCCGAACACTGCTCAATATCAATCCTACTGATCTGCATTCAGTCTAGGAACCCTACAGATACAAGTGCAGCTGCCAAGTACCTGTCACATTAAACAGGTTTATTCAGATTATATCAAAACTCCAGTTAAACAGCGAAATAAAGCCAGACGACATATGTGAAATGGCTTGCTCCAAGGCTTGCATTCTAGGCACCCGTCCCAAACAGTTAGAGCCAAGTCAATGGTCTTTGTTTGCTTCAGTTGGGCAATATGTCTTGGTCACCAGTCTGACTGCAACCAGTGGCAGCAGTACCAGAGATTGTTAATGCCAGTGAAAAGCTTTAGCTAAGAAAGTTTATACTTAAAATAGTTTGTGAAACTTTCGAAATTTTTTTTTACATAAAACTTTCAGTGAACAAGAAAGAATAGATAGATAGATAGATAGATAAGTGATAGATAGATTAGTGATAGATAGATTAGTGATAGATAGATTAGTGATAGATAGATTAGTGATAGATTAGTGATAGATAGATTTACAACCCAAACTACCTAAATGAGTAGAACAATCTCATATCTTTATATTTCTTTTAATTAAGAACTAAAGGCATTTTCAAATCACTTGATTAGCTACTTGCTAAAACGTCCGGGAGTCAGTCCCATGTACCCCCTTGGGTCCATCTACCAATGGTTAGGAACCTCATTCATCAATGGGGACCCCAGAATAACAACAGCCTATCCATACACTGAGCACATAATCTTTCCTCCATTCATATTTCCAGTTGGTGGAATGGATCCCCGCCGCAGCCTGGGCTTCGTTCATGGAATCCGATTTACTGCACTAATAGAGTGTTTCAAGAATCGGAAGGTTGGCCAATGGAGGACGAGCGGCAGAGGTGGAAAAGAAGGTAACGAGGGAGAAGCAAGCAGTGATGTAAGCAGCGGAAGAAAAAAAAAAAAGGGAGGGAGGACTATACAGAAAGAATCATGTAGGAGGAGGGGGAAGGAGGATAGAGGAAAAATGATGGAATCCCTTGGTATGGAAGGTTTAACAAGGAATACCTGTCCTCTGGACCAATCTGTACCCATTGCACTTAACAGACTTGGCAGAGGAGCTTACGATCGGTAACAGATATGTGGCGGGCAGAAGGGATTTTTGATAAACAGAGAAATCTGTAAAGCCCCCTCAGTGACAGGAGGTGATAGTGACCCAGAGAGAAACGCCAGCTCTCCCAGCTCGCCATAACCATGGCAACCATTCTCCGCACTCGACGTGCAGGCTAACCGGAAAATAAAGGAATACACAGGAATCCATTTCTAAACACGCACACTGGCTTGGATGATATACAATCTGTACTTAACCCTGCTGTCTCCAGAAGTACACACAGCAAAATATATTGGATTGCCTTGTTCTTAAGCGGCGTATCGCAGCGGATCATCAATTGACCCATAATGGAGGCAGGCGGAATCTCTATACTAAACCTGCACATCATTCCACAACATAAGGGGTCCCTAGATATAAACATTAGGGGTTCTCCTGGATTCTGCTTCCCAGAAATATTACATGCAATATATAGAGTATGCAAAATAATACATAATGAGCCTTTAAAAAAAATAAAACTATAAATAAAAAAATATATATTTTCCCATCAATAGCAAAGGCTGGCTTAAGTGAATGCACACGACCGATAGAATAACCGTAACGGTGGAAGGTGGAGCTCAGTGCAATATGGTTTCTGAACTACTCTGACTGATCCAAGTCCTGTAGGAGTGTATGAAGACCCACCTGGATCCAAGGAGGAAAGCACAAGGTGCAGCCTTCTCCAGGAGGGCCCTCCACCAGTGGGAGAGGTCTGCAGCAACACACAAATCCTGCTGCACACCCAGGGAGCCAGCCCATGGTTACATCCCTACTGCTCTCCACTGTGACCTAGTTAGCACGGAATTCCTGTGGGTGTTGCTAAATCCTCCAGGTAACTCAGCTGTGGTTTTCACTTTAGTTTGTAAACACCTTTTTTTTTTTCCATACACGGAGATCCATGGGAATTGTGCAGTCAAGGGAAAAGCTTGGGCAGACAATGACTGCTTTATATTTATTGTGCAAACTATGGGGATAGACACATATTAAATTACCAGAACATGTGTTATCCTTGCTCTGGAAGTAAGCACACACACACACGTGTGAAGCAGCAGACTATCCTATCCTTAAATGTTGACCAGATATGAAAGATAGATGTACAAGAATGACCATTTATTATCCCAAGCGCGATCTAAAACTAAATTGTTAAGGTAGACATGGTTGAAGAAAATTAGAGGATTGGATTTGATTGAAATGGTGTTCATCTTGGACATCTAGTTTCAGGAGACTGGTAGGCCACCATGGAAAGTGTTGTCACCTTCTATTGAAATGAATGGCCCTTGGAGTTGTAGGTAACAACCCAAGGGAGTAGCACCATGAATTGGAGACGTCAAAGGACATCACTATTAGGAAGGCCCACCATTAATAATACAAGCACCATGAAATAATGAATATCTTCCTCTGCTAAACTAATGATCTTTCCTTCAACAATGTCCTGGTCAGTTTCTCTGCATCTCTACAGTTTGACCCTATTTCTTGGGGTCAGCTCCATCCATGATGGCCTTTTGGAGCATGGCTTTCCCATTAGAATAAATGAAACTATACGAAGCTGTGCTAGTCAAGACCATGTCACAGTGAATTTGGCTGGAATGGAGGAAAAAAAGGTATTACATGGGTAGCACTCAGAGGTAGAATATTTACACAGGTGCTTAGGGTCACCATACATCTTACCTTCCAATTTCTGTACAATCAACTTTAGTTCTGCAAAAACCATGTAATATGAGGACCTTTCTAAACTTTGCAATCACTGTGTATTCTCTCAGGGAGGACCCAGTACTACATAGTTGTGCCTAGATCTAAAGAAAATTGTACAGAGTGATTGAAAAGTGTGTGGTGGGCTTTACTGTCCACAGCCTTGGTAAAGTGACCTGGTGCTCTTGTGCAATCGTGCTTGCACACTGGTGTGGGCATTCTTCGGGCTGCTGCCAACTGTCAAGCTTTTTTGTGGGCACTTAGTTAACCACCCCATGACAGCCCATGGGCATGAGCCCGATAACTGCCTGATGAATGCTTCATGTCACGTTCTCCAGTTGGCTGTGCTTATTGGGCATTTACCAAGTGGTACAACTGCCCGTGTAAATGAGCCCTAAAGGCCCACACACACGTAGCGAGCTGGGGCCGACAGATGAGCTGTGGAGAGCAACGTGATGATGTTATCACGCTGCCCTACATCGCTCACAGTATCGGCGGGCACCCTTTGTGTACCGGCCATTAGTTTGAACGGGGACGCCGGTCCCCATTCAAACTAATGGCAATGGCCAGAGATTTACAGACATGTCCGTTCTTTGGCCGACCACGCTTTTTGGGCACCCGCGATCTGCAGCTCGTTATGTGTATGGTTAGCTAAGCTCACAGACTCCCAATATCAACTAGATAGGACTATGACTACAAGTTCTGAATATCAGTATCTGACGGTGAGAAACATTAACATACACAAAAGTCTCACGTAAAGAGGGATACAGAGCGCCATAGGAGGCATTGCTATCTGAGATTATCATGAAGCACGTCCAGTCCTTTAAATTGCTGATGTAGCATGGACAGATAAAATGCCACCTAGAGGGTCTTTATCACAGACATGGCAGTAAAAATTCTGGAAGGATAATATATTTCTCAATTTGTCTAGGATCGTTTTGCCATCTTCTAGATTGAGCGTGTACGCAGGTAAAGGATGTCCTCCTCAATCTGCTGCCAATGTGACCACCATTAATATCAGATGCCTAGAAGATGAATGGCTATACTTCGAGGAAGCTCCCATACCTGCTATGGTAAGAGATTGTTATTAAACAGTGCCATCCAGTGGTCACATCTGCTTTACTCCAATAGACCCATCACCGGCCTCATTCAACGAAGCCTTGACTATCTATTCTCTCTTACTATACATTATATGCTACCAACATACACCAGGAGGGAATATTTATTTCTATTCCAAGGTCACTGAACATTGTCTATTTCCAGCTGACCTTCCTAGAGCAATACACCCTACCACCTCGCACACTACAGTAAGCTGTTCCTTTATATGGGTGATTGCACATTGTACAGTCAGCATTCATAAGATACGTGAGCAGGAAATCATAACAAATAGATTGTACCTTTTACAAGAGCTGGCCAAACAATAATTGCTACTGTTCTGCATACATTGTCCTTTGCCTCATTGAAAGAGCTTAGTATTATCTTAGAAGCTCATTAGTTAAACAAGGTCCATTGTACTTGCCAAGCATCTCTCCGCTGGTGTTATAATTTATTTATTAAGTGGCAGACATTCAGAGGTGCTCTGTGATCAGAAACGGGAATGAAAAAGAAATGAGGGATAGACAATGGGGCCGTGACTCAAGCAGCTTCTGCTTACCCAATATGATAATGGGAAGATGAGGACAGTGCAATAGAAATGGTAAATCAATCCAGCCGCCCAGCTAATGAGCATGGAAAGGTTTCCTATACAAATGACTGCGTCTGTGCTGTATGCATATGTATGCTGCATAGTGCTGTATGCTAAAACATGGACGGGGCCCTTTGAATATTTCCAGCATTGTTTATGGCAATTGTAACATCCTACCGTTCCACCTGCCCAAGATCTGTTATTGGCCTTAAAAGGCACCTTAGAAGTATTGAAGCCAACACAACATAATATAAGATTAAATTAGATGCATATCCAGAACCATGGGGGCAGTCACTTGTCCCATCCAACAAATATAGAGACAGTTAACTATTCGAAACAGTTAACTATTCCCCCCCATACTCCATTTCTCCACACATATGGTTCCACCCATACTCCATTTCTTTAATATAGAACTTGTATTGTACCTAGACTCATCCAGGCAATTACTCAGGGGACCTGTCTATTCTAACCTTGACCGTAAGTCATTGATCTTCCTACCTATATATTTGGGTCAGTTGATGTTATATCCATGACTCTCATATGTAATGGTGTACACAGATTGCTTTGTCTTCATGGAGTTAAAGTGTGTGTCCTGAGGAAGCCTTGATACAAAGCGAAACGCGTTGACAACTACACTGGCCTCCATGACCAGCAGAGGACTGTAACAGATATTATTTGATATTTTAAAAGATATTAGTATGTGTAAATAGATTTATTGTCATGACCGTGTGGTATATGTATTACTGTGCAATTGTTAACGATGACATAATTAAATGATTGAGTTTACATTTTGATTGGGAAGTGGTCCAAGCAGGCTTGCCACCTCCATATGGAGTTTATCCCTTATTGGTGTTAAATTTTTTAGTGTAAAACAATATAGAAACAGACTGTGTTCTTGAATATGGAGGGCGCATTAATAAATAACCCAACCCAAGACCAAAACCACACATTGGTATAGCCCGGCGTTAACGCACTTTGGCTCATGTGTCCGGCAGTAGAAGTGCTCCTGGATATTATTTGATGCGTTGCAATAATAGTAAGAAGATGGTTAATAAGTGTAGCTTACATGGAAATCTCTAAAGGGCCTGTGAGGCACCAAAAGCAATTTTTAATTAACACCTAAGATGAAATTAGCGCGCAGCTGAAATTTTCCAGTTCGTCAGTTTCTGCGTACTACAAATATAGCCCATATATAAATACTCTGGCATGCTGGGCGAGCCCCCTCCTCCAAGACTCTAATCTGGGGGATATTTTTAACCTGCTAGGAAATATCTCAGCCTCCATTTATCTGTATGTCATAGCATGTGTTTTATGGAAAGACAAATTACCCTGCAGGGGTCAACTTATCAGATTTTATTATAAAAGTGGGATCTACCAATCTAATGTTAGTGTATAAACACTACAAAAGGAGTTGCTGATGGTAGCCCACATGTATATATATGTCAACTGTGCCTGAAGATCCTGAATTACTAAAGAGTATAAGGGTATGTCTCCACAGCTTTGTGTGCTCTGTCGGGACCCCTACACGTTCAGCGCAGTGCTTGGCGGGGGTCCAGACGGAGCACATACACTTTACCTGGCTACTGCACTAGGTTTACCCCTGCATCGGCAGCTTGGCTCAGCGCCGTGAGAACAGAGCATTTGCCAAGCAGGTAAAGTATATGTGATCCGTCGGGACCCCCGCCAAGCACTGCGCTTAGCAAAGGGGGTCCCGATGGATCAAACAATGAAGTGGAAACAAGCCCTATGGATGTGATGATGAGAACCTGGGGATAACGTATATAAAAAGGTAGCATGGCTTATTACCTGTTGTTCCCTGGAATCATATGATAGATTCCATCTTTACAAGCCAGGATTCTAGGGGTTAACTCAAGCTGCAATATTTGTGAGTGGCCACTGGGGGTGTTTATAATGGTTTTCTCTGGGAAAAATCATCTGTGTACATATCAATGCAGAGCTGAGATGAGGGACTTTCCCGGCATTCACAGCACTCAGAGATTATGTTTTTTTTATTTACGGTCTGCCGGGGCACGTGTCATAAGCACCAGGGAGAGAGGAGGGGCTGTGAGGGACCTTCTTAAATTACTCATTACAAGTAAGTTTTTTTATGGCCATCCTCTCTATAATCGGCACTTCTAGTGCCATTCATGCAAACATGAACTTCTGGTGGTAGGTCCACTTTAATATAAATCTAAGGGCCCATTCACACTATATGCGTTTTCTAATTGCATGCATTTCTGCATATATACAAAAACAAATGTGTTTTTCACATTAAATCTGCATTTTGCATTTGAATTTTTAAACAAATGAATGAAAAATACAGGAAAAATAAATCAAAAATGCATACAGCAGCGAGTTTTTAAAAACGCACCACATACAGTGTGAATGATAACATTGGTTGTCTATGTAATGTGAGCAGTAAAAAAAAAAACATGCAGTAAAGAAAAGTGCGCATTTTTAAAACATGCCGCAATGCATATAGTGTGAAATGGCCCATTAGAATTAGGACAAAAGGTGTTTTTGCTACAGCCTAAGATAAATATCATCCCCTTCCAAGCTGCTGCACGGTGGGATCCTTGTACTCTGTGGGTAAGCAGTGAGCTTTCTGTAGAGATGTAACAAGACCTTTACCCACTACATAAGCAAAGCTCACTACATGTTGTGCATATTGCGTGTATCCATTCGCAATGCATACAAATATGTGCAATGTATGTCGGTAAACAAAGTGGAAGCATAATATGATGAACATCCGCCATTGCGAATATCCGGCACAACATTTGCAAATTATTGTGGCATGTCTAATAGGTAATATTCGAATTTCAAATATATTCAAATTTCCAATATTCATGCTCAACAAAAGTGACTACATTAGAAAGAAAACAAAAAGTAGGGCAACGAGCATCTTTTTTTTGGATACACCTGGAAAATATTTTGGATCAATGAGGCTTAATGGCCCCCATACATGCACAGATATTAGCTGCCGACTGATTAAAAACGATACATTTTTTGATCGGTCGATTGAAAATTGGTGCATGCCCACATGGTCCGATCAACTTAATTTGATCGTAATTGTGAAAAAAATCGATCAAAACATGATCGGACATGTTGGAAAATTTTGATCGGTTGAGTACAAATTGAGTACAAATTATTTTGTAACCGACGGATTTTGATCGTTCTTGATCATTTGCATACTAATACTTCATTGTCATCAAATGACCATGCCCTCTGTACACAGCACTTCCAAATGGAAAAATAATCGCCCGATCAATTTCATGGACGATGAAAAATACAAAAAAAAAAAATCGATCAAAAATTGGTTATTCCATGTGGAGTATATTCTATTTTCCATCAATCAATCTCCCATTGTATGACTGAAATAAATTGATCGTTTTTAGTCTGTTGGATGCTAAAATCTGTGTATGTATGGGGGGCATAAGTTCCATCAAGATAACAAAGATCATCCTTTGGCATGGGGTGACCGTTCTCCAAGATTGGACAAACACAGGGTGACATGTGAATTGATCACATGCCTCGCAATAATTGGGGAGGGGAACAGAAGCCAAGAGAACGATAATGGTCACTTCCGAGTCATTATCACTTGGAGAATGTTTGTACAAGAGACATCAGCCCTGTTCATCATGTGACGTCTTTTGTTGAGCTTCTCTTGGGCAACAACTGTTTATCCTACACAATTTTCAGGTACAGACGCCATTTGTTTAATTTGTAACCTTTACCTAAACCCTTAATAAAGATACTATGGCTTTATCTTCTATAATAATAGCGATTTATTCTAGCTGAAGCCTCCAGTATCAACTGAAGGTCTGTTATTGATTCAATTCTCCTTATTTCTTAAGGTGGCCATACACGGGCCAATTTTTCAATCAAAAGCTCGATTGAACAGAGAACCAACATGTTGGTAAATCCCTGTTCAAATGCCATTACATTGGATGGGTACCAGGGTATCAATTATCCCAACAGTATACCAAGTATCAAACGGGAAACAATTGTGAAAAGTGGTGATGCTGGAGCGCGTTAAGGGTTTATCGTTTAAATGGGTATCGACCCATGTATGCCCACCTTTATTGTTAGTTTTGGGAGAGTATGGACCTAACTAATTCTGGACAGGGGGCATGAGAGGGGGCAATCAAAATGACACAGGAGGATCAGAAGGGGTTACTAAAATGGTAATCCCACCCTCTGAGTCTCTATTGATTCTCCTTTCTGATGCCCCCGTGTCATTTCAAGTGATCCCCCACCCAGATACCCTAGTGCCATATTCGTCTTCATAATATGGGTCCTCACATTATTAATGTTTTAAGATGTATTAGACAACAATCTCTGAACCTTAATTTATGTATATTACTGTAAATTTATTTATGTTTGGGTGGGCCTGTCCAGAATGTTCACCCATTATCTATAAACATTAATGGTAATCTCTGGCTTTCACAAACATTGGTCATTTGGGTTTATCTGTAGAAGCCGAAAGCCCGTGAACATTAAAAAACCAAACTTGCTGTAGATGTGTAGAAGATTTTTGGGAACACTACAAAAGTGATGCTCTAGAACACAAACGCAAAAATGTTCCAGTAAATTTTTGGACTTGATCTCTAATATGGTGATGAAAACTTGTTCAGAGGCTTTGCAATTAATTCACAGCAAGACAGCAAGTTGAAATGAAAAATTCAACCAAATCCAATTGGTGGGTCCAGTTTAGGGGCTTTGGTCACCATCTCGAAAATGCTTCATGTATTCAGAACTTTTCTGTAGGCTTCTTCGAGGCAGAGAATAAATTGAATGGTTGAATGTTTCTGTAAAAACTCACCATAACTATATAAATGGGGAAAATAAATAAAAACGGGCTCTTTCTACCGTGCAGACTTTAGCAAAACACGGAGCATGGAAACCATATATCGGTGTAGGCTATTTACTCTGGCTACATTCGCCTTGTAAACCAACAGCAGGTGTATGAGCACACTCCTGAATCCATAAACACGTATTTGAGTACATATTTTACAGAACTGTGTGGAATGTGGGCAGAGAAAACAGCAAGGAGTTTTTAGGCAAGTGGCCTTTTAATACTAAATTAGGGTGTTCAGTGGTAAAAGTTGAACTCTAGATCACGGAAGCTGGAGGCCGGAGAAGTCTTTTTGTACGGAGTTCATGTACCGACACCTGCATGTGTTACTACATCTCATAAGCAGCAATTTCACTCTAATTTCAGGTCACGGCACCGCGCACTTCTGTGTTTGTCGAGGAAAATGTCTTGCGGTTAGTAACATAGGTAAAACCCTTCCTTGAATCAACATCAATGCCGCGCTGAGCAGGATAGACCTTTGCTCTTCTCTTACTGCCAATGGAACACAATACTTTGTTATCTCCAATTTTCTTGATCATATTCTAACACAGTGGTGGCCAATTGAGTTGATATGGAGGGCCACAAGTGCGGCCCTCAGTATCACTAAAGGGCCGCACATAACATTTTCAATTAATACTGAATGGTATAGGCATTTTAAATGAAAACTTACAGAAGAAATAGCTAGAAGACATTTAAATAACAAAACCTGCTTTAGATTATACTTTAAGTATAATATAAAACATTAGGGAACACTGTAGTGTGGTAATGCACATTTGTGTGTCGTATACATGGTCAAAGGTTATGTGCCTCATAGATAAAGTCAAATCCTCTGATGAGATCTATGGGGCACACGGGTGGTGATTGTATAATATACATTGTGTCACATTATTTGAGAATAGGAACACATAACCTTTAACATCAAAGGTCTCAAGTTATGTGCCACGATGTATATTCTACAATCACGCCCCGTTCATTGATGGAATAGTGGGAGCATAGGCACTCACCTGTCTGCTTATCCCCTGCTAACACTAGAGGAGGAGAGACGAGGGACTTGCTCAGACGCCATCTGGGTCGTTGATTGGCTTTTACGTAGGCCTATCACGTAAGTGTATCACCCCTCCTCCTCTTCCCACTCTAAGAAGTTCCCGGGAGAGGACCTGTCAGTGGGGGGGGATCTGCAGACAGGTGAGTTCCTATGCCTTATACAAGTGGAGGACTAAGGGAAGCAGATGAAGAACACCCAAAGGGCCGCATGAAGCCCCTGGGCCGCAGGTTGGGCATCTGAGTTCTAACAGATTCTACCATTATTCAGCGTAATAGACGATACCCAAGACCTCTGGCATATAAATCATTGTCCATGTCACCTCTACAAGAAGCTAATGGCATGGCTTAGGCAGAGACAGCTCCTCCCACGTCTATCAATGTCAAGATCTTTGTTTTTACCAAATGCATCTAAATCTAAATTTCCTAAACAGCATCTTGTCACCCTAATTTATTCTTTGGCGACCTTAAATTCATAGGGATGATGAAGATGAATAGGAAGACTCCACCAAACATTATGAAATATATATATCTGAAATTTTTTTTAGATCTTAAATATTTAAATTGAGGTAAAGAAAAACTTTGCAGGTTCAGTAAGGGTTAACCTATCCTGGGACAAGCTGTTAAAAGGCCCTCTCTCTCTCTCTAAAAGCAAAATGATGTGTTTTTCCCTTGTAAATCACCTTCTGGAGCCCCCCTCCCCCTATCCCTGAAATTCCAAGAGACTTTCAGAGCAAACAAACAGGAGAGAATGTGCCATTGGACCAGAGAGCACGAGGGAGAGAGAGAGGAGTGAGCTTTGGGGGCCATCCCTGAATGTGATGAGATTTAAGGTGGTTTATGGACTGTCTGGCGTGGTCACTCACACCTCCACACTTTGGTGCAGGAGCAAGCCTATGAACTACCCCCCCCCCCTTCTCTCTGATGGGAAAGTAATTACCTTGCAGAGATTAATTGGTTGGGTTTGGCTCAGTGGGTATGAGTCTGGAACTCTTGGTGTTAGGTTTACACAGGAGTACATCTGCGCCCAATTATCCAGATGGCCTCTGTCCCTCCTTACTAACCCTCCCATTTCTCCACTCAGCCTGCTCTCTGGGGCATTTTAACCCTATTCATTGCCAGAGAGGATGATGGGATTTACATTTCGCTCTCTGCACACACCCACATGTGAAGGTAGTTGATGATGAACGCAGACAATTCACACCTATAGGGATGCTAACCTACATAGAAATGAATCCACTGGAACTGGGTGGACAGTTGAATGATGGAACAGTTGACAAGACACATTGCCTATTTGTATTCATTATGTAAGACTTTGTTTCTTATCATATCAACAAAAACCTTTACTGAGGAGACCCGTATAGTGCACCACAGGGCTTCACTTCTCTCAAATAATAGCCTGGAGCAACTGATCACATTCACGGCACATAACAAGAGCTAATAGTCACCAACTGCCAGACAGCTAGCATTTTCAAAACATCAACAGTAACGCTTGACACTTTACCACTACGCATTCCCTTTGACGTATCACTATCTGGCAAATACAAGCAATTAACACTGTTGGCCTGATATACAAAATTCTGCTAAGGCATGTGTCGCATAGAAATATTTTTGTACACAATTGCTTTTTAATTTCACACATTTTTCTCGCAGATACATTTTAGCAAAAAAACTAAATAAATAGTTTTTCAAATACATTAGAGCATATGTCAAAAGATGTGATCATATGACTTATCACTTAAAAGACCCTTCAGATACAAGATACCTGCTTGACCTGCCAGAAATGCCTTGTTACGTGCTGACAACACAGATTTGAGCGTTGTCAGTCCGACCTGGTCTTGCTTAACATCTCAACTGTTCCTATTCTCAGATCTCAGCCCCCCACACACGTTCAATTAACCTGTAGCGTAGTGACGTCATCATGATGTCACCACGCTATGATCCAGTGTTTAATGAATGCGTGGCCAATCGATGTGCACCACTTTGCACATCGAATCCCATTCAGTACTTTGGATGAAGATCCAAAGTTAAGCTGGCCATACTCCTTTAGATCTCTCTGTCAGATATCCTTAAGATCTACCAACAACTATGTAGTGCCGAGTCCTCTGCGATTGAACACAGGTAGACTTGATGGTTTAGAAAGTCCCTAATATTACATGGTTTTAGTAAAACAAAAAGGAGATCGAAAGGAAATCTGACAGAGAAATCTAAAGGTGTATGGGGACCACAACCCTTCCTCTTCCAATGTTCCATAACATAGTGGGACATGCTTCTGCAGACCATAGAAATAGTCAAGGATCATGATATTGATAAGACGTGATCAGGCCACAGGACTTCTGACAAGTTCAACAGGTATTTATTTTTCATCAGAACTCTTTCACTGGTATATTTTAAAGAAGCCCAAAAATTAAATATAAACTGAAATTTATTACAAGCGCTGGAATTGAACGGTCACCATTTTATCTGATCGGTCTCTCAATTTTTTCCTAATAGAGATAGTCCAACAAGAACCTTTTGAATATATAGTCAGACATTTGAGGTTCTAAAGCAGACCATACACAGCACGATTCCCCAGGCGCGTTGTCGGATCGATCGCAAGCGAGTGACGCAAGAATCGATGCACACCACTTTGGGTGAGCTGGTCAATACTTTGGTCAAGGTGGGTGCATGGCGATTGATCGTTCGTTCAGGATTCAAGCACAAAATTGATCTGTGTACAGGGACCTTAAATGCCTCCATAGAGCTTACAATCTCACCATACAAATTCTGTACAATCAACTTTTCTTCTACCAAAACCATGTAATATGAGGACCTTTCTAAACCTTCCAATCACTATGTATTCTATCAGGGAGGACCCGGCACTACATAGTGCTTAGTAGATCTAAAGGAAATTGTATGGAGTGATCTAAAGGTGTATGGTGGGCTTTAAGTCACAAATATACATTGATTGATCTATGGTTATGTGAGCAGAGAGCCAACTGCATAGGATAAAACTTTATGAAACTTTATGAACTTTGCCTTCATGCATCTTCATGAAAAAGGAAGCATCAGCTCACATCTAAGAAATTGGTATAACCGGACAACCATAACCACATCTTAAGGAAACATCTAACAAGGAAGTCATGTATGTGTGTCAACTATGTCCATTCATTACAAATTTGTGTAAACTCAAGTACTTCGTAAAAGTTTATTTTATAGTGACTTAACCTCACTACACACCTTTCAATCTTTTTCAATTTCCATTTCCAAGTCTACCAACAACCAGTGCTGGAGTCAACCAGTGCATGATTGGATAAAGACTGGCTCAGAAAACTCCTCATATTACATTTGGTAAAATGAACTCTGACTACCCAAAAATTTCACAGTGAAACTGTAATGGCGGACTTAAGTCAAGAGGTCCTAAATCCTTCCTATGATATGCAATAAAACAAAATGAGTAAGTTCAACAACTGAAAAAAAGTTTCTGCTGAGCATTTGTTTTAGGAAACAATTACATAGGTTTCATACTTTTAACAACTTATTGACAGTAGACAATTACAGAATCCGAAGTACACAATATCAGGAGTCTTAATCATAGTGATCCCATAGTGACTGCCATAGCGAGGAGCCCCAGGTAACTGTCAAATGTAAAGGAAACCTAAGGCTGCCATTACTTAAGCTAGGAATACATGGCTCGATTTAAGCGTACAATCGATGTACATCAATGAAAATTTACATCGATTTACCAAAATCGTAGCGCAGACACATGGTAAAATCGAAAATTTTAGTTCGATGAAGAGCTTTACATTGATTGAAAACTGATCGGACTAGTTGGAAAATTATCGTCGAATTGTACCATGATCGTACTACTTTTTCATTTTCATCGTACAATTGTATTCGATGAAGTGATAGTTTACTGTTTGTAGGGCATCAATGGCATCGACGATTTTAGTCAATAATCGATGTTTTCTACATCGATATTGTATGACCCTATAGCGCACACGGTACAATCGATAAAATAACAAAATCGAGGTTCTTCATATAATCTTACATCGATTGTATGCTTAAATCGAGCCGTGTGTTCCTAGCTTTAGCGACCTCTGACCTTGATGCTTTCTAAGTATTGAACTGGTAGAGTGTCAAGAAATACAGAAAGTTTGGAGTATAAGTGATGACTTTTATACACCATAAATATGGCCATACACCTCTAGATCTCTCTGTCAGATATCCTTTAGATCTACCAACAACTATGTAGTACATGGTCCTCTGCGATAGAACACAGGTAGACTTGATGGTTTATAAAGTCCCTCATATTACATGGTTTTGGTAAAACAAAAGGAGATCTAAAGGAAATCTGACAGAGAAATCCAAAGGTGTATGAAGAAAAAAGCTTTGATACCCCTTCAATCAACACACGGGGATCGAATGTTCGTCAATCGAACTGAAAATGCAAATGTGTGGGGGGCTTAAAACGCATGACTTCACTGCATCTCTAGAATAACACCAGAAAAGTAGAGGACATAGGGAAGAAAGATGAAAACATCCACCATTTTTGCACAGAAATAAAAAACAAATCCATAGATATATAAATAAATAAATATTATAAAGACATATTATATAAAACTAGAGGATGGGTTTCATAGACAGTAATATGTCAATATTTTCAAAGTATTCATCACTGACTACCTTCATTCTAAAGTAAGCAACAAAAATATCCAGAAGGTTGCATCCTCCACACCGTCCCTAATGTATGCAGAAGCATCTCCTACAAGATGGTCCTACACATCAATTCTAAATACTTCCAATAAAAGGAATGAACTCCAACAGTGGTACTATTCCTGGAAACGGATGACAGCGGTGTATGAAAAGATTTCCATTAAAGCCTGGCATTACACAATGATACGCATTCCTACTTTTCCATCAAGCTGTTGATACACTTGGGCTCTAACCTACTGACTCTTTAGATCACGGACAACGATCATTCTTTCACACGTATGAACATACCTGACAATATTAACCGTTGAAGTCACCAGTGGTGTACTTTAAAATAGACATACCATCTCTTTGTACAACACAATAAAGAGAGAGTATCACTACGTACACATACAGAATTCAATTAAAGCTGAACTTCCGGCTAAACCACTATTGCCTAGAAGGATGTGTATTACTTGGGTTTTTTAACACAAATGGTTGCTACTGTTTACTTTTTACAGTGGAGTACAAAGGATTTCCTTGCCTGAAAATCATTTCTGTTCTACTACAGAAAGTGAATAGTAAAACAAAAGTGATGTTTTGGAAGGCAGAAGCACGCATTCTGCACCATCTATGATCCATCTCCAAGTGGTGGTTATCAGCATCATCCCTGTTTTCACCACTATCTGAAGTAGAGTAGAGAGGCCATTTATCCTGGGTGATGATGTAACTGCTAATTTAATAAGATATAAAGCTGGGTAGCATGCATGGCTTTTGAGAAATATATGTACATCTGTGCCTAAAGTTAAGCTTATAGGTAAAGGTTAGATGGACCTCACTAGTTTAACGTTGCTTCAACTCCCCGGCCAACCAGATTACAATTTACAAAAAGAATATCAATGTACGTCTAGATTGCTTCCATAAGTATTAATGTTAGGCTTATATATTGGCAAGGATGACCTTACTCCGTTTCCACCGTTCCATCAGCCTAAATATTAGTGAAACCACAAGGTAAACACAAGTCTGCCAACCCAGAACACAGATGCGTCTTCATACATGCTCACCGTTGGGCTTCATGTGAAGTCTCAATACTCGGAAATGTTTTAATTTCCCCACTGCCACAAATCACAGTCAAACCTGGCCCGGAAAATGACAGTCACTACCTCAATCTATGAATGTGACCGGCTGAAGTGAGGAAATGTTAAGAGAGACCTTAGTACTGGCAGTTTGATGCCAGATGCCGTTTGGATGGTTTTATAAACAAATGTCTGAAGGTCTTCATTCATCGGAGTGAAAATACAGCTAACTTGGCACTAAGTGTACAAATAGTGAGAAGGTTATCTTTGTTTTATATTTGTCCAGCGGTTCCCCAAACTATCATAACACACCACACTGCCAGCCTCATACAAAGTAGAATTGTGTTAGGTCCATGTAGGGCAAAGAAACATGCTGACGTTACCTATCCCCAATGTCCCCTACTCATCTTTACTTTGGGGTCCTGTAGCTCCCTTTATCTGGTGGCAGTGAAGGAAGGTCTCAGGTCTCCTCCAACCTGCCAATCCCAAAGGCTTTATATTGTATTTTAACATGTGCGAAGTAAAAGGTGTAATAACAGATAGCTACTAACCTGCTGTATGATCAGATAACCTAAAGTCAACGTATCAGAACTGTTCATCTATCTCCAGAGCTAGGCCCCTCGTCACCCCCTGCCGTGCCAGGCCCCTCATCGCAACCTCCTGTGCTAGGTAGAGAAGCCCCTGGGCATGGTATCAACACCAAACTTGGAGATTTAAAGATGGTTCCAGGGTATATGACAGAAAAGAAAGTATTGCTCTAACACAAATTGTTTTTGAATAAAATAAATTAAAATTAAGTCAAAATTTCTGAAGATTTTGAACAAAATTTATGCAAAAATCTACATATGCTAGAGCAATACTTTTTTGTTCCAACAACCCTTCCCTATAGCTCCTTTTGGTTATGAAAGCATGTTCAGGGGCTTTGCAACCAACTCACACATTCAGCTTGTCTTGTCTAGTACTAGGCCCCTCGTCGCCCTCTCCCGTGCTAGGCCCCTCGTCGCCCTCTCCCGCGCTAGGCCCCTCGTCGCCCTCTCCCGCGCTAGGCCCCTCGTTGCCCTCTCACGTGCTAGGCCCCTCTTCTCAGTAAGCATGCTAGGTCACTCTTCCATTTTACATCTCTCCTCTGCCTCTAATGTGACAGGGCTTATTTCTCTCTCCAACTGTTTTCTCCAGCTCTCTCCCTACCTTGCCGTCTCATTTCTCTCCCCTCTACCATTTTTTTTTTATCAGCTAGGTTGGCCAGGGGCTATACTGTAGCACAGTGTAAGATTTCTTCGCCCTGCACAGCTATAACAAGGCATCTACACTGTCTGCATAACTTGGGGCAGATCCAGTTCAGCAGGGCTCCCTAGCACCATGTGCATACAAAATGCTTCTGCTGGCAATGAGGTCCTAATGACTCATTCCCAGCATGTATGAACTCCTTCCTCTGATTTGTGACTAGCACATACACGGGGATGGCAGGTCAATGGCAAAATTACACAGAAACCTTTTTTTCCCCTTCCTTATTTTCCAGACATAATTTGAAGTCATAAATCACTACAGAGACAGCTGACCTCAAAGGCTCCTTGGCGAAGAGTGTGGAAACCCTTTGGAGCGAGATGCTAACCTTCCTCTAGTCCATGCTAAGGAGGAGCAACAGAGATGTGCTGGCTTGAGCTTTAAAAAATGAAAGTCTTTTTAACCCCAGGAAAACTGAAACCATTTTGGTGTTTAGAGAACTGACCACAGGTGTCTCAATAAAGTAACTACGCCCTATTCTCACGGCAAGCTCAGCGCGCGGCCTAATGATTTGTAGACGTCACTTCACATTACAAACACAACCAGGCACCGTCGGAACCTGCCTTGACTCTCCACAGTGGAAAAGCTCCTTACAACAGACATGAACACCATAACACGGCATGTTTGTCAGAGGGTCATTTAAATAAAGAGTTAAGAAACAAAGCAGATCTGGCAGGTAACCATCATAGTAAACTGTTGCTAAGCAACAATGTGCAAATAATATACACTGCAGGCCCCGGCTTGTGCGGAGCTCAGTCCTCGGCAGACAATCTCCTGTTTGTTAAGGAAAAAAAAAAAGCATAAAAATTAATTGCTTTCTTCCTACCGGCTGATTTGGGAGTGAACTTGTCTCTGTTGGCTGCACATACAGCTAGGAGTCTGTATCCAAGGTCCAGATCGAAGCCTTGCTGTGCGGCTACTCTGCTAACCACCTGCAAGACGGAGGAACATTATTTCAATGGAGGAAGCAACACAGTGTTTGCCAACTTTTCGCACAATTACCAAAATGCACAAAAGTATAGAATGCAGCAAAAGATCTGGTGGACAGCGCACAGTGACTACATTTTTTTGCTTTGGGGCCCAGTCATTTCTAGCTACGCCTCTGACTCTAGGGTCACTAGACTTCTGCATATGGGGACATGTAAGGTGGTGTCCAGATGCAGGCACTAATGAGAAAACTATATATCAAGTCTAATTTGTTGTAGAAGAGTCAACCAGAGCATCACCAGGTAACTCAGTGATACTAATGACCTACGTAGCACCCATGGACAATCAAAGTAAGGGAACAATTTCCTCACTCCTCAATGCAAATGTGGGGGAGGAATGACTTGAGCCACAACAAAGGACACAACCTCATTCACAAAAGAAAGGGTACTTTACTGCTAGCCAACAAAATAGTTGGGGGGCGGGAGAAATTAACAACAGATAAACAAAACAACAAAAAGGAGGAGCATGCACTCTTCCAATTACCAACAACATTAAGGGGGGTACGAATAATGTTCTACTATATTATCACCAGGCAGACTTTTGACCACTGCAATGGGTGAGCTAAAGTGTGCTTTTAAGTATTCCGCATGCCCAAATGATTTGTTTCATAATCCTACCAATGTCACTAATCAACAATATACTGTATACCTTTGGAGGACCTCCCTCGACTCTGAACGTGAGAAATAAAGTTAGAACATCTGTCTGTATGGGCCTAGTCTAGGGTGGGTGGCACAGTTTTAAGAGGGTGTCAGTCTACACCTTTTATTATTTGGAACCTCTACCAGCAGAGTAACAAGAACAGGATCAATACAACTGGTTTGGTCAGTATACAAGCGTCGTCGTCTTGACGAAAGATTATTAGAGAAGTAATAAAATACATGCAGCTAGCAAAAGTGAAAAGAACATAAAGAGCCAACAACATACCGTTAAACAGCCCATGAGGCTCTGTTCAAAGGGTCTTTGAAATGCTCGAGGATCTCCACACCAGTCCAAGAGCTCAGTAGCTGCATTGTGGAAGTTTGCTGGGTTTTGTAAGTGCTGGAAAGGAACAAAAACATAAAGCATTACAGAGAATATGCGACAAGCATTCCATGGCTAGCTGCAAACGTAAGATGGCAGCTGAGAGATCCTACTACTGCACAATTGTTCAGTATTTATAGAAAAAGATGCCAATTGGTCATTTCTCCTCAACCGGCTTAAAATTCGCCAATGGCCCTATCACTGCCTGTTTAAACTTGGCCTAGTTTTCTGTGTCTAACTATATTATGTACATTTACTCCCTACATCCTATTCTTGCAATAGGAAAAAGTGGGATAAGTTATCACTAGGCAAACCTTTAAAAGTTGAAACACTTCCCCATACGAATAAAGAAGTGTTCAGCAGTTTATTTTGGAAGTATTTCATTGGAGAGTTTCTAGGCCTACCTATATTTATCCCAAATGAAATGAAAGGTTTTGGCTGAGGTTGGGCTTTAACGGGCAAGCAGGTCTTCGGGTTATAACAGGCCTACATGTGATATGCATTCTTAGCTTTACTGCCAAGTGGTGTACAAAAAAAAAAAGAAAAATTGCAGGCATAGTTAGGCAGTTGCTTTCATGGCCTACAACTACTGAATGAGGTCCTTTGTCTGTTGTAGTCTGTTAACTGGTTCACGATGGCCATACATGGGCATATCGCGCCATCAAACAATTCTAGTATTTGGCTGTGGGCTACTTGATTTGCAAACGATCTGGCCACCCACAACGATGGTTAAAGCTGATGGATATTAATGCTGAGCATCCATACTGAACATCTGTACTGCTATGTAGGGACAATCGCATGAGAACTATATACACATACCAGTGTGCTCTGATATGATTGTCACTTTGATTGCAGATTCCCATACAATGTGTGTAACTGTAAAGCCTCAAGTGTACGTGGATTCCACAAGCCATTTACTGGCAAAGAAGATGAAAAGTGACCTTCCTTGGCCCATAATCCATCAAGTATGGCTACCAATATGTAATAATAAACATTTGTTCAAAGGGCAACTAGGAAACACAAGAATAACTCTACAGAAGAAAGAGTAAATAAAAGTGAAATACAAGTATCATCAGTTTTTTTATATGAACATCTAACGTGAAAAGCTTGCCAGGACACAATGGTATGCCAAAAGGATGTGTGGGATCATCTTGACGTCTGTAGATTGGCTCTAAAAATCTGTCATATGACCCTACCCACACAGACTACACTACATTCCACAGTATATTAAAGAAGATAACATTTGTCTGCTACATGAAGTCTGTCCTTTTCCTAGATAACTGCACAGTCCCATGACCTATTAGATCATGGGGTTTGTCTAGAACATCCAGGACTGGGATACTATGCATAGCATGTAGGTGAAGTCTATTTGTGATTAGGTAGTACAACCAGTACTATGTGTCTGCAAGTACAATATCAGTTGTCCTAGAATGCTCTAAAAAGCGTATAAATTGTAAAACATAAAAAGCATCCAATAAGAGCTATATTACTGAGCAGCCATGTTGGCCTACGTTAGGAGCAAATGTTGACCTACACAAAAGGCCTACATGAACCAAGCCTTACATAGAAGTATTCAAAGCCTCAACATACTTTGGGGAGACCTGTACGAGGTCTGTAGGCAACATCAGATGGGGCCCATACAAACACTTGAGGGATGAGCCGATATGAGTGATCACTGTATATGCCGATACAGTGCACCTTTATTCAACCATTTACCCAACTAGGGTAGGTTCACACAACAGCATATGCGTCACTGAATATATGCTGCCATGCTCCGGTGATATACACTGTGGTGAAGTGCCTTCTTTAACTTATGTTGTATGGTGCAGTAAAATGCAATGTGCACACTACAGTGCTAATTTGTACAGTTTTAATGTGAACAGTTGCATACATTGGGACCTATGCAGCTTGGTGCATGTGGTATGCAAATCAGAATGAACAACCAGGTTGGTAAGTTGACCTCTTGAATGTCGATTGAGCTATAAAGTTTGGTCACCATTCTGCTAATAACGTGTAACTGGATGGATAACATTGCTTATTGCTCTGCCCTCTCCTCCTACTAGAAAGTTCCTTGGCCTATGTGCACATAGAACACCTAATTCTTCTCAAGCAATGTCAGTTGCTTCTTAAGCAATGTCCCTACACAGAAATGGTAGGAGAAGTTTTGCTACACTTTAAACCCTCATATTTGGTAAACAATTGGGAAATTCTATATTGAATTAGGCAATCAGTGGTTACCAAACTTACACAGTTTCAGATTAGGGGCCATTTTAACACTAGCCATGTTACAGTATTGTGTACTAGTGTGAAATGGCCCTCAAACTTTATTTGAAATTTAACTCGTACAACTTTTT
>CM070037.1:22557764-22585775 GCA_036250615.1 Ptychadena robeensis
CCCATTTCAATTTATACCTCAACGTTTCCCCTAGCAAAGCCATATCTCTGACACAAACGAGGGAATGGTTCTCAGACCTCAATTTCCAGCACAATAGAACATGTGGAAGTGATGACCCACGCTTTCAGACCACAGCTAAGACCTGCGGTGTGGTTAGAGGGATTCAGTGGGAGAATGGGATAGAGGGAGGGGCTGTCAGCTAGAAGACAGACAGCAAGACAACAATTAGAAAGCAGAGGAAATCAAGATGGTGTGTGTTCTGGGGTTAAATGAGAAAACAAAAACTAAGGGTACCCATACACGGTCGATATTGCGTTCAATTCCCAAACGATTGATGTGTGCGTTCGTGGCAATTGATGGTTCAGGAATAGAATGCAGCCCACCTTGAGCATTCGATCCCAATTGAACATGATGCAGATCGGACAGGGATTCAATATGTTGGTAGATCCTGTTCGATCCCCATTCAAAGCATCGGCCAGTGATCAAGCACCCGAAGTGGTGGGCATCAATTTGACGAGCCATCGCTGAATAGATTTTTGCATAAGCATGCCGCCATCAATCGTACAAAAATGTGAATGAGAGATAAAGATAGATACAAGAATGAGAACCTAGATCAAAAGACTACATAGACATCCTTCACTACATACTCTGCCGTACCAACTCTGTGCTAATTATCCAAATCAGATACTTGCTTTAGTCCTCAGAACATCCCAAGCAGTTCCCAATTTACAATAGCTGTGTATTTTATTTATTTTTTACAAGCAGTGCTTTAGATGAAGTGGCAGTTGTACATTAATTACAGAGTTAATTAATTAGGTGCTATCGTGTAATCATGTTGTAATTCATTGGTTTACTCTCAAGTGTATGAAGGAGTACTCAGAGATGAAAGCAAAGCAACAAGTAATATTTTTTACCAATTAACGTGGTGAGTTTCCTGCGTAGGGAACCCATGCACTCTTCTAACACCCAGCAAGATACCTGGTGTCTTCTGGACTTTGAAACGCGACTTTCTATAAATATGTAGACAGGCACAGGAAAGAACCTTTGACATGCCAGATATCACCCAGGCTATGGAAATGTTTAGTATTGGTATGTGGTGGTACTGTGGTATGTATTAGAGCACACATGGGCAATATAAGGCCCTGGAGCCACATCTGGCCCATTTAGCTTTTTAATCCAGCCTAGTGTAACTTTGTTGAAAGATGAGATCTGGCTTCCCTTATCAATGATGCATGATCATTAGGGATGCATGGAGTTGGCACGCTTATGCCGAGCAGCTATTACAGGCTCATGGTCCGGCCCCTCAATTAAATTAAAGAAGCCATTGTGGCTCTGTGTTAGAGCCTCTGTGTTAGAGCCTCTGAGCTCAATAGCGCTATACTACTATAGCATACTCCTTTACCAACATTCCATCATCAACTAGGCTTATCGCCTAAACAAAATCTACATTCAATTTTAAAAAAATAACTGAAAATCTGAAACAAACAGATTTATTCACATGTTCACTAACTAGACAATCAGATATTGCTTCTATTGAAATTAGGTCAGCATAAACAAGAAGGTTGTCATATCACTTCTATATTAGGTGACGGGGGTGGGTTGGGGTTCACAACCCAACAAAAGCAAAAAACAATAAAATCATATATGATGTACTCTCCAATCTTAAGGTACCCATACACGTTGCGATTTTTCGTGGACCGATTCGATATTCGATTTCGACTCCCGATTTTTGCTTTACTGCTATTTTTAAAAGCCGGTCGGATGCACGATTTTTCACCCGAATTTTCACCCGATTTTTCACCCGATTAGTCACAGGCCGACCGACCGATCGGCCAGTTGTATCAGGAATCTTTTAAACGTCTCTTTTAACTGTGGCCGACCGACTGAAAATTACGGGCATCATCATTCGCGACCCGACCGACTTTTCGGCCGATTTTCAAAAAACAGCATCGGTCGGACTACATTTGCATGTTACGAATCCTGAACGATCGACCTACGCGATCGACCGGATCGGTCGGAAGGGCTAAAATCGCACGAAAAATCGCAACGTGTATGGGTACCTTTAAACAGTTCACATATTTTAAGACCCTTCTATCAAGCCAACATTACAAATGACCAATATGCTAGCAGTCCCCAAAAAAACTTAGTCTTCGGTATCCAAAGTGTGGATTTGGTGAAAAAGAACCATTTTGTTGTGTAATAAATATACAAACCCTACCAATCTACATGTTGGCATACTACTAGAATGTACAGACAGACATCTTTGATGACTTTGTCAGAAGAGCGGAGATGTTCCAGATGTGACGGCTTTACAGCACGTACTATGCGTCTGCTAATTACGTATTCTCCCTGGTAGCACCCTGTATTCACACACAGACAACGTGAAACCAGGGAACAGAATTAATTACAATCTGACATATTCCATCTCCTGCTAGTGCCTCCCAAGATAATGTTTTTTCTTCATTCCCTGAGTTCCTATAATTAGCCGTTGGCTTGATCATCTCCCCTTCCACTGCAGCGAAGGGCACCTTCATTGCAACTCCCCAAATGTCATATTGATGTACTATTATGTGGCATGTACCAAGTAAAATCCTCCCTAAACCACATCATCCTATTTATGTGAAATAAAGCAGGCTAAGTATTCTGGCCATTTAGGATCCAGGTTATGTCTTAAATGAACAAGAAGATTACAGTCACTCGGGAAACATTGAGTAAAAGTGACTAAGACCAAGAATATGGAATAATTATGGAAGACCCAGTGCGCACCAAAGCGGATCCAAAGCCACTTATGGATTTGATCCATATTTTAAACATCATGGACCGGTAGCAACACTACATGCGCCCAAAATATATCTATGATAGAAAGGGATTGGATGTAATGAATTGAGTATACAAACCATGTACTTTAAATTGATATTTGCCAACATCCAAACCCCAAAGTATTTTGTGTTTGGTCTGCTGGCCAATGCCATTAGTTTCAATGGGGACCCTATTGAAACAAACGGCCGGCACACAAAGGGTGCCCCCCCGATGTTGTAAGCGATGGAGAGCAGCGTAATGACGCCATCTTGTTGCTCTCCATAGCTCATCTGTCAGTCCCCACTCCCTACGGGTGTGGGGACCTTTACTGTGCAGGATAAATGATGTGAAATTTAGATGCGGGGTACCTGTGAACAGCCAAGATCTAATAATGTTTAACCAACTAAACAACACCAATTTCTCCATCTGTGAGCTTACCTGGTGGAGGTGCAGCAAAGGGGGTGTTGTATGGTGTAAGCTAATGCCATTAAGTCCACCACACACCTTTCAATCTCTCAGTATAATTTCCATTAGATCTACCAGCAACTTTGTAGTGCCGGGTCCTCCCTGATAGAATACATAGTGATTGGAAGGTTTAGAGAAAAGTTTATTGAGGTGAAAGTTTGACTTAACTTTGACCTTAATATATGCAATATAATAATGTGTATTTATATATATGTATATATTATACAGGGGCTTTGCAAATTACTCGCAAATAAGTTAATTAACAAATAAAAAGTCAAAATTTTGCGACCATCTCTACTGCCAAGTTACAGCAGAGGTGAACAATGGCGACATGTAAGTCTATCTTTGCACAAGTTGTCATTTTACTTTTGTGATCTGAGCTTATTGCAGGTTTCAGACTTTTCACCAGTATGCTCCATCAATTCCCAAACCAGTCACACATTGGAATTTAGTCTGGAAATATTTATGTAAGCCAAGCTAGAGAGGACAAGGGTGTTCTTGACAAATTTCCAAGTGCCATCATATTTATTGGTTCCCACAGATAATCGATAAGCTTCCTTTCCTGCAGTCATGCCATCATAACCTGTACAGTGTCTTCTGCTTCTACAGCTCCAACATTCCTATTTTTGTCCCGATAGCTTAACCCTCATCCGCCAAATCTTCCAGGCAAACCTTTAATGTTCCAATAAAAGCACTATTTTTATTATTTTCACTTTTAGCCCCAGGCTCCACTATTTGCTGGCAACCGATGATGCCCTGATGGGCTACATTAACCTGACAGAGGTGGGGACTGACAGAATTGGGAGCTCTGACAGACAGTGGAGACAGCCCCATTGTCGTCAATGGGCGGCTTGTGCACGGTGTTAAAATCCCTGGGTTCAATGGAAAGTGGAGCCTAGGGCTAATAGTTAAAATAAAAATGTAGAAATTCGAAGGACAAAGATTGTAGCTCCCCTTTGTACGCTCTAGTCAATTCCTGAGTAAGGACCTGTAATGGTATGGACCAGGGGAACATCAGGTGCTAACCTTCTGCCACAGAAATACAAATCATCAGATGGATAAACATCTCCCTTGTATTTCCACCCACTTTACATATACATACAAGACAGAAATCTAACCATTGTATAAATATAATGCAAATTTAAAAAGACACCATTTATTTGTAATGCTGAGAGTACACATGGACGTTTTTAAACCAAACTTGTGTACACTAGTCGGAACACCAACCATCATACAGAGGAGGCAATTAGCAACCTTCATCAGGCATTTGTCAAACATTCATTAGGATCCTGTTAGACGCCTGTTAAGCTACAACCCAAATTCCCATTAGGATCTCTATTCAGTGCTCCCAGGCCAAATTTGAAGGGTGCTTAGAGGTCTTTAGGGAAGCTGCTCAACACTTAAATGACTGCTAGATGGAATGCTCTTCAGACTAGTGTTTGCAAGACAAGATTAAAAGGTACCTGTGTGTATTTAGCATAAATTTGCCATGACCAATTCTGAGCCTGAACAATGGTCATATGCTTGCTTACCATCCAGTTAAGGTGGATTTACATGTGTAGATTTTTCTTATATCAACTACCAATTAGATTTTTTGTTTGATGTCCTTGTCGAACATGGTTCGTCCATTTATTGTATGTAACATTAGATTTTTTTGTTCGTCCATCACGGATACTGAATGAAAATACATTCAGAATTACAACGACAGATTTTACAAATTTACCAACACGTTGGATGACCTTTTGAACGATTTTTTGTTCGAGGTCAAACACAAAATTTATCCATCGAGCAAATTGGCCATTCTAGACTTTTGCACAATCAACCAGAAAATCTTTCATTCTTCATTGATTGAATGAAAAAATCTACACGTGTAAACCTACCTTTACTCAATGTTTTGCAGAAGAGGGGTTGGAGTTTCGCTAACCCAAAATAAAAGATACACGTGTGGTATTATCATTCGGGATATAAGCAGTCTGGACACACAGACATTAGCAGCCAAATTGAAGGGTCATGCGGTCACTCATCTTAGAATTAGCCAATGGTTGTCTGTTATCCAGCTCTCTAAAGTGATTGTGAGAACAGACAGATTTCATATAATTAAGTTACACCACACAGATCACTAGACACAGCAAGTAGTGCTTCACCTCTGATCTTATGGGAATAAATGGTACAGGAGGGGGGGCCTATAACTCAAGGGAGTGAGTAGTAAGGGGACAGAAACTGAGATTTCTATTAATGTTTATTAACTCATTTAGGTTTTAATTAACGTCTGTCTATTCATTAGGGAGATTCCCTTCAATTGTCCTGATAACCAGGAGTAAAAGTGAGAGAAAAGGCCACTTTATAAGTTGGGACTGGAACAGAAATAGAAGAAAAATGGTCAAATTCATGACAACCATCTAAGAATAAAAAATTTTCTCATATTGGAACAATATCTTCTAATTTCCTTTAAAAGTCTACATAACCAAAACAGAAAGCGACTTCATTATACACAGATTGGAAAAAAACTCTCCTGTTCTATCCAAACTGGAAAAAAAGCATTGGCTAAAGATAAACATGAAAAAATGGCAGTGTAAACACAGCCTTCATCTGCTGGCCCTCAGACCAATCTCGTCTTTCAACATGAAGTAGTTGTTTTAACGGCAGTAAAGTGTTGGTTAAGATGTACTTCCTTCCTACAGCCTATAATAAAGAAGCAGCGCTTTGTGAATGTGAATTTCACACCAGACCATTCATGCCAGTTCCATTAATGAGATGCCAAAACCACCTGAGTATCTAGTAAGAATCTTTCCTTGTTGTTTGTATGATAACCAGATCGGCAACAGTTACTCAAGATGAAAAACTGTATTTACTAAAATCAAGTGCATGCTAAAAACATTTCTATGTTGATGCATGCTAAAAACATAGCCAATAAAGATGTTGATACCTGGAACACATGCCTCTGACGCGTTTTGCTTAGTAGAGCTTAATCATAGAGAACATGTAGGGTAGCTTAATTGGGTTGGTTGGTTGGTTGGTTGGAGGCTGGTTGAGCAATCCACCACTTGGATCTCCCCTGAAGCAAAGGGTGGGTTGTAGAGCTGAAGTAAAGGGACAAAAGAAGAAAGCATCACTTATTACTGAATGGGACAAGATCTTCCAGAAAAGGTTTCTTAACCCTCTGGGCATTTTGCATAAAAAACCTGTGACACGGGCAATCGCGGCAGACTGCATTGTGGATGCATTGATTGTTCATCCTCCCTTCTATCCCCTTCATGTGCTGAAGAAAGTGACGCCACCTACATAACATGGAGATAAATAGCACCGGCTGCATTGATGATGCCAGAGGGGCAGACTTGAAATTATTGGCAGGTCTGCCGATGCGGAGGGATCAGCGAATAGGTGAGTAAACAAACTCACCCCAAAATAACTCGGGCTAACCTCTCAGGAGGTTAACCAACTTGACTGCCACAGCTTGCCAGTGCTGGATGACAAGGTCAGGGACCTCTAGGTTCAAAAAATGGTAGGACTATAGTCTATGCTTAAACATCGAATCTGGAACAAGCAAAGAGTAATACTCTGACACATGTGAAATGCAATGTCACATAAGACACATTGGTGGCATTCATTTTTTTTTATGTAAAATTTTAGAAAACAATCTCACAGGGCAAATATAATTACAAGGGCCAGATTTAGCCCATGGGCCAGTGTGACATCCTGGTCAAAATCATTGCGCATGCAGGTAAATAAATTCTTCTACCCTATTCTTTGTACAAAATTAACCAAAAATCTTTTCCAGCACCATATACCAAAAAAAATACTAGACACTACAATAGTCTAGGGCAGTGATGGCAATCCTTTTAGAGACCGAGTGGCCAAACTGAAATCCGAACCCCACTGATTTATCTCAAAGTGCCAGCATGGCAATTTAACCTGAATTACACACACACATCATATACACACATGAAAAATTTAAACGCACACTCTACTTTCTTATAAGATAGAATAGGAGAGGGTATGGGGCTCTGTATCAGAAAAGAGGGGGAGAAAACGGACAGCATTGAGAGCCAATAGGCTGCAGTTCTCTCCTTAGTGCTGGCTGACAGCTTATATGCCCACAGAGAGGGCTTTGAGTGCCACATCTGGCAGGTGTGCCATAGGTTGGCCATTACTGGTCTAGGGTAAAGGATTTTTCCTTTTTGTAAAGCATCCATTACTGGTTGGCATTGGACTGTAAAGCAGGGAACACATGGCTCAATAAATGAGCCGTTCGAGGTTTCCGGAAGCAGCCCAATGACGTCACCGCTCTGCTGCCGGACATATAAAGAGCAGGAGGCGCAGCACTGCTGTGTCATCCAGCTCCGATGATGCTTTGCATGGAGAACCCGCGGTCCCCATGCAATCGACCATGATTTACGGTCATGTCCGATATCCCTGTTTTTAAATGGGATTAATTGATCCCGCTCAAAAACAGGGATGGCCGCATTAGATATAGGTCAGATAGATGGCGAAGCGGCCATCGATCTAGCCCATATCTATGCGTGTTTTTCCTGCTTAAGGTCAAATTTACATGATCGTTTCACAGGAAAAAGAAGGGGCGCTCCAAAAGCAGCCTGGAAAACGACTGAGCTCTTCTGTCTGTTGTTAACAACCGCCCATGTAAATGAGCCCTAGCTATTGTATTGTCTTCTACCTTCTTCTCCAATGGAATCAGAAGAAAACAAATGAATATATGAAGAGAAGGCAGACATGAGTTGCACTGTATTTCTAAAAAGCTGTAGATAAAACCTTTCTCAATTTGATCTGTATAAAAAAAGCCGATCACATTTTCCACCTTCTCTTCATTTCGTTTTTTTTTTCCCATTTTGTTTATAGCATACAGCTTATTGGAAATGACAAACCAGATAGGAGATGGGAAGTTGGTTTCTGCCTGGCCGAAGAGCGAATACATCCTTTAAGATGAGATAATGGAACACAAGCCCTTCTTCATTCATTGTTTTGACCCCTTCAGAGTGAACGCCATCTACACTGGACGGATCTGCAACGCATTGCTGAGCACTAATGGGATTAAAATCGCAGATGCCGAGGAGATGGCTACAAGCCAACCTCATTTTATAGAGAAGTGGCCATTTCGGAATTATTCGCCTATTGTTTCTCCTTAACACAATCAAAGAATGAAAAAAAAAATGAAATAAATAGATAACTAGCACCCATAAGCAGAAATAAGCGCCACTTAGAAAAAAAAAAAAAAAAAAAGAAGAAGCGAAGGTGGAAAAACGGGATGTTTTAGCCCAAGATGATTTTCTGCAGCTGACATACTCATCTACATTTTTCTCGCTAACAAGATTTTCCGATCTTAAACCTGGCTTGAATGAATAGCGATTGTTCCCTTCTGGTTAGGAAGGTGCTGCATTTGCTCATACCCCATTCACTGGCCTAGAATCAGCCAGGCCTCAGATGGCTGTTTCCATGACAACTTGGTTCATTCAATACAGGCACATAATGAAGACAATGTGTTTTCCATTTAGATGAGTTTTAGTAGAGAGGGGAAAAAAAGCAAAAAAAAAAAAGGAGAGAGAGGAACAGAGAGAAACGGACGGAAGATAGAAGGGAGTACTATCAATATGACAGATTGTCTGGGATTGGGAGATATTACATAGGAACCATGTCTCCGAACAAGTTATCCATGCCAAATTTGTTTGCACAGTAAGGATTCCCTTGACAAACTGTTTTTTTTAGTTCCTAAACTACAGTGGAACACCAAGGTAAGACTAAAGTCCCCCCATACACCTTTAGATCGCTCCATACAATTTCCATTAGATCTACCAACAACTGTGTAGTATAGCGGCCTCCCTGATATAATACATGGTGATTGGAAGGATTAGAAAGGTCCTCATATTACAGGGTTTTGGTAAAAGAAAAGTTGATTGTACAGAAATTGTATGGTAAGATTGTAAGGTGTATGGGGGCCTTTAACCTTTATAAAGATATTTTTCATAGTAAACAAAAAATGGAAACCTCTCTCTAGATCAGTGGTTCTCAAACTTTTTTTTAGGGTTTCTGGTGTGGCGGTCTGTTTATCACATAGGCTGGTGTAACCAAAACCTTTATTGACAAACAAATATTTATTAACCTCCTGGCCTTTTGAAAAATTTGTGCCTTCCAGGAGACCCGGAACACATCCCATATGCTCTGAAACAGCGATGCCATCTCCATAACATGTAGGACAATGGCGCCAGACCCAGAAGCATCAATGGGTCTGCCGATAAGCAGAATCGCCGAGGTATTTGGCAGACAGGTGAGTTTGCCCGTAGTTAATTTGATGTGAGTTTTAGTAGCTGAGAAACTCAGTAAACTCAACCTAAGTTAACTCTTGCAGAACGCCCAGAAAGTTAAATAAAATGGTCAAATGTATATTTAATGGGATGGGGGCCATCAAGTAAATGGCAACTTCACGGTCCCCCTTATACTACTTTATTATTATTATATATTTAGCGCCAACATATTACACAGCACTGTACATTATATTCGAGTTGAGATGTAACACAGTATAACACACAGGTACAGGCTATGACACAGGAGGAGTTGAGGACCCTGCCTGATCAGGCTTACAATTTAAGAGGTTGGGAAACAGAGTATACAATAGGAATGGGGAATGGGGGATGGGGCGGGCATGGGAGGCCAGAAGATGGGTAGGCTAGTCTGAAGAGGTGGGTTTTCAGGGCTTTTTTGAAAGTGTTAAATGTTGGCGAGGGAGAGAGTTCCAGAGAGAAGGAATGGCCCTAGAGAAGTCTTGTAGCTGTGTGCGTGATGTTATGAGAGTAGATGTCATTAGTAGGTCACTGGAGGAGCGGAGGGGTCGGTAAGGGGTGTATTTGTGTACCAGGTTGGTGATGTAAGTGGGACAGGAGGTGTGGAGTGATTTAAAAGCAAGGCACAGAACTTTGAATTTGATTCTCTGAACAATTGGATGCCAGTGTAGAGATTTGCAGAGAGGAGCAGCAGATAAGGAGCGGTTAGAGGAGTAAATGAGTCTAGCAGCACCATCCATGATGGACTGAATAGGAGAGAGACTAGATAGAGGAAGACCAGAGAGGATGATGTTGCAGTAGTCATGATGGGTAATGATGAGGGTGTGTACCAGGGATTTGGTGGTCTCTGGGGATAAGAAGGAGCCATGTAAAGTCACTATTATCAACTATGGCACAACTTTTTCTAAAAGCTATTCTCCACTTTTTTATTATACAAATTTCTACATAGAATGTACTGTCAACAAACAAATACCTTCTTCACCAACATTCCGCATAAAACAAGCCTATTGTTCATATTTTCACACACCAATGAAGAGGTTCATCTCCTTGGTCGCCTCTACTCATATTGTGTCTGTGGCATCAATGGCTCCAATAGATCTATTTATTAACATTCACATTGAATTTCCTGGAATCGTTTCACTATGATGGTCATGTGACCAATGCCAAGGCTGATGGAGCATAAACCAAACACTAAAAAAGACAAATAACTGCAAGGATTTCTGGAGAAGCAAATTGTGAAGGCTAAAGGTTATTTCCAGTTTCTTTCTCATTATATAACATTGAAAAATTAATACCAAATACATTTATTTATAGCATTTACAGCTGCAGGAACAAAACATTAAGATATTCCAGATAAAACATCTGAAGGTTCTCATTCATCCTGGTCATGTATATCTGATGTATATCAGGTAAAGCTGTGCCTGCAAAACTGCCTCCAGCAGGGTGTATTCAGTAACACGTGGCATTGCATTTTACCACGCGTTATCAAGAAGAATGGATGTTTCCAGTCACTGATACAATACATGCCCGCAAAACAATGCCCACAGGTTTTAAATGGGCACAATGCGGCTGAGCCCCACATTGGGTATAGAGCTTACACATCCATGACACCCAGTGGAGACTAGGCCTTATTCAAATAGACATGGGTAGTTATCATGAAGATGTTTTCATTATAGCAACATACATACCTCAAAATTTATATCCACAACGTGTATAAAAGACACTTCTTAAATCCAGCCATATACAATGAGTTACTTAACGTAATAAAGGCCTTACAAAAAATTTTCTGGCGAACAGAAGGAAAATGAGAACCATGCCATGTTAACCAGGATCAGATATGTAGTATAAAAAGTCAAAGGTTTAGCAGTAAGCTGAACTGTGCAAGGCTGACTCCTTCTTCTTCATTACGTTACGTGAGAAGCACCATCCCCATCCAAAGTAAATGGCGTCACACAAAGGGTGCACAGCCGATTCTCGCATGACTGGCCGTGAGTGATGTCATCACACGTGGTCGATCTGCTGGACAATTGGCCAGGAATTGTGACATCTAGGGCCAGATTAAGTCCTGACACTTACTCGCCAAGAAGATTTCTCAGAACACAATATTTTTTAAAAAGGGTCTTAAGGGTTTTGCGCTCTTAGAAAATTCTTCGGTGCTTCATACTTTGGGATGAAGTAAGTATATGTAATTTGTGGTACTATTAGGGGAGAGAGTAGAAGAAATCGGATTCTAATAAATTATTTCTAATAGTGATAGATCATGTGCGGATCAGATGAAATTTTAGGTTGGGCTTATGTCACCCAGTGGTTCCCAAACAGGGGGGCAGGCCCCCTGGGGGACACTAAGATATTCCAGGGGGCCCCTGGCCCTCATTCTTAGGAAAGTTTGGGAGCCAATGCTATAACCCAATCGTCACAATATCCTAATTCAACTCAAAATAACCGCCATTCGCTGTTACTAGTGCCACACACAACTCGCACTTCCAATGTGCAGTGTATTTTGGAGCTGCCGAAAGAATGTAGCTTACTTCTCCAATTCATCATTCCTCTATGGCCCCTGGAATCCCCTGAGATGTAAAACATGTAAACTCAGCGTTCAGGCAGAACAGGAAAGAGAAAGCTAGAGATATATCCTATTCCGCGACCGTGATCAGAGGTTTAGGCAGCTTTGGTTGTGAGATATGTCGGCCGGCAAAATTCTGTGTTCCTCAACCAGAACAGATTATAGTTTTTAGTAACCGGTGTAATGTGAAATGCTAAATATGAGTATAGCTTTCTATACTACTCAACATGACATAAATATGACAAGCCAAAATATTTACTGACAAATGTTTTGGGGCAAATGTGGTCCCACACTATTGGTCCCATATTATATCTTCTCTTTGTAAAAGTTATTTTCAAGCAGAAATTAGCATGAACTCTGCTGATGGATAATTAACATAAAAGCATCAAGTCTACCTTTCCTTTACACTATAAGGAAGATGAGAGTTGAAGGCTAGGTCTCCTCTGCCTCTGAGAGGGCCGTGATAGTGGTGCCCAGCAATTCATTTTTTATTTCATTTGACTGAAATATTTACCTTAAGAATATCCCTATCCCCTCTTTCTTACAGTAGGTTATATGGTGCCACACCCTGTATATGCTCATAACTGTTTTGACAAGTGTACATATCCAATCTCGCAAGTATATATTTTGTTGCTGACTTAAAAGCCCTATCCACTTAGTTTGATTACTTGGGAATTCTAGAAAGAAAAAGTGAGCAGATACGTTAAACAACAATTCTGTGTTTTCTGACCTCCAACCCGTTAAGTGGTGGTTGAATATGGTTGGTAAAGCGCAAGACTTGCAGTGGATGTGTTCTTTTAGAAATGGCCATTTCTGTTAGAATTCGCCCACCTCCAATCCTTGAGGGCCAGATATTGGTTATCTTTTGGTATACATATTGGTTTTATAACTTACAGTGTTCTCCCCAGATTTTTTTTTCAGCCGGGCGGCGCAATGACGTCATGACGCGATGACGTCATCGCGCCGCCTGCACCGGTCCGGCGGCCTCTCTGATAGGCTGCCGGCCAGCGGCAGCACACAAGTCCTCTGACAGGCGGCGCCTCCCCATTCTTCAGGGGCGCGCCGCAGCCACTGAAAGACTCCGGCCCGCGGCTCCGGTAGTGTCCCGCGGGCCGGAGTCTTTCAGTGGCTGTGGCGCGCTCCTGAAGAATGGGAGGCGCCGCCTGTCAGGCTGCTCGCCGCGGAGGACTTGTGTGCTGGGCGGGGACCAAAATCTCCCGGGCGGGCCGCCCGGCCAATCTGCTTTGGGGAGAACACTGACTTAGTATAAACGATTTCATGCTGTTTGTTACAGAAATGTGGAGATTTAGCCCCAAAAACTTTCTACACAAGATAGAACTGACAATCCCATATCAGTGAACAAGATCCTCGTACTAGCATCACTAACGTCTTTTAGCAAGTGTTATCACAGCAAGGTTAGAGAGGCAGCTTGCCTCTTCCTAGACACGTCAAGTCCAATCAGATCCTTAATTGCGCAGTTCTTGTCTAGGTCTTTAGACTGTGATAGATCATTCCCTCCAACAGCTTTATCAGGCTATCTATCATCTATTCTGATGTGAATCTTCATGGTAAAACAGGCACAGAAAGATGCCTACCACAGCAACCATAGCTTTCCTGGATCTGCAAGCTCAACAGAGCCACTCAACAGTGCTTACACTTCGATAAAGAAATTTTCCAACGTGATGGAGAGCCAAAGAACAGAGTTTGGCCTACTATTGTATTTACAATTCTTTACATTCAAGTATTAGCAGATTGTTACTGTTTCAGTCAGCGGTGATGCCTCTCGTACCATAGTACTGTACAGTTGAAGGACCACAAGCGTAATTTTCCTGGTTCACACCAGCTACAGACCTGGTAGAGGCAAGAGCAACCTTAACAACGTGATGCTTTGTTCAAGGAATTACATAACCCCAATGAAATCTCGTCATATTATTATTTGACATCTTAGATAACAACAGTACTTAGGATTGTCAGATTGCATTTCCTGGTCTTAAAATTCTACTGTATAAGTAGCACAGGTCAGCCAAGAACAGGTTAATCTGCGGAAAGGAGCTGGAACTCATTGAGCCCCAACTGCATGGTGGTAGTTTTTGTATGGCTCCAGAGGTTGACCTTCCCTTCTTGCTTTGAAAGATGGTAGGACTAAACATACAAGCTTTGGAATGGGCCACATGCACATCAAGAGTCCCTCAACCATCAGGTTGGAAATTTTAACTTAACATCTGGGCTGCGTGTATAACAATCAGTGGTCACACTGCCCAGATATCTGTCTAGACCTAAAACCACCAAGATTTTCCATCAATTGGTATATATAACAGTACCCAAGACCCTTGCACCCAAAGACCCTACCACTGAAGTTATTATTTAGAAACATGGGTTTTCAAATTATTTTGGAACATGGATCAATCTAAAGAAGGGAGCTGGAGAACACTGATCTGTCCTAACTAAGCCCCTGTAACCAATAGTGCAGAGTAGTGGTTCCATTTCACTCCAGAAGTTGACCTTTCCCTACATCTATGTCTTATTGCTTTGTCTGACTGGAAAAAGATGGAAGAGCTAAAAATAAGAGCTCTGGAATAGGGCACATGGTGAAAACACATACCAAGAGCCCCTCAACTACCAGGTTGGAAATTTTAACTTAATGGTCGGCCTGCACATATAACATTAATTGGAAACCAAGAATAATGTCTTGGTTTGACAATGATTTCATTCATAATACATATTGCCTTGAACATAACTTTTTTTTTCGCTTGGATTTCACATTTTATCTTTAATGGCAACACCACAATGCTCTAAGTCAGTGGTTCCCAAACTGGGGGCCCCGAAGGTATTCCAGAGGGGCCCTGGCCCTCATTCTTAACTGGTGTTTGAATAGGTAGGGGGGCTCGATAATGTTCCTAAATAGAAAAGGGGGGCCCTGCAAGGAAAGTTTGGGAACCACTGCTCTAAGTGAAATGCTCTAAGTAGCCATGGATCATCAACAAAAGTCGATCCATGAAAAAATTGTGTCACACTACAGTACTCAGAACATTGGCATCTATGGCTCGTGTAGCTCTATATCTATGCAGTGTTTGTGTGGTTCAATTGGCAATGAATTATTCCAGAACACGAGTTCAGTGACAGGCGTTATGGAACATAAATGTCATGCAGATACCGCAAAGGGTTTTTGACCAACAAAGAACACTTACCAGAATTGTCTGAACAACCAAAAAAAACTTTTAATCAAAGCAAACATGTTTCTCACAACATCTGGATGGATATGAAGAAGGGATCTGGTGTGATCGTGTAATGTATACCTGCTTGGTTGTAATACTCAGATCTAGTACCAACAACCGCTACCTTACACTCTTCAAAGCATTTACGATAGGGGGGTGCCATTTACTATCGCTGGATCATCCTGCAGGTTTATTTTACACAGCGGAGGGAACCAAAACATTTCCTGAGCAGCAAAAAAAAAAGGGAAAGGGGGGGGGGGGGGCGCAAAGATCCACTCCAACCATCTTTACAGCCTGCAGCAAACAGGAAACATGTTGTTTTTTCATATTCGCGTTCCTACCTTTAACCCTTTCCCAGCAGGCAGCCACGTGCATGTGCCATCCCATTCTTTTCATGCATGCTAAAGTAATTAGGAGCAAGGAAAAGAAGGGAAGAGAGCGTGTGACTGATATTACAGCTCATCGACATCAGTGAATACAAGCAAACAGACTCATGTGGAGAAAATACGATGTGGGCATATGCTATTTACTCAAAGACAGATGACTGTACAACTCTGTCAGTTCATTAAAGGCAGTGTATATATATTTCCCATAGACCATTGTTGCTGTAACAACATCTCTATTACGCATCCAGAGCGCAGAAAACCAGCAGGCTGAACGCAAAGCTGAACTCCAGTAAAGAAAATATAAATAAATATAGGAAAACCAGCTTATCTTAACTTAAAATTCTATTTATCCAGACCGGAGGCGTAAAAAGTCCTTCTACACATTATAGCCAGGCTGAAGAACTAACTTTTCTGATGTAGATAACTTTTTTTATAGCCAAAAGTTGGGAAGGATTAGAACCTCTATTAGAAGACAGGAACATGACTGACCATCTATCATCACCTGTCACATAATTTCCAATACTTCCTATTCTGCAATTTTATTAATATAATATCAGATAATGCTGCCACACAGGTCCTTGGTCAAGCACTTCATGTAATACAGTATCCATAACCTTTAACTGTATTAACTGCGTTGTCACTGCCATATGGGGCTTCTGATCGAAACTACAAGGGCCCCATACCAATACTTTACTCTGATCTACAGTAAAAGTTGTCCTCCGAAAAGACAGGCTAGTTTGAAGGCGTATGAACTCCCAATTGCTTGGCTGTCCAAAGTCTGTCTGATATCGATATAAAAATCAGTGATTCTCAACTTTTTAGATTCATGACCACGGTAGTGATGCCACAAACTGTCACTTCCTGTTTTTGGAACGCAGAAGTGCTGTTGTGAAGTCACTTCTGCGTTCCAAATACCAGAAGTGACACTCCGTGACATCACTTCTGGCATAATCAGGTATTAACTCCTCCCTCCTTGTGCAAATGATGTGCGAAATGGTCAAATTTTCTTTAAAAAAAGACTCAACCATTTAGACGATTTCAAGTTAATTGCAAAGACCCTGAGAATGGTATCATCACTAAACATGCTGGAAATATAGAGAAGGGTTGGGAAATTCTACAAGGGAAAAAAAAGGATTGCTCTAAAGGCCCCCATACACGGGTCGGATTCCGGCCGGATTCTGGGCCGATCGATTCCGGGCGCGTGCACGCGAAACGATCGTGCCGGAATCGTGTGCAGCCCACCTTGTCCGATCGATCACGTCCGATTGATCAGGGGCTCAGAATCGGATCCGACAGAGAACCAACATGTTGGTCTTTTTGATCCGATTCTGCACAGATCAGGGGGAGTTGCCATTTGTGAGGTGGAGTCAGAGATGGAATTGGACACGGAATCGTCCCGGAATCTGTTGGACAAGGTGGTATGCAGCGATCGGATACTCTTAATTGGCCGATCGATCACACCTGCGATTCCCGGCAGAATCGCCAGAATCGATCGGATGGGTGATCGAGCGGCCATGGAATCCGAACGTGTATGGCTAGATTAACACACACAGTTTTTGCATAAACTAAGTTCAAAGTCAAAATTTCGATTTTGGAAAATTTTTGCTTGATTTTGAACTTAATTTATGTAAAAACCACATGTGCAAAAAGGATCCCACAACCCTTTTCTACATCTCCATCAAATTTGACTATCTCTAGTGCTGGGTGAGAAGTTTGTAAGGAAAGTAACACCCTATCATTTCTAAGTTAGGATGGAGGGGGCGTAACTCTCCTTCTCATCTTTCCACCCTGCTTGTAGGCATCATAGCTGGTGCTTGTTCATGGTCATTCGGCCTCGAGGGGGTCCCAACCCACAGGCTGTAAATGAAGATTCTCCCACAGTATGATTATATTTTCCATGGGCAAATATCTGTCGAATATTGACGAATATTGGCAAATTAGTTCTAAAACAACCAGTAATTGGCAAACATGACACTACATTTTACACAAGCCGCTAGCGTTATCGTATGTTACACAGCTTTCCATACCTTTTATTTTGCATGTACTGCTCAAAGTATTACTGTTCAAAAGGTTGCGTTAATGAATTTCCAAAATGCGTGTCACATACGCTAGCAGAGGTTGTATGACCCAGCGCATTGTGATTACACAGTTTTTTGTTTACCAGTAATGCGCATGTTATTATAAGTATTATTACTATAATTTATTTATAGAACACCAATATATCACGCAGCGCTGTACAATAAATTAAGATAACACACAGGTATAGGTTATAACACAGTAGGAGTAGAGGACCCTGCCCAGTCGGGCTTACAATCTAATAGGTTGAGGAACAGAGTATACAATAGATGGGTATACAATTCTGGTAAAGTACGCAACATGGCTAGTGTGAAAGGGCACCAAAATATTGAGATCCAAAGACCCCAATTCTGAAGTAATTGTTATTTGAAATGATTGTTAGATTTCCTTTTTTTAGTTAGAAGTGAAGTTTCAAAAGTAAAGAAAAAAAAGTTACAGAGCTAGTTAAAAAAAAAAAGTACATACTGCCATGACATTTTTTTTTTTTTTGTCGCCTGTTCCTCTGTAGAGTGCACATCATGGTCTCTTGAGCTTCACTTAGTTCCAATGGGGAGGCAGCACTCAGGAGAAACGCATTAATCTCGCCATCAACTCTAGCGGCACAACTTGGAATGGGCTCGTTAGCTGATGAGGTCTTTAGGCTGCTGTGAGCCTATGTAACTAGACACCTTGAAAGCTGTTACTGCCAAATGCCTTTGTTCTGACTTCCAACTAACGCAAGAGTTTTCTCATTGTAGTTCCTCAAAGTATTTGTCTGCCACAGCTCTCGGCGCTCACCTCTGCTCAAGCACAAAGAATGGCCAGTTCTTGCACTCCAGCACAATCAGGATGAGTGCACACACAAGTACTGCGAACACTTTACAGACTTTCAGCCCATGCGTGCCATTCTGACAATGAATAGATCAGGCTCTTCACAGGTCTCTTCCTATTTCCTAATGGAAATTCTCTTATAGTCACTAAGGATTTGTAGTTCAGACATTCCTAATTGCAATTTACCGCCCTTTGTTTACTCAGATAAGATGACAGTTGCTCAGTTCAATAGTTGTTTATCAGTTCAAACCTAGGGGTTCATACACACAAGAGAAGCACTCTTTAAGAGATGTTGGAAAACACATTCCAATCACCTGTTTCTTCTAGGGACTTCTGGCAATGTCATCCCTGAGTGCCTCTACTCCTTCTCTGTTGGCTAGGCTAAAGATTTATTAGGCACTGTGAAGACACTTTAGTGTGGTCCATTGTTGTCTGTATGTCTGACTTCCCTCTAAAGCAAATGGGTATTTCTTAAGCTAGCCACACACGGTTCTATTTTGGTTCAATCGATGCTCGATTAGATACATTTTTTATAGATTGAACGAAAATCGAGAAATGCCCACATGGTACGATCGACGATAATTGTTCGATGAAGGCAGAAAAATTGATCGAATTTTTATCGGACATGTTGGAAAATCATCGTTGATTGTGCCAAAATCGTTTTATAATCGTGGATGTTTGTGGTGTTTCTCCTGGATCGATTAGATTTGATATAATTAACATTGACCACTTCAATCTGAACTTCAATCGTTTCCATACCAAAATCCATGATTTTAGTTATCTTTTTTAGTCGAAATCGCACCACAATGTGGGGTGTATGATCGATTAGGATCAATTTTCGATTAGACGATTGAATTCCTCGATCTAATCGAGCATCGATTGAACCAAAATTGAACCGTGTCTGGCTAGCTTTACAGCATCTTTAGGAAGAACATCAAATGTTCAGATCAACCTTAACAGTGTTAAGGCCCCCCATACACCTTTCTATCTTACCATACAATCAACTTTGTTCTACCAAAACCATGTAATATGAGGACCTGTCTAAACCTTCCAATCACTATGTATTCTATCAGGAAGGCCACTATACTATAATAGTTGTTGGTAGATCGAAAGGAAACTGTATGTAGTGATCTAGAGGTGTAGGGGGAATTTAGAAGGAAGTCAAGCCCCCCAAACTTAAAATTTTATCATACAATCAACTTTTGTTCTACCAAAACAATTGTAATATGAGGACCTTTCTAAACCTTCCAATCACTATGTATTCTATCAGGAAGGACCCGGCACTACATAGCAGGTATATATACCTTCCAATCACTATGTATTCTATCAGGGAGGACCCGGTACTACATAGCAGTGATATATACCTTCCAATCACTATGTATTCTATCAGGGAGGGCCTGGCACTACATAGCAGTGATATATACCTTCCAATCACTATGTATTCTATCAGGGAGGACCCGGCACTACATAGCAGTGATATATACCTTCCAATCACTATGTATTCTATCAGGGAGGACCCGGCACTGCATAGCAGTGATATATACCTTCCAATCACTATGAATTCTATCAAGGAGGACCGAACACTACATAGTTGGTAGATCTAAATGAAATTGTATGGAGTGATCTGAAAGGTGTATGGTGGGCTTTTAACACCTACAAAAGTCCTAAAATATGTCACTCATTCAATAACCAGATCAATTCAATCCAAGTTCTGTTTTTCCTAATCCCAGAAGAAACTGGAAGAACTTTACTCCTCCGTACCTGAGACACAACAGCTTTTCACCCTCTTCCCTTAGTTCTGTGGGCAGCACAGAGTGGTTAGCAGTTTTGCTCTGCATGGAGTTTGTATATTATTCCTGTGTTTTTGTGGGTTTCCTACAGGTGTTCTGGTTTCCACACACAACCCAAAGCTTACTGGATGATTAATTGGCATCTGGCTAAGTGGACACTAAAAGGAATTTCCTACTAAGCCACTGCTAATCTCAATCCATAGACAAGTGAAGGGCTTCAAGTTTGAAACTTATAAAACATAAGAAGCGGACAACCGCCAAAAGGAGAACAGTAACAGACAAATATTTTTTTACAATAACCCTCTCTACTTGCAATGTAAAGCATGTCACTGGTACCAGCCCTTGGTCCCTTTCTATGCACCCTAAAACCTAATTTGTTACAGAATATTTTGATTAACCATTAGGTGAACTCCAAAATAAGAGCTAAACACCCATCAGTCCTGAAATACTATTTTGAGACACAGAGTCTATTGTTCTTGCAGATCAGAACAGCCCCTTCCGCTACTTAAAGCTAGTTATACACGGGTCAATGTTTGCTCGATCGATCGCTGATTCCAATGACTTGTGCGATTCAAATGTCAAACACCAAACATTGATCGATCATACTACCACACAGTGTAATCAATTTGTTTACATAGTACGATCATACTATGGAGCAAATGCGTATTACCTTTGTTCGCATTATGATCACAATACAAAGGTATTAAGCATGTGCTCCATACCTAGAAAACCCATCAGATACGCAAGCAGGAAACTATTTCCTTTCCATTGACTTAAAAATCGATAGTTTAAAGTCCATGGAACAGAAATATTAAACGGTGTATGGCCACCTTAATGCATGGCAGCCAGAGCCTCAACCCATAAATTACGAAGTACCCACTAGCTACACCTTACATCAGTGGTGGGCAACTGAGTTGATATGGAGGGCCACAAGTGTGGCCTTCTGCATCACTAAAGGGCCATTTTCAATCTGTACTGACTTGTATAAGCATTTTATAATGGAAATGACAGCAGGCATAGCTAGAAGACCTTACTTTTCGTTTTTAAATAACAAAACATATTTTAAATTATACTTCAATCATTGGGTAACACTGTAGTATGGTGATGCACATTTTGATTCAGAGGTTGTGATGCAATATGAGTTCCTATGCCCTATGCATGAACAGAAAGGTCGCAAGTAGAGGACTGAGGAGGGAATGCCCAAAGGGCCACAGGTTGGGCACCTAGGCCTTACATTAATGTTCTCACCATGGAACTTGGAACCACCAGCGTGATCTGGTAACATTGTCCTCCATTCCTTCAGTGGAAAGTAAAGTAACAAACTGGTTGACAAGAACCCCTTGGTGATCTAATTTGCTAGAGCTGCTCTACATGTAGAACAGGATACACAAAAACATCAAGAGCTTCAAATGTAAGACACATGTTCCAGCCATGAAACATGACTCAACTAATAGAGGCATAACCGTGGTTTTAGGCTAAATACAATTTGACAACAGCGGCAGTGGTGTAGGATCAGGGTTACAACACTTCAAACAGAGATCAGACTCATGTCCTCAGAACCCCCCGACTTTTATCCAGTAGAACTATGCAGAGGCCTGGCAGGCTACAAGTATATTGCAAAAGCCCAGCTTTGTGCCAGCTCCAGTCTATTACAAAAACTGTGGTGGTATCTTACCTACTCTATCAATACTGTTCATCTATATTTTATAATAGAGGATGTCACTGTGCTCTGGAGTCTATCACATCGTGTCTGGTGCAGGATGAATGACAATGGGTCATGTTGTTAAGTCTATTCACCTTATTATCTCATAACGGCATTCAATTTCATTTACCATACTGTACACGAGAAGGTGTTTACATTATATGATCACTCCATTCGCACAGCTTTGGCATCTGGTAGACATATGCAAAGGCATTTTCTATATAAGAAAGAACACACTTAAGCTAACAAAAAACTTTGCACAAAGAAGCAGAAAAGAATACAGAAAAGGTAAATATAGGTTGTATACACCATGACATAGCGCTGTAACGTGCAATAGCGTCAGATGCAATTATTAATATTAAGTGCAAGCATGCAAATTATGTCTAGGCGTAACAATAAGAAGCAAATTTCTACTTGTCACAAAAAAGTATTCCACAACAATGCCTTCGTTGGCTTTTTAAAAAACTTTTTCATGCATCATTCAGGGTCTAAAGCAGGGTACAGACCTGCAGATATGTGCCAGATCGATGGCCACTTCGAGCGCTGTGTGCGTTCACGGCCATCTATCTGGTCCATATAATTTGCGGCCATCGGACATGACCGTTAAATATGTCCGATGTCCGCTTTTTTTGCATGAAGACCGGGATATCTTAGTGGACATGGTTATTTTGGAAACACTTTTTTTTTTATTTATGGTCATTTTCAAGGAGAAATCAAGAGTGCGGTCTGTATTTTATGAGGGGGGTGTATCATTTTGGCCTCAACTGTATTCACCTGTCCTAGACCAAAAGCATCATCTCAGTCAAGGAAAAGGTCACTTGACCAGAGCAGGGCTGCTTTTTAAATAAAAAGTAGGTGGAGCTTTTTTAAGTTAAGTAAGTTGAAATGTTTATTGTGACATAACTTGGATTATTATAATTTGGATGTGCAACACAAATTTTCTGAAAGATCCATTTAAAAGTACAATAAATACAAGCCAAAACATGGAGGGGCACACATCTTCTCCTAGGATCAAAAACAAGCCACGGAGGATGAACAAAAAAACATCCAGCTGGTGCTTACTCACACCTTCAATGGATTCCCATCCCCAAAAATTTGGATTAAGCCCTATATGGGCGAAATGTGTCAAATGCAGAGATGAGTGCCCTTCTTCGGGTCGCCAAGTGACCTGAAAATGTTGTATTGGCAGCAGGACGCTCCTTAAAGATAGGACCTCTGCACTGGAAGTTTGGACTTGACAAACTAGAGAGGGACATGGGTTGAGCAGTCCAATGCTTTTTTTTCTTATGAGGAATAGGTAAGATTAAGGAACAGTATGAGTGACAATGTTCGACATAAAGGCATACCCTCATGTGCAAACTCATGTGCCTTTAAAACAGGCGACGCTCAATGTGTCTCTAGATCAGGATTGCTACAAAAAACACGTCTCTGTGTGAATTGGGAAGTGTTCCAAAGACACGGAGCAGAGGGTGAGCTTTCCTACTTTAATTCCAATATATCTCGCTTAGGAGCTTTGCCGCGTTAATAGAGAAATCTGAACACTCGCAAACACGGAGGACTAAACCTAAATCCTAATGTAAACCCGAGGATGAAGGTTGTTACATTGTTTTCATTAGCTGGCCGTGCGGAGCTGATGGTCTCAGCACAATCATAGCATCTCATAGCAGCTGACAGTCTCATTTCACATTGTAACGTCCCAATGACTTTATAGCTCTGCACTTCTTCCATCATTAATACACCTGTGCTGTCTGTCTATCCTGCGGAAGCTATGATGGAGCTTAAAGCTGATGTAAGCTGAAAATAAAAAAAATAAACATATACAAGAATAAACACTTCCTTCCTCCCTTTCCTACCTTGTTGCACTCACGCCACCATACCTGGAGTGTCCAGTCCTCCAGGCTGCAATATGGAGGAGCGAAACTGGAAGAATCCACCAACCTGGATCTGAATCCGGTGATGCTCCGCCACTCCAGCATCACTGGATTCAGATGTGGCTGGCTGCCGGGCACAAGGGGACTTAGGATCAGTATCATCTAGCTTCCCAAGTTCCCTTGCGCCCAGAGCCCGCCGCTGGATTTTGATTTTACCAGGTAAGTATTTACTTTTGACCTCCAATCTGACCTCTGGTGGCGATGATAGCGGTGGTAGGTCCGCTCTAATGAGAGACATCTAGAGGTCCACTTACACTCAAACTGTAGGTATGTATTTTGTTTTACACTCAAAGCTTTTATCCATTATTTTTCTTTAAGAAAAAGCAAACCAAAAACTTTGATTTTCATGAGCATTGGTCACTTTTTTAAAGTCAATCTCAATATTCATATCTAACGCTACCCTTCGACAGGCTGATAATGCTGCTACATGGTAGGTATTATTATCGACGAAGAGCTTAGAATCACAGGGGGGGGGGATAGCAGCTAGGTCTTTCGGGGTAGGTTTTACTTTTGGGGTAGATCTTATATTCGGGGAAACAGGGTACCTGGGCATGAATGAGTGCAGCCACATTAATGCTGTCTGGGTCATGAAGCATAAAAAAGAAAAGTAATGCAGACTCAACATCTGTCTACTGCTAGGCCTCAATATATGAATGTGATCTTCCTGGGTCTAGATTCATTCTGACATGACAAGCGGTACAGTTTTACACACAGACTTATTAGGACATCCCAATAAATCAAACCGCAGCTGAATATAATGAAACATATTTAATTATGAATTTTTCCATCCATATTCATCGCTAATATCACGCCGTGTGAAATATTGACCTGGCTCATGATGGCTTTTTCATTTCTGGTTCCTGATGGCTAAACAGTTTACCTAATTTTTTACTGACTCAGTAAATTCACTTTTGGCTGGCAACCATGAGCACGGCCTCTCAAGCGATGCCTTTTTCATTAAATCACACTGCATCCGGATGTAGCCGCTTGGCTGAAGTATTTAGCCGTGTGCAAATCTAAGGCTTACAGGATCCATTTGTGCAGAGAAGGGAGGGGAAGCCAAAGAGCACACTGCAGCAGTTACACGGGGGAAGTTGAAGCTAGGACACTGATTTTTAGACACTGCGAGCTTTAAAGATGGAAAATAACTGGCTCGGTTTGAGCTCCACCCAAGCCTGGCCATTCACTAACCAAGGAGGTAGACATAAAGCCGCTGCACTATCCTTGAACTGATAGAACCACTGCATGTGTTAACCCCTTTAGGAAATGCATATTCTGTCCATGCTTTACAAGATGAGAAAGAAGAACACAAGTTTTCAGGAACAGAACTCTCTCTCTTCCATACGTCTTCTTTACCATCTGTATATTTAATATCACTACTTAAAATGGTCTCACAACCTTAAACATTAAAAGGAGGCCATGCACCCTAATTTTATCCCATTTCCTAACCATAAAAACAATTCCATTGGCACGGTTAATATTTTTTTAAGCATCGTGATTAGTTAATAAAAAAAAATTCTACCTGCAATGGAGCCAATAAAGCAAAATCCAGCTGCACTGTCCCATTGGCCACCAGTCTAAAAACCCAATTTCAGTTTTAACATCTCAAATATTAAAAGGTGAAAGCTATTTGTTATGGTCGCTTTAAACACATCAACCCCCGATATGTTCTAACTATAGCCTTAGAAAGGTGATGAATGTTGCTTGCAATATACAGCAAAACACAAAAGGTGAATGAAAGCAAAAAAAAAAAATGTCAGCCGTCTCCTGCCACTTCAGTCTGGCCATTTGCTCGTGTTCTCTGCATGGCTCCGGGTTTCAGAAAAGGCTGAGGCTTGTATGACAGCTGTGTCAGGCATACTTTGCGGAAATGTATTTATGCTTCGTTAGGACCAAATGTCCCCCTTGCTCCCGAGAAGAAAAAGGCAGCAGAATTGAAGAGGTTGGCTGTTCTCAGAGAACAGCGTTAGGAGCCAGAGTGGGCCTATCAACCAATCATTGGAGAAATCAGATACATCTAGTGCAAATTAAATAACAAGATCACGTATTAACAACGGCATAACCATTAATATATTCCGGGACCACTCCAACGATTAAGTTATTGTCAAATAAGTGTTAAGCCAATTTCAATACACATGTGAGAAACAGGCGTTGTGGAGTTCTGATTTAGAATAAAACCATGTGCGTTAAAAAATGCATTGTGGTGTGTTGGTAACCAATTAAAAATAAATAAGTCTGCTTAACCGCATGAAATACTTAAGGCACATGCCATACACAACACGATACACAAGATTGGTCTATTTACATTTTTGTGTACACAATAAAGGCTGCCATACACCCACCGGCTGGGTGCAGATGAGTGCCGGTGAGCTCTGGAATGCAGCGTGATGATGTTATCACGGTGCATTCACGAGCTGACTTCATCGGCGGGCACCCTTTGTGTGTCGTCCATTACCTTCAATGAAGACGCCGGTCTTCATTGAAGTTAATGGCATAGGCCAGAGAACATCGGACATGTCCGTTCTCTGGCCGGTCGAGCTGTGGGGCGACAGGGATCTGTCGCCCCATGTGGGCACACATGATTGGCGGCCGATTTTGACACCGACCGACGGCGCAAGCCCGTCGATCAGCGGCAAAATCGTCCGCTAATCGGTGTGTGTATGGCAGGCTTAAGGCACATAAATTTATGGCTGCACCATGAGGAGTGAGCCTTTTGTTGGTGCATATCTATAACATTGTAAGCCCAATGGGACAAATAAATGTAGCCTTGATGTGACACACACTGGAAGATCAATTCAAGTTATTGCTATTATTGCAGTGCAATGTCTGAATGGGAATGCAAAGTGGTTGGCTTGTGTTGCGTTTCAACCCTTATTTAAGCTGGGCACACACCTTTAGATCTCTGTCAGATATCCTTTAGATCTACCAACAACTATGTAGTATAGGGTCCTTAGCGATTGAACACAGGTAGACTTGATGGATTAGAAAGTCCCTCATATTACATGGTTTAGGTAAAACAAAAGGAGATCTAAAGGAAGTCTGACAGAGAAATCTAAAGGTGTATGGAGGCCCTTAATGTCTATTGTTGTTTAATATGTAGGCTCTTCATAAATAAAAGATAATAAACTTACAACGAAATGTCTCGAAACCCCATATCTGCAGATGGTTGCACCCTACAAGACTGCAATGACTTTCCTCAGCCCCTTATCTGTATCATAACTATTACGATATAGCACTTCATTAGACAAGAGAAGGACACAATGGGCTCTATGAACAGGTTACAAGTACTTGATACCAAAATGAAAGGCTCAGCAGCGCGTTGCCCTTTTTATTAGGGATTGGTAATAACATGCACCCTTTGAACATATGGGCATGGTGCAAAAATACATGGCCGATAAACAACAGCGCCTCCTGTTATTTACACAACGGGGGGTCTATGATATGCCAAAGTCCAAGTCTACCACTTATTGCAGTCCAGCGGCTAGAAGTTGGGGAGAGTAATAAAAAATACACTACTGATATCCAAAATAAGACCCATCACACACCATCAATGTTAACCACTTTGAAAAACATTTACAAGCATTTTTAGATTTTGCCTACCCAACATCATTAAGAACTAATTAGCAAAGAACCATAAAACAAACAAAAAAATATATATCTAAACATTTTGTGTGGTTCATATTTTTAGGACTTCTGGAAGAAAGCCAGTTTAATAATCTCACACATACTGCAAAACTGCTAGAACAGATATAAAACACTGGGGAGATGTGAAAACAGCCTTCAGTAAAATGTAATTTTGTTACTAAGTAATAGATTTTATTTTATTTTGCTCTGTTGCCTCCTCCTATCACATCTGTTCAGGTTCCAGTCTCTGCATTAGGTTGGATTTTAGGAAACCTTGCTGATCCTCGTAGAGGGTCTCAATGAGGGAAGAGGGTCTCGGTGAGGGAAGAGGGTCTCGGTGAGGGAAGAGGGTCTCGGTGA
>CM070037.1:22588295-22615394 GCA_036250615.1 Ptychadena robeensis
TGCACTCGGCGTATAAGACGACCCCTGACTTTTGAAAAGATTTTCCTGGGTTCAAAAGTACGCCAGAAAATACAGTAAATAAAATCTTTATAGAAATAAAATTTGAATATTCCTAGATTAACACTAGTAATAATGACTGGATGAATATTGTATATGCTACTCATCTCTAGTGGCAATGCTCCAAAAGGGAAGATCAGCCCAAAGCACCCCACCAGGAGGGAGGAAGTCCACGCTATAGGTAGGTTCACCAGGTATTTCCTGTTTCATTAAACAGCTATAAGGAGAGACACATTTATAAAAAGGGCCTGTAATTGAAAAATAGATTTGTATCAATAAATATTGGTACTTGCAATATTAAAATAGGCAAAATTAAGGACATCTGCACTTTAAATTTATCAGAGATGCAACAAAACTACATCAAGACAAAACTCCATGCTGCTGGACCAGCAGGGTGGTCTAAGCAGATGAGCAATCAGGGAAAGAAATTAAAATTCATATATCAGCGGTACATATGTAGATCAATAAATTAATGCCATACGCCCACATGGCAAATAAGGAACACGCATATCTAAAATTCCAATTTATAGGCGACAGACCTCATCTACGCGCTGCATATTGTTACGTCCTTATTTTTGGAAACATCACAGCTGCTCAGAAAAGTATTTTTAAGGGAACACCTTGCGGGTAACGTTACAATATGAATTGATGAGAAGATACAGGATTTTTTACTGTAAAAAAAAGCATCATTACGTGCTTATTTTCAGGTCAACCTATAAAAAGGTCAACCATTCAGCGATTCATTGCGCCACCACGCGTCAATTGCATGGGTATCGACTCGTTTATGGCCAGCTTAAGAAAACGGTTCTAAGAATACGAGGGTCCAGGTTTGTGCGCCAGTCCTATACTCAATGAGACCTTTCCTCTCTCCTTAACCTTCAGCTGACCTTGTTTAAACACAAGCCCCCTACATAATACTAGCCTCGTTGTGTATTGATTTCCGAGGGAATGTGAACAGATTTTACAGCTGTCTTATCTATTAGTGTTAGGAGTATGGGGGAGGGGACGGTGGCAGTTAATGGTAAATGATTTGACTCTGGCAGAGGCACTGTCAACCTTCCTATGGTTGCCGTTCCCCTGCTATGACTTCTGAAATAGGGGCTAAGGAGATAATAAGGAGGTTGCATCCTCAGGATCTGGGTCTCTCAGTAATGCGGGTATTGAGAGTGGTGTTATATGGATAAAATTAATTATCCAATATCACCAACCCAAGCATCGCTTGTGAGACTTAACTGAAATGGGTTTACATAGGAACATCAATGTAAAGTCTCACATGAAGCTCCCTGGGCTGATCTCTTATCCAATTATTCATTTATAAAATAACTACTTGTCAATTGTCCCTAAATATGTTTTTAGTGAAAGCAGCTTCCTCTGACCTGTATTTTAACTAAAATGTAAGCTCATGCTCCCAGTAGGCGTGACTGGAGTGGGGCCTAAATGAAAGAGGGGGTAGAGAGCAAGGGTAACTAACCTCTTCAAATGAGTGACCATCTGATGGGGTTACCCACAGTTCATAGACTGTAGGACAGATGCTCTTATGGGTCATGGTTTAGGTAGTTTTGTTGGCGTTTTCCACAAAAAAATTGTCTCTGTAGAGGCGCCCATTGAAATCAAATGAATCTGTATTGGTAGACAAGCAAGTACAAGGGGCATGAAAGATGATGTGCACATTCTATAAAAACGCTAATCAACAAATCCCTACCACTGAAAAGACAGACCCAGCTTCCATCCCTCTCGGTTATCCACAGGCCACCGGAGAGCAACCTACAACACCAGAAACGCTAAGACAGTGCAAATATTTTCCATCTGCCATCATACACAGAGGTTTCTGGTTAGTGTAGGACCTCCTTTAGAGGCACCAACTATCCAGCAGCCCACAAGTAGGACATATCAACTAATACCTTACATCATCTAACCTTTGCTCTATCCTCTCTCAAACTCTGGTTTTAATCCCAGTTTTTTTTTACCATGTTTCTATTGTGGTGAAGGCCAATAAAAGTGTATTAGTAAGTATACAGATGTTAGATGTGTCAAGAACAGAATCCACTGGAAAAGGGGGGGGGGGGTGTAAAGATGCAGACATATTGGTTATATTAAGTTGTACTGTGCATGAACAATTTCAAATACATACAATCACTATTGGAAGGGTTCAGATAATATATGGCACAGATATTTTTCCTATTCACCATTAAACAATCACTGTGGAATATACCATTTGCCAACAATTTCCATAAAAATTAGAAACCTTTCAAAACAACATACAGGGATATTACTTATTCTAATAAAGTAAAAACACTGTAATATTTTTTTCTTAATATACTACATACATCTCTAGCACAATATAACTTTATTTGAGTATAGCCTTTAAAGATTTGATCTGCTTTAAACAAATATGTTTATGTGGGTAAAATAAATTCAGTTTCAAACTGAAAAAAATGGTTGAAAACAACATGGAGAGTTGGCGGTTCCTGTGATAAATGTGTGTATTTTTGCGCCCGTGGCAGAGACATTAGATTCCAAGTTCCCCAGGGGGCTAGGACTTATGTGAACAGTTCTATGTATTCCGTGCAACGTAAATTAATGCTGGTGCTAGATAAATATGGGAAATAAATGAAACCAATTAGATTGCGTTTTAAGGCATATCCCATAATACACCATCAGCTGGCAAGGAGAGTAGGACCACTGATCTGTATACAACAAAAATGGACATAGAAAACTAGCCGAAAGATAAGCAAAAAAATTACCAAATAATAGTAACAGTAAGTGGAAATGTTATGATCATGATGATATGATTAAGTCACTAAAATATCAGTTACTGTGTGCTATAAGCTACCATTTCTAAAAATGAAATACCTTTCTTAAGCACATTTGTTATGGGTTCTCATTAAAAACTTTAAGTAGATATACTGAAGCACACATTGCCAAAAAAGTCCCTGAGAGTCAGAGAGCTCATATTGACCCCCTCATATTGAAAGTGTCAACAAAAGGACACAGGAGCATTAGAAATTGAAAAAAATGGTTTGGCTCAATGCATCACAATTTATCTTAGATCATAAGACCAGGTGCGTGTGGGTTGTTTAAATGGGCACACTACAACTGTTAAATCCACTCCTTGAATGGTCAAGAGCAGTTTTTGTGGCCCAGAGTGGACCTTCTTAATTCTGAATATTGAAGTCCTTTCTCAAGCCAATTTGTGATGCGTTCTTCTTTAAAAAAAAACTACAAGTAGATCTACTGTAGCACAAATTGCTGAAAATATTGATGGTGTCAATTCTAAAAATGGTTTCAGAACCCACATTCAGCCACCATCAGAGAGATCATATTGTCTGTTGGCCACAGCTCAAAGTGTCTACAAGAGCATTAGAAGTGAAACATTCATCAATGGAAGAAGTAGGTTTGGTTCAACAGATGACATTTTCTTTTAGATCATTTGGCCGGATGCTTGGGGTTGTTTAAATTTCTAGAAAAATAAGCCACATCACAGCTGTGGAGTCTACTTCTTCAATGTCAAGAGCTTTTTTAGTGGCCCAAGGTGGATCTTCTCAATACATATCATGAGGTTTTTGGTTCCAGAATGATGGACATTCATCATGTTACCAGACTGCAGATGCACATTGTGATCAGTGTAGGAATACTATTTTTTTCTCATCAGTATGGATGCAAAAAACCCCCAGAAAGAACATCATTTAATCACTTAAAGAACACAAAAGCTGCAAATAGGCTGAGACTTGCCAACAATCAATGCGGTCATTCTACAGCTTATTAAACCATAATATAGCAAACCTTCCATTAAAGCCCCCATACACCTTTAGATCATACAGTTTCCATTAGATCTACCAGCTATGTAGTACCGGGTCTTCCCTGATAGAATACATAGTGATTGGAAGGTATATATCACTGCTATGTAGTGCTGGGTCCTCCCTGATAGAATACATAGTGATTGGAAGGTATATATCACTGCTATGTAGTGCGGGGTCCTCCCTGATAGAATACATAGTGATTGGAAGGTATATATCACTGCTATGTAGTGCTGGGTCCTCCCTGATAGAATACACAGTGATTGGCAGGTATATATCACTGCTATGTAGTGCTGGGTCCTCCCTGATAGAATACATAGTGATTGGAAGGTATATATCACTGCTATGTAGTGCCAGTTCCTCCCTGATCGAATACAAAGTGATTTGAAGGTTTAGAAAGGTCCTCATATTTTATGGTTTTGGTAGAAGAAAGGTTGATCGTACAGACATTGTATGGTAAGATTGGAAGGTGTATGGGGGCACTAAGGCATTTCCCATTATTGTTACATATCAACATAATATCCTCTACAGGATAAAGACAACACAAATATGTACAGTGGATAGGTTATTAAAGCTGAACTCTAGGTATGTAAAATACACAAATTAAGATTGTGAGCCCCAGGACATGACCGAGGTTCCACCTAATCACAATTCTATTCCAAAATAAATATTTAAATTGAGGGCCATTGTTGGATTACTGCCATTCACTTACAATTGAAAGCTTTTTATATGTCTAAAGCCCCCCATACACCTTACTATACAATTTCTTTACAATCGACTTTTCTTTTACCAAAACCATGTAATAGGAGGACCTCTCTAAACCTTTCAATCACTATGTATTCTATCAGAGAGGACCCGGCACTACAAAGTTGTTGGTAGATCTTTTGTAGGAAATTTTATGGGGTGATCTAAAGGGGGGCTTCAGGGATGAACCAACATTGTTCCATAGACTTCACATGGCAATAGAGACATATACTTTTTTCTTAACTTTATATTTAAACATTTATCCTTGCAAGATTCTAGTCGAACGTATCTATCTGCTATAATGGCATTATTTTGCGTTATCTTTTCATTTACGGTGGCTGGATCAAGATAGGGGGAACCTGACTGAGGCCTCTAAAGCAACAGATAATTTATTATAATGATGTACAGCTGGCTGTTAAGAGAGCAATAGATCATTATTTTACTAATTTGTTGTTCCAGGAGGAGGCAGAGCAGAGCCATAAAAGAGATGACCTTAGGAGCTCCAAAAAAAATCCTAAGGCCAGCACAGCATTGTGTTACATGGGGATCACTTAGCATTTTTAGAGAACAAGTTTGGAAGTCAACCAGCTGGTAGATTTAGCTCCTGGTCCTAGAGTTGAACCCAAATAGTATAAAAAGCGGATAGACCTAATGAAAATGGTTCAAGGAATAGAATAACGTCAAACTTGGGCAACTCAGACTAAAAATCTGCAGAGGAACAAAATAAAACAAAAACAATATATAATGGCAGCTAAATTCACACAAATCTCAAACCTTTTCTTCACTCTATCCAGCCTAAAGAAGGGATCTTTGATATCCCGAAAGCTTGCTTCTCTCATGACTTCAGTTAGCCAATAAACGGTATCACTTGAACTCCAAACTCTCTATATTTATCGATGGCCAACACGGTACAACACTCCACTATTTTACTCTAACCATAGACCCTTCTGGGCAAGAAGACCTCAACTGATATTTAACCTCCCTAGCGCACTGCTGAGGTCCAGATTTCTGTACAAAAAGTGCACCATAGACTTCATAGATGTTGTAGGCATGTAACTTCTCAAAATATGTCCGTACAAAAATCAGGGCACAAAGCTATGCTGCTATATACTAAATCTCGCCCAAATAAAGTCTCTGGTGCCCCAGATGTGCCCATTTGCAGTTAACCCTCTCTAACCTGGTGTGATGAAATCACACCAGGGAAGAGAGGGTTACTGCAAATGGGCACATCTGGGGCATAGTTGTTAACTATACTATAATTTTAATAATTTTATAATGTTAACTATAATACATAGTTGTTATATCTAAAGGATATCTGACAGAGAGATCTAAAGGTGTATGGCCAGCTTAAGACTATTTGGGTTGCAATAATGCCATGGTATCATTTGATTGAAAACATCAACTAAATATGGGGACAGAACAGGTTTCCACTGCTACCCCCTACAGCTTCAAAACCCCATATATCAATGACTTGCTAAGAACTTATCTCTTGCAGAAGACAAAAGACCTTTCTCTGGACACGCAAATTATGCCTGGCATACACATGCCGATAAGCGGCTGATTTTTCACCTGACCGATGGGCGTGCGCGCTCGTGCCGTCTGTCAGTGGAAAATTCGGCCGCTTATCAGATCCCTGTCGCCCCACAGCTCGGCCGGCCAGAGAATGGACATGTCCGATAATCTCTGGCCGATGGAAGCCGATGCCTTTAACTTCAATGAAGACCGGCGTCTTCATTGAAGCTAATGGCCGGCACACAAAGGGTGCTGGCCGACTAGTTCAGCCCCATAGTACATCAGGATGCAAACGTGATGACGTCATCACGTTTGCATTCCGGAGCTCATCTGAGCTGGTCTGTCTGCACCCGTCGGGGTGTGTATGGCAGGCATTAAGGTGGCCATACATTGGATGATGAGTGAATGACCAGGTCATCAATGAATATATCCATGATATTGTTCTTTCAGCTGGATAACCATTGTACACTCATCAACCAGAAAAGTCAACTGGCCGGAATGCTCCTTATAAACTACCAGCCAATCATAATCATACTTTATCTCTTATATCTTTATCTAGTTTGCTGTGCATTTCCAAATAACATTCGTTGCAGAACTGGTTGATGAAAAATCTGTAAAGGGTGCCCATTTCCCATCTGCAGAAAATTTAGTATAGCGTAGGGGTGCCCATGTTGTTGAACATGATCTACCAGTCAATAGTGAAAGCACTGTCACTAGATCACAGATCTTTTGCTTATCTTTATTAACACAAAGTTATTTTCTTTTTTGTGGGAGATTAACTCAAGGGACCTGTTATTTTAGCACAAGGGACCTTTTTCATTGTTATTAGACCATTTAGTCTTGGTCATTTAAAAAGTAGCTTGCAAGCCAAAAAAGTGTGGGTTCCCCTGGTATAGGCTATCACCACCCTTAGATTTTCAGGGAAGACCAGATGCCCTTTGGCCATTAATATAGTCAAAACAATTGTATGGACAATTAAGGTGCCCATACATGGGTTGATTTTTCACTTGATTCCAGAATGCGCATTCACAGGATTTGAACGCAAAAACTCGATCATTGCTGCTCAAAGAAATCATGCCCGAACAGGGAACCAACATGTTGGTAAATCCCTGTTCGATTGCCATTACTTTAGGAGACAGGGTCCCAATCCAAAGCATTGACTGGCAATCGATCGTGTGAAGAGGTGTGCATGGATTCTCTGAGCGATCGCTCGTGATCTGTTGTGTCATCACGTCGCAAACTATCATTCAAACGGGTATCGAATTATGTATGGGCACCTTACTTCTATAACAATGATAACAGTTCTTGCTCCATATTTTTCTGGTGTTTTAGGCTATGGCCTAGATTTTTTTTGCATGAATTCAGGCCCGAGTACGAAGCCGAAGCTTGTAAACGCCCTCGGGGTAGTAGCACAAACTATATTGTATACAGACGTTTCCCTGTGGCCTGTAATTATCACCGAACTAGAAGTTAAAGTCTAATTTATCAAATAACAGATCTGCATTTGCACATTTACAAGCAGAGCAGACAGATGATTAAGCAATGCAGCACCTTTTCTTCTGGCTTGCTGTCACTGCCCCTCCCAGAGTAACCTCTCGCGCCTGTCTCCCTCCCCACCCCCTCCTGTTTATGAAGTCTCAGGAAATACCACAGAACACATTCCGGCTCTCCACCAGTGAAAGGAGAACATGTGACCTGCAAGGACCTGAATTTCTCACAGAGAGAAATATTTCATTTCAAGGAGTCAGGCACATGGAGGCTGCACCACCACCTCCTCCTCCTCCTCCTCCTCTCCCACTTCAAGGATCAGCAATTTTTTTCCTGGCCAACATACTGCACTTGTTTCTTCCCCTGAATCAGAGGCCGAGCCTCATTGCATGGAGACTGGCTCCCAGCCCTAACAAGCCTTTCATGATCTGACCGACTCACGTCACTGTTGCATTCTTCCGAGAAAAGCATTTCAGGTCAATAAGCTATCTATGTCCCCATTCTCCTTCTCTGCTCCGACCAGACAGACGCACAGAGAATGATAATGACACTCATTCAAATAGCTTTCAGTGTTTACAAGGTTAAAAGTGACATAAACACCTTGTTCAACCTCTGCTGGAAATCTTCATACTCTCACCCAAGCCGTATGAAATTTAGATAGCAGTGCACTTTGTATTTTAATCGATATCTCAATGAACCTACATAAAGTCAAGTTCCCATATTAAATGACCATGTGTTCGGCCCCCGTATGCTTGTTGATTGAAACGCAGTAGTTGACATTTTAAATAACAATTGTACAGCCATTATGTACAAATATAGTCTTATAACTAAAGCTGGGAACACACACAGATATGGAGGCCAGATCGATGGCCGCTTCGAGCGCCATCTATCTGGCCCGTATCTGATGCAGCCAACCCCTGTTTTCAAGCGGGATTGGTCAATCCCGCTCAGAAACCAGGATATCAGACATAACCATAAATCACCGTCTCCACGCAAAGCATAGTCAGAGCTGGAGACACAGCAGCGCCTTCAGCTTCTTCGATGTCAGGCAGCAGCATGATGACACTGCTGCCGGGAATCGCAAACAGCTGGTATATCGTGTGTGTCCTGCTTCTCAGGGGAGCTCACACTCTAATGTTCCTACTAGAGATGCGGACAGTTTGTGGTGAACATGACATGCTTGCATTTCTTCCCGCCGGCGAACAGTATGGGTGTTTGACCCTCCACTTTGCCGGTGAGAAAAAGACTATTATTCCACCAGCCAGATCAGGCGCGGAAAGATCCAGCCGAAGAAAGAATTTTCACTAGTCCCTACCATATACATGTATAGTTTACTAACACATATGTCATATGTAACTAACATAGGAGACTCTTTGGGGGACTCCAAATAACCTGCATGTACTAAAGCTTGACTAATGGTAAACCGGTCCCATATGGCTAAATCCCAACCTGAATGACATGGCCATTACATTTAGAACAGCCAAATATAGATTCTCCGCGCCTACTTTAAAATATTGCAATGCCCAAGGTGATCAATCCTACGCTCTTCTGTACACTATCATCTAGAAAATTTAAACACAGACATTGAATTCAAATCCATTAAGAATGCTTCTGAAGGAAAAGTCGCTCAAGTTTGTTGGCATCATACAGCGCAGAGGTGTTTGCAGTAATCAACATTTTTCATTGTAGGGTCAGTTATGCTTTTCTTCAGACCAGTAATCAAAGCATCACAATGGCATAGATGTGGATAAAAGTTCCAATTTAAAAAAAGAGATGTTTTTCATAATAAAGTGAATTCCTCTTTATATTTACAAACTAGCAGTTTCTTATAATGTTCTACAGCAACATAGAAGAATCAAAGACACAAGACACCCTTACCAACACTACTTAACAATGCATTACAAATATACTCAAACAACAAACACTAAATTCAATAATAGCAATTAAAACATGACCTGATGTAATCAATGGAATTTCATTTATTTTATTTATATACAATTTCTGTACAATCCACTTTTCTTCTACCAAAACCATGTAATATGAGGACCTTTCTAAACCTTCCAATCACAATGTATTCCATCAAGAAGGACCCCGCACTACATAGTTGTTTGTAGATCTAAAAGAAATTGTACAGAGTGATCAAAAGGTGAATGTGGGCTTTAGGGTTTAGATCCTCTTTAAGGTGGGCATAGGCCGTTCTATTTTTACTTAAACGATAGACTGAAATTTAACAACATGTCTGATAAGGCTGGGTCAAATTTTATGTATGAAAAAAGGAATGTATTTTTAAACAATGTACTTAAGACCTTTGGCCTCCTTTAACCCTCTGGGCGGTTTGAGGTTTTCGCGCCATTTTTCATGGCACGAAAACCTCATGTCACCGGCAATCGCGGCGGAGTACAGCGATCAAACTGTGCCCGAACTGAGTTTGGGCAAACCGCCAGGGAGGTAAAAGAAGCCTTAAAGATCCCATACACCTTACATTATTCCCACACAATGTATGTACAATCCACTTTCTTCTACTAAAACCATGTAGTATGAGGATCTTTCTAAACCTTCCAATCATGTGTTCTATCGGGGAGGACCCGGCACTACATAGTTATTGGTAGATCTAATGGAAATTGTATGGAGTGATCGAAAGGTGTATAGGGTGGGTGGGTGGGCTTAAGTCTTCCTCTACCCTTTGACATTTGTTTTATTACAAGTTCCAATAATAATAACCAAGATAAAACTATAGGAACAAAAATGCCTACACAAATTGCAAGGTAGACAATAACCTGTCTATAGTCCTTCTCAGCAGTAATTCTGTGTGGGGTAATCACATACAAATCTTATGAGAAAAACAAGTAAAAAGCACCACAATTGATACAATCGTCAGCTGGAAAATGTAAAAGACTGTAAAGTGGGCAGATTTATTGTTTATTCTCTTCCATTGTGAAGGGTTTTACATTCATATCATAGTGAATAGACACTCACCTGCATACCCCAGTGCACTGCTACTCCCTTCTCTTGCTCACTTTGCTAAATCCATTATCCTGAAATACAAGGAGAAAAATTACATTTAATATGATGGATCTGCGTCTCGTTCCCCAAAAAAAAGGGTCAAGTACATTTCTGCTTTCGTGTCATGTTATGTTTTATTTCTAAGGGCAAAGAAAGCGACAAAATAATAAAATAAAAATCACACTTTTAGATTGCTAACAAGTATAACTAATGGACACAGACTAAACCCAACATAAAACCAGCGTGCCCTCTGCCCCGTAGCAACCTCGCTGTCTGTCCAAGCTTAACAATCCAACACAATGCTAACGTTTATGATTTTCTGACTTGAAGACTGCGTTACAGAGAGGGGTCAAACCTAAATTAAATGAGACCAGTTGCTCCTTATCTGTCCAACGTTTCACCTTGGTAGCTCCAATAGTATAAAACATGTGCTACACACGCGGCCTAACATTCTGATATTGTGATACATTATTAGTTGAACGTCTAAACACAATGACTATGATTATACAATATACTCTGTTTTGGTTTTGAAGATGATCAAGAATTTTATCATGTAAACACACAACCCATGTAACGCCAACAAAAAAAAAGTCAAGTCAAGAATTTCCTTAATTCCAATTGATTCATTGGATTGAAAGTTGGATAGGAAGTGAAACCCATCCCATGTGTACTAGGCTTTCCACCATTTTTACTGAATATGGGTACTTTCTGACTTTCTTTCTTTGCATATTTTATATACTTTCTTTTCTAAATGTAGTACGAATTGGGATGTGGCAGATCTTCAATAACTAATTTACAAATTAAAGGGGATCTTAATGTATGTGACAATTGGCAAAGTTTGCCCAAATTCAATGCATTATGTTATATATTCCCACAATTCGAAGTTGAGTAACCATGATGGAAGCTCCAATTGTCTTGATTTTGAACCAACCGAGACATAGACCTCACTTGCATGATCTTGGCCTTGTGAACCAAACAAGACATAGACCTCACTTGCATGATCTTGGCCTTGTGAACCAAACCAGACATAGACCTCACTTGCATGATCTTGGCCTTGTGAACCAAACTAGACATAGACCTCACTTGCATGATCTTGGCCTTGAGAACCAAACCAAAGCCTCTTCCATCCAATAACGCACAACTCTCTGCAGTAGCACTATGGGTAAGAAGTGCTAAACAAGTGAATTTATATTATTTATAAACCAGAGCACACAAATCCTCCACTATGATATTGAGCTTAGCCCAGTGAAGACACAAGCTTGTGATGAGGAGTGCTCCTTCCGCTCTGTAGAAATCTCACAGAATGATTTCCTAATAAAAAAGATTGCTCCCTACCACGTTGAAAACACGAAGGCAGCTTTATGTTCTCTTTGCAGAAAGTTGTGGAGGATGCCTGCAAACAGTATAACATTTCCACAGTGCAGATCTTCCCAAACAATGCCATGATTGTTATCGTTGAGGGGTGGAGGGAACACAAGCCATGAATCTATACCTCAGCAGTGTGCTAGCAGTGGGAAGCTAGAGGAGTGCAGAGTATCTGCTGCGAGGAACTGCCGACACTCCTTACTAATGTTTTGTTTCTTTGCTCTGAATATTAACCCTTTGACAGACCAACAGTCGAGGTCTCCATTGTAATTCTGTCAACATTGAAGACAAGAAATGTAGACTCTCCCAATGTCATCTGTCAGAGATTCATTTCCAGAGGAACGTGTCACTTTTAATTACACTCATCACCAATTTACAGCTCTTTCTATACATTTCCCCTCCATGCCCCAAGATCAACAGAGCTTTGAACTCTGCGGCTACATTAATTGTGGTTGGATATGTTGAATATGCCGTGCCGCAGTCACCAAATGAGCTAATCATCTGTCCATGAGCAGACTGCTAATGTTCTTCTGGAGTGCCGGGGACCAACATATCGTCCAATGGTCAATTTAAGGCTGGCAGTAAACTCATTATTTAGCGTCTCTGAATAAAGAATGTCACAAAGCCTGAAATGAACAAAACACGCAGAAGGCAAAAAAAAAAAAGATGGCGGGAAGACAAATCTAGGAAACCATGAAGGCACACATATAGACGTATTTTATAGGGCAAAGAACAATGCACCAACTGCAGCAATCTATCGCAACTAATTACTGTAAACAAGGGTTGTCCAGTCCTCAGACCATAACATTATTTTGTTTATACCAAAAACTTTTCTATATCTGCTCGTGAGGACTGGTGCTGGACACTATGAAAGTAAATGCGTCAACTTGTAATTGAACTGGTTTTAACAGATATCTGTACTTTGGTCTATGTGATAGGCCACTTTCGTACGTAATTTACACTACGGTAAGCTGGTAAATGTACTTTGTACAACTGCAAACGATAGTGGAGAACATTTCTTGTCTCTCTTAAAGCATAAGAGCCAGACCTTCGAGAAACCACCACCACTATCAAAGCAGAGGTTTGTGCTCATCTGACCAAACAAAAAGGCCTACCCTTTCATTTTTAAGTCTCATCTAAAGAATAAAAAAAAAACTCAACATGTGATTGACATTTCAAATTAGGAACCTCAAATTTTAACAATGGTACTCACTGACATACAGGTCAGACAGTAAGGAGTCAGAAAAAACTTACATTTAGTCAGTTTTGGAACCGAATTACTCAGCTTGGTGTGATACTTCTACTTTAAGGACAAGGTAACTAGATAAATTAGACAGATTAAGTAGATGAATGCTTGGCAGACAGGAGCTCATTTGTCATAGGCTGACACTACTTGTCTACTGTAGTGTTATGTTGCTATCCAACATGAAGAACACAAATATCAAACGGTGAAGATATCTACAATACAATCGGGTAATGCACAGCAGCAAGCCGATAGGTTTCCACAAAGGTCAGCCCTCAACTTCAGTCTCTTAGAACAGATGAGGCACACATATACTGGTTATTAACAACCTCATGGCTAAAATAGAAATTGGGATGATGGTCGATTCCAATGCAGTTAATGAAATGAACCAATACTTTTACTTTGCATACTTCAAGGGGGTCTGTACAGGTTGGGCAATTTAACCTACTAAAGCTCCCCATACACCTTACAATCTTACTATACAATTACTGTACAATTAACTTTTGTTCTACCAAAACCATGTAATATGAGGACCTTTCTAAACCTATCAATCACTATGTATTCTATCAGGGAGGCCAATATACTACATAGGTGTTGGTAGAAAGTTGGAAGGTGTGATCTAAAGGTGTATGGGGGGCTTAAGCTTAAAGTAAATTGGTTGTGGTCAATGAAAGCTGATTAATATATATATAGAACACACAGTAAATTTACCTCTTTAGTTGCAGGTACTTTGTATGAAACCATCCACCCCGAGAACCAGCTTTGTTGAGGCTGCTAATTCACTATTGGGATTGGAGGTGAATTTTGTGCCCAATGCCTCAAAGTTGATATTTGTGGATTGCTTTTTTGCAAGGTTACCCGTCTTGTGTCCATGCAACGCAACATGTTCAATCTCAACCTTGTTTAAGTCGTTTAAGGGATGTTCAATTTGGTAATTGGGAGGCTCTAAACTTTCTTTGTAAACAATACCTAATATGAATCCAAAATTCATAATTAAGAAACAGGGGTGAACACACGTTTATGACTTGTCAGCTACTTAAAATGTACACATTTAAGGCAGGGCTCCACAATCTATACCTTTTGCCTCCTACCAGTAGATTGTGATACACCAGTTGGGTGTTATAGAGGTTATATCACGTTGTATAATAAAGTAAAGCATGTAAATCGTTTGGAGAGGTCATGTATGGATAAAATGAGTTGGACTTTTGGTGACATAATACTTTCTGACTACAATCAAGTGGGTAGCAGCAAACAAAAAATGTGCTGGATTTTCCCAACTCATTAGTGTACCAAACACATTTGAGGCAGTGAATTGAGTCAATATTCAATTGTGTGTTAAATATTATAGGAAAAAAAAGGGCTCCACAAGCTATACCTGCTACCAGTAGATTCACCATTTGGTCTAGAGGTTAGATCAAGTTGTATTATCCAGGTGGCTGTGCTGCTTGGAAGGGGTACCTGGCCTGGCGGTATAGAATTCCTAATCTTTTTACGTGATCATCAAGTTGATCAAGAAGTACATAAAAGATGATAAAACAATGCACATATAAATGTACACCTTCACCTATCATTCGATTACATCTCCTGAAACGGCAGATAAACAGCAGCCAGGGAAAATCCTGCCTATTCTAGATACATACATTGCATTATCTGTAAAGAGTATATATTCTTCCTATGTCCTAACATGATATTTTCCTTAACATCCTCAAACCAGTCCAGATATTGCCAAGTATGCTGGAAACAACATCAACAAAGGCACTTCAAGAAATAGCCCTACATTCTCAATGAAATCCATTCTGGAAGCTTTTGTTACAAAGGTCAAAAGAGTTTCCAAAGAAAAAAAAATGCTGTTTTCTTCCCGCGGATGAATATACATTAAACAATTACTTTTTTTTTCCCTCGAACTATGAAGCAACCATAGGAGGTGGTAGGAAAGGGTGGGTGCAAGTGTATACTACGTTCATAATCCACCTCCTCCCCTTCGCACTCTCCAAGATGTGTATGAATCACAGCACAACAGCTCATTATAACCACACAGCATATCGTGCCAAGCACCAAACCAGGGTCACTTCAACAAGAGGAAACAGAGGGGGAAAAACAAAAACACTATTTTCTGGACTTTTTCTTAAGCTAAACTTATTCTTTGCCTATCAAAAACAAATGCACTTTGCTGAGTTGTCCAACATTTAATTTTTTTCTAAGTATTACAGTCACAAACCCAAAATTTTTTATTTTTCTAGACTTTTTCGATTGTCAAACACGAAGACAATACACACCTTATAGCATTACAATGCAAGAAAATCAGTCTTTGTGGTGGTACAGAGACAAGTACACACCAAAACAAATTTGAATGGGTGGGTTAGAAGATTAACAACTTCAATCCACCAAAACACATACAGATTCATTCATAGGAAGCCAAGTGGCAATCTGGAAGATCAACAAGTATTGTTTTATACTTGCAGAGACTTTCAATGTATTATATATACATAAAAGCGTATGTATTGCAGGAATATAATATACCCGCCATTCCTAATTTTAAAAAGAAGGTTCCAATAAATCGGGGCTTGCCAAAAGCATTAACAAAGAACCATTTAGCGTTGTACTAGGGTCAAGCGTAAAGCTTCATAGGCATTCAAAAACATATATATGGTAAATCACCTTACTAAGGGCTAATAATGTATATAATGAAGATTTCTCAAGCATTGCTAGGTGTTGCATCAATCTAAACAATGTTTTACACTAAACCCAACAGATGTATTATTTATCACAACCCTCATTATACCACATTAATGCCTATTGTATTATGAGAGGAGAAATTACATTTTCTTCAAGTGCAATGCCTTGAACGCACCACCTTTGTGCTCGCACAACTGTCACTCAACACAAGCATAATTGTGTATTAAATATGTTAAAACATAATCCGCTTCCATTCTGTATAAAACACTGGAACCAAAAATGTACCAGCCTATTGCAGGACTGCATGAAATATACAATTTGCAGGTTTTATTGTATTGCGAGTTAAAAGGAAGCAAAGCCCTATTCATGTGCTGGATCTATAGGCTACGGTCAGCTTGATCTATATATTTTTGCCTGTTCAGTAAGATCACCTTGGTTAATGACAGCAATACATGAATCACAGGCATGATAGATCCTTGTTAACCTCTCCTGCAGCAGTCTTATATCTTGTCTGCTCATTAGAAGTGCTTGTCGAGCTCTTCTCTCTTGAAAACACACCGGATGAACCTTCTAAAAAAAAAAAAAAAAAAAAAAAAAAAAAAAAAAAAAAAAAAAAAAAAAAAAAAAAAAAAAAAAAAAAAAACAGTACCAGCCGCCTAAATGGAAGGCCAATATACAGATATACGTATCAACATCTACAGTGTAGGTAAGCTCATTTAGCTTTGATATGCATATATGTTAAATTCTACCCAGTGAGGTTATATTTACATGGTATTTCGGGCTGCTGCCCATGACCCTATGGAACAAACTGGATTCAAAAACATATGGGCTTTCAAGGCACAGTAAAAAATCTCTAAACCTCTATCTTCATAAATGACTCTCCCTGATGAAGCCAAGTGGGCAAAACGTGTCAGCTGAAGGACGAACATGCAGTTATATTTTGCACTAGCTGAGGGTAATTTTTTACATCATTAAGGAAATACTTTCAATCTAATGCTTTTAATATTTATTATTGTTGTCTCACGGAATTATGCAAGAAAGATTTGTATAAATTGTTATTATTCGGTTTAGAGATTTATTGTTGTGCCTTGAAAGCACATTTTTTTATTCCTCGGTATTAATCTAGGTGTGGCACAGGGTGGTAATGCCCACATAAACTGAAGGGAGGGGAGGTAGCATTGCTCCATGTGGTAGTTCATATTATAATTTAACCCTATGTCCAAAAACCATCCGTTGAACGTCTCCTGTTGTGTTCACCGGTTGGTTGCACTAATTGTTTATTTACCAGATTTTAAATGGTCCCTTAGATATGTTGATTGTAGGCTTGGTATGTACTTCAAAAGGAAGCTGCATTGTCTTTTCAGTGAGCACAGAATCAGAGTAAATATTTCAGTTATGGCCAAAACATAAATAATGTTGAAACTTGCCCCCACTCATTTCTATTGCCCTGTTACTGTGGCGAGGTCTGACACTAACCAATAGGAATGCTGGAGGAGCCATTTATGAACCTGTAGAGCCCAGGTGCCCAACCTGTGCCTGAGGCCACATGCGGCCCTTTGGGCGTTCAATGGCGGCCCCCCTCAGTCCTCCACTTGCAGCCCACCAAAACCTGTTATTGCATAGGAACTCACCTGTCCACCACTTCCCAGCTGAAGGTCCTCGCCAGGAATTTATTCCTGGAAAGAGGAGGAGAGGCGATACACTTACATTATAGGGGTACGTAAAAGCCAATCAGGGACCCAGATGGTTCCTGGGTAAATCCTTCGCTTCTCCTCTTATCTAGTGTTGGCGGGGATCAAGAGACTGGTGAGTGCCTATGCTCCAACTATTCCACCAATGAACAGGGGATGATTGTATAATATATATTGTGGCACATACCCTTTGAAGCAAAGGTTATGTGCCCCATAGATATCATCAGAGGCTTTGATGATATCTATGAGGCACATAACCTATGACGATATGGCACAAAATGTGCATTACCACACTACAGTCTTCCCTTATGCTTGAAATGTAATTTAAAACAAGTTTTTTTTTTATTTAAAAACATTGAAAATAATGTCTTCTAGCTCTGCCTGCTGTCATTTTTTTTTATAAAAAATGCCTATACAAGTCAGTCAAAAATGTTGTGTGTGGCCCTTTAGTGATCCAGAGGGCCGCACTTGTGGCCCTCCATATCAACTCAGTTGGCCACCACTGCTGTAGAGTGTGATGACAGGTGTCCAACAATTGGTAGATCTGGTTATCACACAGAATAGCCACCATTTGACATGAACCCTTGGGCTATGTCCTTTATCCTACTATCTTCCAATTCAACCACTATACAAGCACGGTAAAGCATGAAGCAGAGACTATAAATATATTGAGTAAAAGCTGGCTGCTAAAGTGGGTTAAATCTGCAGCCTTTAAAAGGCTATTTTTTTGGGAAGAGAAGTAGACAGCAGGTCAATTGACCACATGGCTCACAATATCCAAATTAATCTTGGACCTCTACCATAAAACATTGACTGCTACTTGGTTAAAATTTAGGAAAATGACTAATTCTTAGTCCTTTCATCTGGCAGCTCACGCACACATACACACACAGCAACAATAATAAAAACACAGCCAGAGACTTGTAAGTGGAGTTTTATGAGATTTGGACACTACTCGGGCTAACACAAAAACCAGGCAAGACTTGACCACTGATATCCTGAGATAAAGTGACTTGTGAAATGACCAGTCGTAACTTTAATCTTTTTTGGCCAATTATGATTAAGCCTTTATTAGGCAATTAGAAGGTAATAAAAAATAGACAGGATAATAATTTTCACATTTTCATACGATATAAGAGAACATTAACATTTCAGGAGACGGGCAAAATCTCAGGAACTGCTGGGCCACTTACACAGTCCAAGAAACCATAATCTTTACAAAGTCAATATATGCCATGCACACAGAGTCAAACCGAAGATAAAACTTATTACATGGCAGACCATACCAGGAGGACATTTTAGCCCTCAATGTAGAAACATGACGAATGAATGTTTCAAAAGCAAATAAATTTTCTTTAAAAAAAAATCCTTTACCATATCCAATGTTACAAAGACAACACCACGAAGCATTATTTCATGTAAAAATGTCAACATAAATTCCTAAACATTTATTATGACCTACAAGTAATTTTATGGTGCCTTTATGTCTGTCATCTATACAAGACTAGGGATCCGAATCTTAGCTCTGGTGCTTGGCCATTCATAATCCACCTATCCCATGACGCAAATAAAACTGACAAAACTGACTCTGCTTTAGGTGAGCCAAGTTGGCAATCAGAGTGGTATCGTGGCCGTAGACAAGACAGTAAATGTTCAAGGTCACAGAATGTTTAAAAAAGGTAAAGGATCACATTAATAAAATCAACAGGTACTTTGCATAAAACATCCTACTTTTCAAAAAGACCAAACTTTATTTATATAGGGTAATATAGAAAGGGTAATTGGAAAATTAGCATTGGACCAATATTTAGGACAGTCTGCATGTTATCTGACACTACCTTAAAGCTTAGGACTTGTGTTTCATCCACAGCTCACCCGGCAAAACCTCACCCACCGATTTCAATGGACGCTGCCACAGCGGCCGCACGTTTATGACACGGATTGTGGCTCTGTGCGGCTCAGAAAACACAGTAAACAGTGTATTTTTTCATGCCCACGCCGTGTCTGTGGCCAAACTGCCCTAGAGTAGCTAAAGCCTTAAACTTTTACAAAGTTGTTGGGCAGTTATATTGAGACATTAAAACTGTCTCAATATAAGTTATAATATAAGTAAGTGAGTAGAACCAGAAGGGTGCTCATTGTTGCGTTTTCATTCAATTAACAAAAAACCTGAACTGAAGTTTCAGTATGGACCCTGGTTGTCAACTGCCCTATAACTCCAGTGAAAATATTAAGCAATGCCTTAGTTACCTTCTACAAACTAATTTTTTGAAGATTGGATTACTCAATATAACAGCATACCTAGAAATTGTTTTAAAACATTGTCAGCAACTGTGAAAAAGTTTTGCTCACTTGCAGAAACAAGGTGGTAGCTTTGAACAACTGCCAATGTGCCTGTGGCCTTCAGTTACCATCTTTAAATCTAATTGGAAAATGAGTACCAATACGAAAATGAGGGTGGTGATCCCACGTTGGGTCAAAAAGCCATGCCCCACCTGTAGTTATACAATTCTGAAATTGCCCTACTACAGACTGAGAACCTGTGCAAAGTAATTGAATATTCCTATTGATTTAATACAGAAAGTTTAGAATTCAAGTGATCCTCTTTATTGGCTGACTGAAATAATTAAAGACGCAAGCTTTTAGGATGTCTCAGATCCCTTTTTCAGGCTTAGGAAGGGAGCTAGATTAAAGCTTGCTTCTTTAATGACTTCAGTTAAGTAATATATGGTATCACTTGAATCCCAAACATTTTGCATTCATCGATGGCTAATACAACACTCTAATATTGCCTTTTGGAACTGGGAAAACACAGATACCTTCATACTGGGACTTTAAAATGGTCACTGGATAATTCACCATCTAATATCTCATCAAGTACATCAAGTGCATTACAATTCATACATTTGATTAGTTTACAATAATTAAAAAGACATACGTTCACATAATATAATACTATCCATACATAAAAGTAAATGAAAAGAAGAGGCGATGAAAATTAAAAGAAGGAGTTACGCCTTCACAATGGATGTAATGTAGAATAATTGGTTCCATTTTCGATTATCTACACGTTTCGCCCATTTTGGGCTTCTTCAGAATATGGACATTGCACAAAACCTTGGATCTGTAAGGCCTTTTGCTCTATTTAAATATAATGTGTGATAAGTTTAGGAAAAGTTTAGAATGTGCTAATATTTTGTGGGGCTCTACTACACGTTTCATTCCAATGACCTAGCAGTTGACTTTAAACCCCTGGATCATAGAAACCAATTCCTAAAATACAAGCGTTGCCCTTACAGTCTCATCCTTTCCTGAAACTTTCTACCATTGATGTGGAAGCATTGTAGCCAGCAACAATCAGTATCAGAAATACTAAACATATGCTAAAATATGGAAGGCAAGTGGCCAAGTCGAATTTGGGTCTTTCCAGCAGCTAAAAAAGCAGCCAGACAGGGAGGACCATTGGTTTTATGGAGGCTGGGAAATTCTATTGTTCTTGAAAAGTCAGTACCCACCTTCCCCCAACAGACTGCAGTCCCCCTTCCCCTCCGCGTAGCCACATCAGACTTTAATACACATGGAAAGGAGCTCATTAAACAACCCCGAGGTGAATGAAACCCACACACTGGAAAGCACATTGTGAACCTACAGGCTCCAAACATGAAGTTCATTATAAGTGCTCTGCGAGTTTAACAAGCTGTGTAACAAGCACACACTTCAGTTCAGTTTTAGCTTCTTTTTTTTTTCTCAAAATGAGAACTCAAACTATAAAAATATTAATGAAACCTGTAATAGCCAAGAGGATCAACAAGCATGACTACAATTACCTGGAAAAGTTAGTGATTACATAAACCACAATTAACAAAAATTGAATCTTGCCAAAATCTAAACTACCTGAGAACCGGTATATCCTGACACATCTGCTCTCTGCTGTAATATTTCTCTGCCCACTAAACTTACTTTATCTTGTAAAACGCAGCACATTCTGGAACAGGCTGAAATAAAGAGACACGATGAGTGCTAGGGCTAGGTTCATAAAGATGGCATCTGCAGAAGGTTGGTGGAACTTCAACATCAATCTGTCTTGTTTGCAAACTCACTCCAACCTCAACATTTGCTACGACTAGAGTTTGAGGACTGCCAAGGGTCCTTGTATAAAAAGATATGAAGGGCAAAGCAATTAATTCACCAAGCGTTGGATTGTTCACCCACATAGGGAACGTGAGCTGGGTTTACACCATTGTGAGACAGGTTAGTTGTACCCTACTGGTGATGTGTTGTTGCATTAGTAATCCTGTTCATTACGAGAGGAGTTGCAGGTTCAGAAATTTGGTGTATGTGCTTGGCTGAGGAGCCAATGGGGCGAAGCTACCATCTGTGGGATTATGACTTAAAGCCAGTCAGAATTATTATTATTATTAACATTTATTTATATAGCGCCCGCATATTACGCAGCGCTGTACAATACATTAGAGTGGAGATACAACACAGGATAGTACACACAGGTACAGGTAATGACACAGGAGGAGTAGAGGACCCTGCCCGGACGGGCCTACAATCTAATAGAATCCCCCCTAAATGTGACGATACCACAGTGCAGAGGAGCCCAGGTTAGTTTTACCCTACTGATGATGTGGTGTTGCATTAGTAATCTTGCTCAGTACAAGAGGAACTGCAGGTTGAAACATTTGGTGAATGTCCTTGGCTGAGGAGCCAATGGGGTGAAGCTACCATCTGTGGGATTATGACAAAATGTCAGTCAGAATCCGCCCTAAAGGTGACGATACCACAGTGCAGAGGACCCCAGGTTAGTTTTACCCTACTGATGATGTGTTGTTGCATTAGTAATCTTGCTCAGTACAAGAGGAACTGCAGGTTGAAACATTTGGTGTATGTGCTTGGCTGAGGAGCCAATGGGGTGAAGCTACCATCTGTGGGATTATGACTGAACGCCAGTCAGAATCCCCCTAAAGGTGACGATACCACAGTGCAGAGGAGCCCAGGTAGGCATGGAATACCCCGCAACCCCACCTACTAGGGCTGGGACCAACGTACAGAGCAGCTTGACTCCGGACACGGAGTGCGGACAGAAGCGCATCCCGCCCTTGTTGGGAACCAAAGATCCTATTCCAATACAAAGTTTCTCAAAATGTCAGCATTGAAAGTAGAGCATAAAGGAACGATCTTCTACACATCCAGATAACAGGGGTAAAATGGGTGGATATTTTCCCTTTGTCTCTTGGAGGTTGTAGTTGTGGATAAGGGAGGTAGACCGGGAACTAAGACGTGGCATCTGAAGTGTTACCGAGAGTCTTAAGTGCTCATGACAGGTCAGCTTTATCCGAATTACAACCACGGGTGCAGCTTTGCCCCGGCATATAGGGATACCTGTAGCAGAATAAATCTGCACATTGATCTGAAGCAGATGCAAAAGGCGAGCTGTAAGGTTCAGTTGCTACAGTGTTGCTAAGATCTATTAAAGCTGCCAAAGGGAGACATTAAAGGGAAGTGTGCAGTACATCTCTTCTGGCTTTTGTTAGCTGATCATAGATAGAAGCCTTATGCAGAACAGTTTATCAGCTGCACACTTGAAATACAATGATTGAAAAAAAGAAAAAAAAAGAAAGAAAAATACTGCTTGGTTATTCTGTCTGCAATCCCGAGCATGAGAATAATTAACCCTGCATGTGTTGGATCAATCCAGAAGGCGTTACAGATTTCTGTAAAGTCAGGTAATACGAAGCAGCTGCTGCTGCAATCAAACACAATGACATCAGGGTGACGAGGGAACGCCAGCAAATACAATCCGACGCAGTGATGTACCGTCTACTGGCACGAAGATTAGAGGGGTGCCAAGGTCCGCCAGAACTGCTCATTACTTTACTTCTTGCTTAGTAGTATTGCATAGTGGCTGCGCTTTACTCATCCTCTTTCAGTGACTGTCTATGGATCAGGACTGACCTACCTGAAAACAGACAGAGATCTAGAGATCTAAAGGTCTCCATAAAGCAGTGGTTCCCAAACTTTCCTTGCAGGGCCCCCCTTTTCTATTTAGGAACATTATCGAGCCCCCCCTCCCTATTGAAACATAGGTTAAGAATGAGGGCCCGCGCCCCCCTGGAATACCTTTGCGCCCCCCGAGTGGGTCCCACCCCCCAGTTTGACAACCACTGTCATAAAGATTTACAAATTTGATTAAAGCATTCATTGAGCAGGGATAGCACACAATGACAATTAGATTAGTTTTTTTTATATGAAATACAATTATTATTTAAGCGCAAGTAGGATGTTAACACTAAGAACTAGATTAAAAAAATAAATTTCAGAAAACTGCATATACCTATTAAATTTAGAGACCTGTAATGTATAATGTAATGCAATGAAAGTGGACAACATGAAAACTGTAGTGTGAGCATCCTTAAGGTAGGCATACACGCTACGATAAATGCTTGATAGATGGACAGACCGATGACATCATCGCGCTGCAGCTGGACCCTCAGAGCATCGGTTGGCACCCTTTGTGTGCCAGACATTACTGCCATCCGCATTCAAAGTAATGGGATCGGCCAGGAATCTTTCAACATGTTGGATCACCGTGCGATCGTACATGCTGGAGATTTCTGGTCGATCTGACCAGGTTGGCCCACCCGATTTTCAGCTTAACATCCAGGAACCCACTTTTGAAATACAGAAAAACTTGATATTTCTCGTCTTCTTCCCAAGGCATTCTCTCCCTCTATAACTTACGAACACAAAAACCGGCAAAGGCAGCTTAGTGTTAAGGGCCCCAAACCACCAGCTGACAACCCTGCAAGACTGAATCATAAAATTCGAGAGCCCGAAGGGTTCTCTGAGCCAAAAGTGGAGGGAGTCGTGCACAGTGCATGGAGCGTAGTCAGAGAATGGTTCCACATGTACCACCATTCAGAGGAAACTGACAGATTTATGAACTGAGCTGTACATTAAGGCTCTTTCTGTGAAAGCCTTGTTCTTCCTCTCTCTGCTCCATCTCCCTAACTACAATGTTTCCCTAAAGCGGGGCGCAAGAGCGGAGCGCTGCCGAAAACAAGTCATGTGCAGCTGTACATGGAGAAATAGAAGAAAGGAAGAGAAATATGCAAGTGTTGAAGCTGTCTGAGCTGAATTTCAATCAGATTGACCGTAGTGATAATTACCAATCCCCGATATTTTATGCCTCACACTGAGATGGTTAGAGGGACAGCACACTGACTACTGCAAGATGTTTTTTTTAACATGTACGTCCAAGGTTATTGATTTATAGACCTGTAACAACGCTACCACAACATAAAATGTATATAACGTTCAACAGCAGTAATCAGAAAGGGGAATGAGATTGTAAATCCATTTATAAGACATAAGAAGACAAATAGGTGGCCTTAGGCTGGTCAAAAGAGGCACAACCAGGTAAACCATCCAACCCAATATTGACACTTCACCAGTGTGCACCCATTAGATACACAGTCAAGCTGGCCATATACCTTTAGATCTGTCTGTCAGATATCCTTTAGATCTACCAACAACTATGTAGTGCCGGGTCCTCTGCGAATGAACACAGGTGGACTTGATGGTTTAGAAAGTCCCTCATATTACACGGTTTTGGTAAAACAAAAGGAGATCTAAAAGAAATTTAAAAGGTGTATGGGTGCCCTTAGGGGGCAATAGCACCTACTGCTTGCCAGAACGCTGCTCCCTTTCCTACAACACAATGGCAGTCATGTTGGTAAAAGTTAACTATGGGGGGACTTTCCAAATGGCTGGTGGTCGACGTTCGTTCAACTATAGATCTTCCATCTACCGCGTTTCCCAGAAAACAAGACAGTGTTTTATATACCTCTTTGCTCCCAAACATGCCCTACGTCTTATTTTCGGGGAAGGTCTTATTTTTCCATGAAGAAGAATATGGCACTGGGGTATCAGGATGGTGGGGGGGAATCAAAATGGCACAGGGGACTCAGAGGGGGGGGGGGGGGGGGATCCATTTTAGTAACCCCTTCTGATCCTCCTGTGTCATTTTGATTGCCCGCTCTGATCCCCCCCTGTCCAGAGTTACAGTACCGTATCTTCGGGGGTGCCTTATTTTCAGGGAAACAGGGTACTTCTATTGAACCTTAACTGTCTCTTTCGTATAAAACCCCAGATATATCTATTTAAAGATGTTCCTCTCCTAGACACCAAACCAAATGTATTTCTGCTTAAGAGATTGGACCAGTCATCCGTCAATCAAATCAAGAATAAGGTCAACAGAGAAAGGCCTGGTCCACAAGGTTATCCCTCCGGTTTAAAAGGCTGCCCTCAGCTAAATAGCTACAGGAAGACAAAATGTACAAAAATAGAAATCCTTTGCCGGGTAAAACCTCGAAGATGCGCCAGTCTGGAGTTTTACTTTAATAATTAAAATTAACCTTAAACATAAGGTGATGGAAACCAAAAGACATCAAGGACAAACAGCTAGAAGTCAATGCAATAGATGAAGAAAAGACACAGCTCAATGGGGTTATACGGAATGTTCCGGTGTCTACATAGAAAAAGAATAGACTGTCTGCCACGCGGGCACACAACTCAGAGCCTGGCTTCAGATAAATGGTGACCTCCTGTCCACGGGTCTCTGCTGGTTTTCACTGTTATAACAAGGCCGTTAAACGCTCTCAGTTATACTGATCACCTCCCTTCCGCAACCTTGTTTTACTACAGAGAGCCTTCTTTCTCAACACTTGTAGCGAAATCGGATGTGACAAGGCTATGTCAGACTGGGCTCTGGATTTCCTCCAAATGGTGAGACATAGTCCATTAGCACAGAATGGGCACAGGCAGGATAAAGATTTGCTGAGGATGCCATTTTCTGCAAGGCTGGGAAACTGCCCCCGGAGTCTGCAGTGCCAAATACTGACTGACACAAGAGATAACACGCGGTAGGAGATGCACCAAATTTACTGCAGAAGAAAAAAAGAAAGATTTCTAATAAGAGTCTTAAATAACTACATCCTCAGGAGACTCAGGATCAGCTTGGAGGACTGAAGAAGCAATAGATATTTAACAGTACATAAAATATGAGCCTCCAACTAAATACTTACTGTCTAGTCTGTGTAAACGTAACACAACAACTGAAAACTACATAAACACAAGGGAATCTGGAGACTGCTGCCAACATAAATTTGAAAGTGAATATTAAAGACAATATATGAATATTTTTTATTAGATATATTCTATATTAAAAATAATAGGCCACATGCTAATTTATCTTGGGCACCATATCCCCAATTCTAAACATAAATATAGTAAAATAAAATGTAAGAAAAACTTTTTGATATTTTGGGATTTTTTTTTATTACATTGTGCCTACTGGAGAGATTTATGTTCTGCTGGTGACCATCATCACCGAGACCAGAGGGAAAGGAAATCCAAAAATTTACACTGGTTACTGGGATATCTTTTAATTGGGGGATGCAGGTTACATCTAAAAGAAGAATTTCCCCTACTTTATCAATGAGGTCAAGGAACATTT
>CM070037.1:22619404-22635157 GCA_036250615.1 Ptychadena robeensis
AATCGATCGAATTACATTGATTGTACAGTCAATTGAACCATGTGTGGCTAGCTTAAAGGGAGCTCACAATCTAATATGCGTACAGTCCGTGTGCTTTTCCTTCCCTCAGACCCATTCTGGCAGCCATCTCCCCATATCCGATTTCCCTGCAACACCCCTACCAGCTGCACTCAGCACTAGAGATGGTCGAATTTTTTGACTTGCTAACTTTGTGAGCTGATTGCAAAGCCCCTGAACATAGTATCATCACCAAAATTGCTGGAGATGTAGTGAAGGGTTGGGGGAACATTTGAAAGAAAAAAGTCTGGCTCTAGCACGTGTCGTTTTTGCATAAATTAGGTTTTATAGTTAAAGTCGAAATTCCGATTTTCGAAATTTTTACTTGACTTTGAACTTACTTTGTTCTAACTTAATTTGTGAAAAGACTATTTGTGTTAGAGACATACTTTCTTTTTTGGAGTATACCCCCAACCCTTCTCTACATCTCCAGCAAGTTTGGTGATGATACCTAAATTGTCGAATTTTTGAAAAAAGCACCCCTACCGCTTTCCCCCTACCAGCACGATCTGTCCTCCAACATACTTCAGGCAGTGGGTGATAAGTGATGTCACTGGAACACACTGCTGAGCAACCAGGACTCCTAGTTCTCTACTAATACAAGAGTGGGAGGAAAGTGGGGCAGCTAGTACAGCTGGTTGGAGTGCTGCCAGAAGGGCAGATCTATGAGATCTGCCATGGGCCAAGAATATTTGCTCAGTGGGCCAAATTTTACCCCCGGGCCAGAGTTTGACACCTCATGCTAGACAGTTAGCCCTGATAATCTACAATGATCAAATTTGTGTACAAGCATTGGGATTGCAACCAACCGGTCCATTGTTCACAATTTCCTATGGCGGAGAAAAAAGTGGCATTCCAACAACTCATCCTACACGCCATAGAAGATTCTCTCTGCATAAGAGAACAGTTAGAAAATATTGCCAGCCACCATTATCAAGCATGTGCACGAGCCTAGTAAACACGATGATTGACCGTGGTTCTAGGCGTATGATTCAGACACATCAATAGAATATTACTCGGTGAATGAAAATCCAACGTCACCAATTATCCTCCACTTCAATTATCGATTCAAGTCACTATTCTACGACTTATTTATATTAAAGGGATTTTAGAGAAAACCCAACACTTTCCACCTTAAGGTCCCCATACACCTTACAATCTTACCATACAATTTCTGTACAATCAACTTTTCATCTACCAAAACTATGTAATAGAAGGCCCTAAACCTTCCAAACAGTATGTATTCTATTACGGAGAAATATAGTTGTTGGTAGATCTAATGAAAATTGTATGGAGTGATCTAAAGGTGTATGGGGGGGGGGGGGCTTAACACTAGCAGAACTAAAATTGGAATTGGATCTTCAGGCTTTTAGGAGCAAAACATTATGTTTAAAGATATTTTAACAAACCTGTTTTTTTCACATAGGCCACCCCAAAGCTGCCTGGAATAGGCCGATCACCTATATAAGATTTAACAGTGATGTTGCAGCATCTACTATTATAATGTTGGCTTTAATGATCACACACTGCACCTACACAAGCAATTTCCAAGTTTCATTTATATTCAGAAGAGAAAGAAAAAAAAAAAAGACACACACACACACACTTTGGCTGTGGTTTGAAGGCTTCATCTTAATCATTAAGCTTTTGCAGAACCTCATTAATGCTAAGGGGATAATCAGCTTTTGGCAATCAATATGTTAAGCTCACTTTACAAGCACTTCTGTGTTTGTGTGGAAATCACCCATTAGCCCACCAAGTGGTGCTTCACTCTTTTACTCTAAACTTCTCAAGTGGCATCGTAAAAACCTACCTGATCCACCGCGGAATTGTGACACTGTCTATGAATGTCCTTCGCTTGTCACAATTCCCTCGTAAACTAATATATAATAAATAAAATGAGAAATAAAAAAAGAGCATCGTATGGTTATTTCCTGCAGCTAGAAGGTCTCAAGCTAAATTCCAGCAATCAAATACAAATGTTTAGCCCATGTCATGCTGGACCCACCCCACCCTGTGACTAGGCACTGAAAGGAAAAGCAGCATAGTGATGAACAAGTTTTATTTATTTTTACAACGAGGGACAGGAAAATAAACAACGATAAAAAAAAAAAAAATTAATACATAAAAAAAATTCTCTCCTTGGTCCCATAAACAAGTTTTAGCCCTTACCCCTTCTTAACAAAACTCAAATTAAATATAGGGCAGGAAATGGACTTTAAACAATCACTGATCCAAAAAAATGTTTTACAAATAGGGACAAGGTGGTCTAGTACAATGCTAGGATACTGCAACTCCCCCATGTGCATAGGCAGCTTGGTTATTCCCTAGAGAAGACAGATGTTAGAGGTTAGGACCACCTGGCACTAAAAAGCTTCTCCGAGTGTGAAAAAAAAGTATAGATTTACACGTAGGGAACAAAAAAATATCTTCTAAACCGTCAACCATTGAGGAGACCCCTGACACTGACCTCACCCAACATACAGGAAGAGGCGATGGCTTCAGACAGGTGTCCTCAAAGTCCAACACTAGAAGAGTTACAAAAGAGGCAACTCCCTGTCCTCCGCTCATTGCTGTTTATTTAACCCCTTGTAAATATCTGTTGGATCCTTTGTTTTTCTCTTAAAAGGGGCTTTATGGGGGCAATATAAAAAGTTTGGTCTTTTAAAGCCCCCCATACACGTCTAGATTTTTCATCCAATCAACTCAATCCAATCAATTTTTTTGGTTGATTGGTTGAAAATCTATGGCAGCCCACATGGTTAGATCAACCTAAACCAATTAAAATTGGGAAAAAAATTGATTGAAAAAGGATTGGACATGTTGGTAAATTTAAATTGGTTGTATTGAAATGCATTACACTTTCAGTCTATCTACAGAAAGTTGATCAAATATCTGTTACTACAGTTAACAAACATACAATCAATCACAGATTTCCCTGACCCCAAAAAATTGATCTTTTTTAGTTGATTGAAAAGAAAATCTAGACGTGTATGGCTAGCTTAAGGCTCCCATACACCTTTAGATTGCTCCATACAATTTCCATTAGATCTAACAACAACTATGTAGTAAAGTGACCTTCTTGATAGAATACATAGTGATTGAAAGGATTAGAATGCTCCTCATATTACATGGTTTTAGTAGAACAAAAGTGGATTGTACAGAAATTGTATGGTAAGATTGTAAAGTGTATGGGGGCCTTAAGCGATATCCTTTAGAAGTTAACGCAAGCATCCTGATCTATATACCTAGACACTCAAGTCAAAGCCAATGGATGAAACGGGGGGGGGGGGGGGGGGGGGGGGAAGAGTTCTTCACAGATGCAACATCCCTTCACGGATACATCCACATAATATATACATACAGTACATATGGGAACAATAACACCAGTACCTGTGCCACCCTCACTACTGCTCTCCTTCATTGTTCAATAAATTAGGACGCGGAATGTGAATGGGAAATTAAATCCAGACTTACTGCTGGTACCCTTGCCTAATCTCAAAGAGCCAGCCACCTTTAATCACACATGAGCTGGAAATAACATTAACAAAAACAGTATCTATAAAAAGATTTATTTACAAAGTTGCTATGGTGGAATAAATAAACTCTCCAAGAATCTACTTCCATCTGAAGACCAAACCTTCGCCTATTATATGGTAAGTTTTCGGTTTGTGAAGTACCGCCACATGTTCCGTTGAACCTGTTTTATGGAAAGCACTGATGATTTCCAGTCAAGTTTGTTTAGAGGCCATGAAAATAAATGGTTAGCGTTTGGATTGAGTGCTATAGAAAAGTTTAACAAGACCTACCAAGTGTTTGGTTTTCCGAAGAAGTCTGCCCAAGACTATATAAATAGGCCAATAGCTGTGCGCCGGCCGTAACAAGTGGTAAAACGTTTCATTTATAGAATGTTAAGAACATCTACCGTAATACCATCATCTGAGTTGTTGTTTACAAGCAACAAACTGCCTTGCAATTCAGACCTCTGCTGCAAGGATACCGATACCGAGAACTCATGCAAGGTCAACGTTTGGTGTGAAATGATGATCCAGTGATAATCTCTACAGCTTGCCTACAAAATCACACAGACGTCTAACACAACCATGAATGGTGATTTCACTCAAACACTTTAACTGACTGTGAACAGTCATTTGACTCCGACCCTTTTCCTGACTTTGTTTGTCAACAGCATAAACAATATTGAAATATGTTCAAGCAAAGACATTTTAGAATATTAAAACACTACTGGCTTAATACCCCCCTTTCCAACATCAACATTTCTCATCTTGACTACTTCATCATCATCCTCTCTGGTCTTCCTCCATCTAGACTCTCACTTAAGTCCCTCATACATCTTTAGATCACTCCATACAATTCCCATTAGATTTACCAACAACTATATAGTATAGTGGCCTCTCTGGTAGAATACATAGTGATTGGAAGGCATATATCACTGCTATGTGTTGCTGGGTCCTCCCTGATAGAATACATAGTGATTGGAAGGTATATATCACTGTTATGTAATGCCGGATCCTCCCTGATAGAATACATAGTGATTGGAAGGTATATATCACTGCTATGTAGTGTCGGGTCCTCCCTGATAGACTACATAGTGATTGGAAGGGTTAAAAAGCTCCTCACATTACATTGTTTTGGTCAAACAAAAGTTGATTGTACAGAAATTGTATGGAAAGATTGTAAGGTGTATGGGGGGGGCTTTAGTCCATCATGAATGGTGCTGCTAGGCTCATTTCTCCTAACCGTTCCCCATCTGCAAATGTCTACACTGGCTTCCAATTGTCCAGGGAATCACCGGCACCCACACCTCCTGTCCAACTTACATCTCCAACCTTGAACTTTAACTTGAACTCGCTTTCTCGCCCCATTAGACTTTCTCCTACTTTGGAAAAAAAAAAGCCTTGAAAACCCACCTCTTCGGTCTGACCTACCCATCATCTCATTCCTAACATCACTACCATGCCAGTCACACGCTACCCCCCCCCCACCTTTTGTATATTCTGTTTTCCAACCTATTAGATTGTAAGCCCGATTGGGCAGTGTCCTCTACTCCTCCTGTGTCATAACCTGTACCTGTGTGTTTTCCTGTGTGCCATGTCAACTCTAATTTAATGTACAGTGCGGTATTGGAGCTATATTAATAAAATATTAGGTACAGAGCAAAGACTTTGGTCTCCCAAAATTGGCCTAAAGACAGTGATCAAGATGCAACAAATGGGTACGGACATATTGCAAATAAATTCATTTCCGTCTCATGTTTACATTACATACACATCAATAGAAAGCATGGTCTGGAAGCTATACATGCAGATAGAGCACGATAAAATGACTTCACTAACCTAATAGTTTTCTGACTGTAAGCAGATAAACCCTGCAAAATGCTCGCAGCAGTTGAGTGCTCAGAAATCGCTCACTGCTGAACTGGGCCAACCCCGTTTTATCTGCTCTGCCAGTTCTCCTTGGAAAAAAGAATAAGAAACCTACAGAAAGAAAGCAATCTGTGTGCCTGAGCACTGGATAACCCCATGAGTCACTGCTGTGGTATTTTTAGCTGAGCACAGAAAATTCTCTCTATGTATCCAAATTATATATACATGCATACACACACACATATATATATATATATATCCCCAATATAAATCCAATGAAAAAGGCAAATGTCCTGCACGCTTGTTAAAATTTTTCCAAAGCTTTATTCCTCATTCAATAAAATAATAAGACATATAAATGGTAAAATCACCCCTTGGGGTCACCTCAGCCTCTGACACGTTTCATCCCATGTGTGTCGGGACTTATTCTTAGAGATTATATATATATATATATATATATATATATATATATATATATTACACACATATAATCCAACCAAAATAATCTCAGAACCTCCAATGTGCCATCATCCCAACATCACACAGAATCAGTTTTTTTAGTCCATAGTTGCAGTTAATATCAAGGGTTTCCCATGATCTAACTTGTACCACAAGTTTACCATCATTCACATGTGGCAAATTAACAGTTTTTTGCTTAAACATCACATCAAGGAATCTATCTCCTGAAGGACTTGAATCTCCTGATGAAGCAATTTTTGCGAAACACGTCAAGATGTTTATGCAAGAGAACCTGGCATGTGATGTTTAAGCAAAAACTGTCAATTTGCTCCATGTGAATGATGGTAAACCCGTGTTACAAGTAGGATTACGGAAAACCCTTGATGTTAACTGCAACTATGGACTTAAATAATCTAATTAAACCTTAATTGGGATATATTTTGTTGCATTTGTTGCCAACACTGGAAATTAGGACCCCCCTCACCACCTATTGTAAACGCTGTTCCCCAACCTATTCGATTGTTAGCCCGATCAGGCAGGGTCCTCTACTCCTCCTGTGTCATAACCTGTACCTGTGTGTTACCTTGCATCTCAATATTAATAACAACAACTTTATGTTGTGTTTTGTGTGTATATATTTTATATATATATTACTCATAGCCACCTATACAGCTCCCTTTGCATGGTCATAGGCAACTGGTCTGGCTAGGAGAACCCAAGGTCTTCCCATACTTGTAGGTTCTTGGTCATCCACAAAGGGCCCACGAATATCAGTCCCTCATTGAAGCTTTAGCAAGAAATGTTGGACAGCTTTCGTCTAACATCTGTATAGTCTAAGAAGACAATTTAGGGTCTGTAGAGCAATCTGGCATTGATGACCACAGTGGTGAATCACTAACCATCTAACCTCAACAACAACCCATAATTCTAATATGGAATCAGCAGGGTGCCACCCACTCATCCTCCCCTCTCTATAAAGTGATGTGTGTACAGCATTTATAGGTTCTTCAATTGCCAGGAACAATCATGATCATTCTCCACAACAGAAATCTAATCTGTGTACATAACATCCAGCCAGCCATACACAAATCTTTTGCCCAAACGATCAGCTTGTACAATACAAATATCTACTGTCAGTCCAAGATTGATGGATAGTACTACACAGTGTGATCAATGCAAAACGGATCAATTGCTTTCCTTAGGTCTGTGAGCATGCTCCATAACACCATTGCATACAAATCCATCCAAATACCTAGAAATAACGACAGATACTTGTACTATTGATATAGAATAAATACCATGATATAGAATATAAATACCAATAAATATAATACACTCCCCTTTGCACATGCAGCTTCATATGCACATGCACAGGAATTTAACAAGTTCACCTGTCTTGGAAGACAGGTTCCCTTTACATGTAGCCTCACACCTTGGGCTATAAAACAACTCTCAGCAGAAGTTGAAGAAGTTGTACAGCTGTAAGGATTCCCATTCAAGTCAATGGAGACGTTTTTAAGGTAAACACCTGCTGAACAAATCATAGGGCATTCAGAGAGTGTTAAAAAAAAAATGACCAAAAAGCACAATGCGACAAAAACGCCTGCAAAATGGGTCAGATAAACTAGGGCGCAATGATCCAAACAGCAAGGCGATTTATCAGTGCTAAAGCGCTAGAAAAGCAAGAGGCAAATTCTTCTTTACTATGACTTCAACTAACTTTTTCTGAAACGCGGGCACGAGCCGCGGCTACATTGACATGTAGTTAGCCGCTAGCGGCGACCGCCCCGCGGCCAGCTTCGCCTGTGGGGACAAACCCTCATAGAGAGATTGGGTTTGCTTTGTTGTATTTTGTTTCTGATTTTGATATTGTTTGGTTATGTTTTACTGTTTTTAGTTCCTGGAACTTTGGTCTCCATCTCCTTGTGGAGTATAGCACTGCTCTCCAAGTTTTTCTCTCTTATCTCAACAGCAAATTAGCATTTTAAACCACGTGACTCAATTTGTGTTGGTTAACATCATGTTTCAGCTGAAAATATGCAATTGAATGTTACAATAGGTCTTATTGCTTTATGTTTTGTGTCTTTAAATTTGACAAATAAAGTAAAAAAAAAAAACCAAAACGCTAATAATGTCTTCTGTCTTAATGATCCCCCAAAAAAGGACATATTGAAGCAATGAAGCTTAGAGGAGCATGCAGAGGATTGTATAAGCAGGGGTGCACATAACTTTTTTAGTGAGCTCCTAGAGGAGTACCAGGAGCTGGTGTTTGGTACTCACCCCATATGTTTCATAGTCTTTCTCCCTGTCTCCCTCACTGTCCTCTGCGTCAGCCTCCTGTATGGTAGGTTCTGCTGCATATGGACCTCCCTTTTCCTGATTGAGCCTCTGATTAGCTGCCTCCATCCACAGGTCAACAGCTGGCTTTGGGTCAAATGTAACTCACAGTACAACACGTTTGAACCCCCTGATCTCATACCTCAGTAGTACAACCCTGACATTTTCTGGGTTAGTAACTAACCCCTGAGACTACCTGCAGTCCAAATGTCAACTTTTCATAGTCAAATTCCAGCTGTCACACAGTGCTTTTCTCTGGTCAGATTTTACCCTTACATATGCCTACTCTGACTTTCATCCCCCAGATCTCCAACACCCTTAGAAGTCCAATCGTTGTTTTTTTTGATTAGTAATTTACATTTACATTTTCACCCCCGAAACTGCAACCTTTCATAGTTATTCATGTTTCCCTGCAGTTATCAGAGTGACATAAATTGTATACATGTAACATTTAGCTGCGGCCACCCAGGCACGCGTGCCTCCAAGTTGTTAGTACGCATATGAGCTTTGTTACAATAATGCAGGTACGCAGAGCTAGATTTTGGCCCCTTTTGATTACCAGAGTACCACTTATGTGCACCCCTGTGTATAAGGCTCATATCAGAAAAGTGTCAGCTAATAGGGGCCAGTATCTAAATACTCCATCATCCCGAGATATAGTAACTAGAGATCACTGTTCCCTCCACATTGCAGAGCAGAAAACATATCCCCAAACGAATCATGTACACTATAAGCAAAGGCTGGAATAGGAATGAAACGCAGACAACACCATTTTATTGACAGGAAACGCAGCTCTGTTTATTGTAAGCGTGGACACTTTTATTCCAGTCCAAACCAGGCCAACACCACCTACAACAATATTGACACAGTTGAAGCCAAAGTTTGAGGACAGACCGATGTTACACCATTAGACGGATCGACGGACAAATGTTTCATTTTGGGGAGGCCCCCTTTTCGGGGAATGAGAAAAAAAAAGTATTCATTTAGTGAAGGGAGAACAATTGGGATGGAAGGGTGGGAGGGAAGGAGAGAGGGAGAGACACAGAGTGCTCATTTACTACAGACATCAAAGGCTCGGCAAAGCCTCCGGGACAGGAAGAGACAGGGAGGTGTTTTTAAATGGAAACATTTTTTCATCCTGAAGGCTTTATCCAAACAGAGATTCTAGTTTAACCCTGAACCAGGGAGAGCTATTAGCAGATTCTGCCTGGACTCGGATGGAAGGCCTATTGCCTCGCTAGAAAGAGAAAGTCTCATCGTGTTTTACTTGTTTTGGGCCGTCCACAACAGTCGTCGTAAATCTCAAGTCAACCTAAAACCTTGAACGATAAACCGTAACACCAGGTGAGATATAGAACTTTAAAGCTGGGAACACACGGCTCGATACCTGAGGCGTTCGAGATATGACATCACGCTGCTGCCGAGCTTCCCCCAATATTGACGAATCTTTGGATGGGGACCCTCGGTCGCACAGCAATCGGCTGTCAAGAATCTGTGAAAAAAAAAATGACCCATGTATTCTTTGCTTTAAGCTGGCCATACACAGGTCCATTCCTGCGCGATCGGGGAAGGATCCATCGCAGCTGGGTGACATAACGAATCAATGCGCTCCATCTTGGGCAATCAATTCCTGGCTGATACTTTGGATGGTGGCCTTGAAAAAGTAATGGTAAAAGAACAGGCATTTTACCAACATATCGGACCCCTGTTCGATCGACATTTCTTTAAGCGGGATCGATTGCTCGAAAAATCGACCAGTGCATGAGGCCTTAAGATTGTTTATCTTCAACTTATATCTTCAAACATCAGCACATTCAGTCAATGGGTTCAAGGCAATTATTATTATTATTATTATTATTATTATTATTATTATTATTATTATTAGAAGGCTACATTATTCTATATGGCTGGCCCTAGACGTTTCATTCTACTGCCGATTGCTCGGCAGATCGACCGTGCGTGATGACGTCGGGCACCTTTGTGTGCCGGGACAGCATCCCCTTCCAAAGTAATGAAAACGATCTAATAATGAAGGACGTTTCCGCAATGGATTAGATTGATTTTCTGACTAATTTAAAAGTTGACGCTTTCGATTTGCACCCAATTTCATGGAGGCTGAGGGCAGGTGGAAATCTAAGCGTGTATGGCTTTAGCACGGGTGGAAATCTAAGCGTGTATGGCTTTAGACACGTGCCTCAGAACATACAAAAACACAATAATAGGTAGAAGGCTCACCAACTTCTCATTTCTCCGTGTGTAGGCTACCCATGCGTTCTCGTTTACGGATGTAAATACTTCACGTCTCGGAGGGGATTCTATCCACAAGACAAGTGACAGGATTGTTAGCTATATAAAAGTATAGCGAGCAGACCGGCAGAGCTTGGATGTGTAGCTCCTTGCAGGAACGTTAACCCGTGGGCCATTGTTTATGGCTGCATTCAGGCCCAGCTGGGATCGTTATACCACTGGTGGTCTGGCTTTATTTCCTGCAGTCTTAATAAATAACAGAGTAAAACAAGACTTTGATGGTTTCCAGAGTTTGGTGTCTCGTTAACAGCCCTCACTCCTGGCAGCGGGTCCTCTCTACAAGGTAACAGGGCATTTTGCAGTCTTCCAGAGGTCAAAATGCAGCTTCGACGGAATGTTTTTTAACAGTAGTAGAGGAGCCCCTGGAAAATCTGACATGTTTTGCTTTTCTTACTGAAGACATACATTTTCCTTTAAATACTATTTAACAATTTTATCATTTTACAGAACGAAAAAAAAAAAAAAGAAGTTAAATTCCCGGCTGTAAAGGAGCTTAGAAAAACCCTCTATATTCACTTATGTGAAAGCAATAAAAGAGAGTGTATTTTACTTCATTCTACCGCTAGATTAGATATTTGGACTCCACGAATCTGCAGCCTTTCACAATGGTTGCCTGCTGGGTATAAAAATGATTCATTTCTCCCAATATTCACAGATTTCTAGGGATTCTTGTTTAACTTGCTGGAGATCCGAGGGCTTCTTGGGTGGTTTTTCTCTTAGACGCTGAATTGAACAGCAGCTAAATGAAAAGGAGTTCTACTGTCGGCAATGGCATGTATATATCTATATATATAGCTGTACACATTAAAGCAAGGTACAGACATGAAGATATGGGCCAGATCGATGGCCATGTTGAGCGCCGTGCGCGCTCACAGCCATCTATCTGGCCCATATAATATGCGGCCATCGCTGTTTTCCAAGCAGAAAAAATCAATCCCACTCAAACAGCCATATCGGACATGACCGTAAATACGGCCGATGTCAGTTGCTTTACATGAAAACCGTGGGTCTCCATGCAAAGCATCGGCTGAGCTAGAGAGAGAAGAGCCGTCTCCCCAGCCCCGCCAATATCTGACAGCATGGTATTGACGTCATCACGCTGCTGCAGTGAACATCGGACGGCTCGAATATCGAGCTGTCTGTACCCTGCACATATATGGGATAGATCGAGCAACATGCACACTCACAGCCTTCTCTCTGGTGCAAACCTAATGTGGCCATCCCTGTTTTCGAGCAGGATCAATCCCGCTCTGCCTTCCAATTATCAAAAATTGTCTTTATATTTTTTACATTCTCTGCCAGTATGGGTCCTTTTTTTTTTTTCTAACAGTACAGGAAACTAAAATAGGTTAACATGCAATCTGATACTGGGGATACAAGGACTTGCCACACGTATGTCATGCGGCCATTATTGGCTCCTGGTGCAGCCTATGGCAGCATTCACATGTGTGCTTTCTAGGCTGCTGACAATTGGCAGTTGGGAAGAGACCCCCCCCCCATGCTCTGCGCCCCCATGTAAAGCATTGTGTGCAGATGTCCTAAGCCATTGGGGCCCACCAGTCAAAAAGTGTAGCCTAGCTCATAAACAACTGAAAAACATTACAGCACCAGATTTAAAGAGGGAATTCTCCAAGTTCAGCAACAATTCCACAAACTTTTTTTGTACTAATGAATTATAAAGACTAGTGAGCGGCATAGGCAATATTTTGCAAATAATTCTACCAATATTCCAACATTGCAATAATATATATGCAGTTATAATCACATTGCAATTATATTTAAAATGGTCACATGTGGCACATATCGCAATAAGCTTGCTAGTGCATATTATCTAGAATATTCAAAATTGTGAATATCCACCACCATATTCGCGAATTCTCAAATAGCCGATACTCATCGAAAATATATTCACAGTTTGATTATTCAAGCTCTTCACTAATGACGATTTAACAACAAAGAAAATTGTATGTATAAATTGTTACTTAAAGGCGGATTCCTGGCACACAAATACATACAAAAAAGCCAGTAATAAAACACTGAGGGTAACAAATATCTTTGTAGAATAGTAATAAAGTGTTACATGGATTAACATGACATGGTGGTCCAGCATTGAGAAATATACCAAGCTTGAGATTGCCATTGCCTGTAAGATTGTCTACACCTTACATGAGCTACAATCTTTATAGGACAAGTCAACATTTTTAAACAGATTGCAAAAACTCAGCTTAACCATAAACCATTTTGTCCTGCTAAATTTATGGAAACAATTTCTGACAAAATAGAGTTGTTTTAACACCTCTTTATATACAATTTAATTCCACTTTTATTTTATAGATAACCTCACATACAGAGCCCACAGTGTCTTCAAGAGAAAGCTAATAGCCATGTTTACCGACCATGCTTACAGGTCATAGGTCACCCACATTTCAGGGCAAAGGAGAGTACACACACATAAAAGCAAATGACTAAAGATGTGGAGTGCATGAAAACAATGAAATGGCTTGGCCATACAAGCCTTTTATACCATAACACTGCACAAACAGTTATAACATACAATTTGAAGGCTAAAATGAGAAGTTGGAAAAGTTGATTTAAACAATAGGCAACAAAGTTAAAAGCATTCTATACAACAACTTCAATTAGGGAACCAAGAGTCCATTCCATTAATCTAAACCATACCCGTCAACCCTCCTGTTTTGGTTGGGAAAGTCATGCTTTTTATGTGGCTTTCCCTGGCCAAATCCTGATTTCCATAAATCCTGTATTTTTCTCCTAAGTAATCCCGATTTTGAAATCGGGATTACTTAAGAAGTAGGGGGCGTTACTCTCCCTTCTAAGTTCCCACCCCACTTGTGCAGATGATCTGCTGTGTAGGACATTAGTTGGGAGAAGAACGCCCCCACCTTCGTAAGTTAGGCAGCTACGAAACAGGAGGAATGGGACTTAAATCTCCCGATACGGGAAGTGGCGCCGCAGACATCACTTCCGGTATTTGGAACGCAGAAGAGTCGCGACCAATTACTACATATTTAGTATTTTATATTTCACAATTCCTTATATAATCTTTTTACAGACATTTGGGCATGTTCCACCTTCCTTCTCATATGAAAACAAAACTAAACCACAGGCAATATTAAAAGCAGTCTAGATGAAAGAGAAAGTATAATTAGAAAAGGTAAATGCTAAAGTGTGTACATTAAGAGTACTTAATTCACACACACATACACCTAATCTCAAAAATATTGTATGGCCATCAAACTAGAACCTCTTTGTGTTCCCACGAGTAGTGCCAAAAGTCAATGACCATGGGGATCAGCAAAGTACAGTGGCTTGGGTCATACACATAGTGCATTGATATTGTAAAGTACTCTTAAGTTAGCATTTTGGAATTTTCTAAAGGTGTCAAAGATCTGAAAAAAACTTTATTTTTTATATCTTAACGTCATCTCCAGACCTCATGGAAAAATAAAGGAAAGCAAACTTGTTGATGATATCAAGGGTTACATCACTTTAAAGTAATCATTTGAAACACATTCGATCCAAAACCGATCGATTCCATACGTATGCATGCTCCACAGTAAAATTGGATACAAATAGATTGAAATACCAAGATACTTGAGTGATCCACTGAAATAGACCAAAATGTCCGATCACTTGTCGATTGATATTTTTTAGCCGATCAAACGGAAAAATCGAACCCTGTATGGCCACCTTAAAGGGCAAGGGTCTTTGAATAAGCAGCCACAGCTATTCAGCTATATTAGAAGCAGCACATTGTAATCTCTTGGAAACGCTGGAGTAGAATAGTGTAATCTGGCCCACCACTGACAGACCAGATGTCATTCATTAGATTAGAGTTGGCTAAATATCACAAAGACACCACACAAGTCATCGATCACACAAACATGTAGTAATACAATTACCAACCAACCACATTTGGTCGAGTATTATCTAGCTGGACCAGTTTAAAAGGGATCATTGACTATTATACGGGTTTTACATGATGTTTCGGCTATCTGGGGCTCTGTCAAAAGACAAACAGATATCCCTTTGTTACGTGTCCCTGCAACCACCTTTCACTAGACAGGAAGAGAGGTTAGAGACTACAAAAAACTGACCAATTCTAGTTTTTCACACAGTAAACAAATCAATTTGACTTCTGTCCGTACCCATGTTAGAGCGGCGTGTGCACACTTCCTGTGCAAAGCATAAACTTTTGGAAAGTTGGGAATCTAACAAATGCAATATAGCAAAACAGGAGGTCTCATTCTAACCGCTTCATCTAAAAAACATGCTTCAAATGTCCTTCAAGTTCCATGTCCATGCATTTCCCAGAAATGTTCTACTCGCTTAACTTTTTAGCATACTTACACATTTACTACATTGATACTTTCCGTGCTTGTCAGGAGGCCTAATCCATTCTAGTAGAAGATCTATTAGCACTGAAAAGGTTAACAAGAACATTAGGTTTTGCCTCCTTCTGTGATGTCTGGCAATTCCCAGAGGTAAAGAAAGCTGCACTTAGCCAACAGAAGGAGGGGGAGGTTAGAAAGAGAAGCCAAGTCTAACCTTTGTGAGGAAAGTAAACTGAGAACCTTGAGCTTGGACAAAGAAGTTACTTCTGCTGAATCTTAGTCTGTCCGCAGACTGGTAGAGAATGGCAGAAACTGAAACATTCAAACATCTGCTCATCCTTGAACATCCACAAGGTTTCCTCTCCTCCACAGTACACAGAACAGTCACACAAACATTTTCAGTTGGAGTTGAATAATTTATTAACACCCAATTTCAAGTAATGCTCATATTTGGATGCATTGTCCGACTTGTGTAGAATCACCCTGAAAAGCAGGGAAAACAGCAGGAACAATGTTCAAATGTAAAGTATTAATTTACAGAAAGTGTAACTTAAAATATGCCCACGGTAAACAAAGTATGTTGGCACTGTGACCATACAGCACTAGGGTCCCAGGTAAGCCAGTGCACTATCTGCAAGGAGTTTGAATGTTACCCTGCTGTCTGTGTGGATTTCATTCAGGTACTTTTGTTTCTGCCCATACTCCAAAGACATACAAGTTTTTGGCTACCATTCATAAAATTTGCCTTAGACTGTGTTAATATGACCTACACTGTATTAGCTACATGACTAAGGTGCCACATTAGATGGTCAGATCCTCTGAGGTACTGAGGTCAGTAATATGTGAGACGT
>CM070037.1:22635430-22646968 GCA_036250615.1 Ptychadena robeensis
AACAGCAGGTAAGTATATCATTTTAGGATCATGGAGCCCTAAGCCACGATCATACCAGCTCAGAGGTAAGTCAAACTTTAATTTTACATATGTTATGTTATCATATTAAGTGAACACCCCTTTAACCTCCCAAGCTTTGCTTAGACCCAAGAGAACCCCCAAGAGTTGCTTAGAGTTATATATACGAATATTGGTAACCCCAAGCTACATTCTGGGTAATTTTTCTGCTCCAGGCAAGGCCATACCATCTTCCAGTGATGACGTCCTCGATTCTACTTCCTGGACCACCTCCCTGGCTTAAATACTGGGAAGGTGGGGGGTGTCCTTGACATATTACATATTGTAATACACACGTAGGCTTGCTCACATACACAAATGTATCCTGGATGGATGAAGAGGCCATCACCCTTCTGTGCCAAGATCTTCCCATGAAGCTTCAGGTCTCGCACTCAGTACCTATGGAATACTTAATTAACTGTCCTTGTTGGTATTACTAGCACTCAGCCCTTCTAAAAAGGTTATAGATCACCTGTTCCTTTTCAAGTTCAAGTCAAAATGTACAACATATAACAATGTAGCCGGAGGTTTTAAGAGAACTAAGAGAAGAAAGCCCAAGAAGAAGAGGACCCCACCAATATATCTTCATTGGTCTTGGGAAGTCAATCACTGCGTTCTTAATCTTTCTAAATAAGGGAATGAAAACTTAATTGAACAATGTGTTCCTAATAATAAATAAAAGGTGTAAAGCCTGTGTTTGTGGTCCACATATGTATGTTACAGCAAAGTCTTCAGGTGTGTATAAGACAAATTTAATAGCACTTGCTAGTCAGTCATTCACACAGATTTCATTCTGTAATAGACCTATGTGAATGTAGACAGTCCATATAACTTAACCCCTTATAAAGACTGGGACACCTGCGCCGCCTCCATCACCAACTGATTCTCGGGGCTGTAAAGAAGTCGAAGAGAAAATCAATGGGCTTTGTACTGCAAAACTGTTCATTATGACAAGAAAACTGCAGCCGAATTGATCTGTTTAAACTGAAGAATGTCACGGAAGCTCAGAATAGTCAGCAGAATGGGAGAAATGTGAGCGGAAAACTGAAGATCTGAAAGAACCTTGGCGGTGAGACAGGCTGGGAGTGATGGGCTGATCTGCTGTTATCTACTCCAACAATTTGTGTACCTTCACACAGGAAGTATTTACCAAAAAAGACCAGTCACACAAGTCACAAATCTATCTAATGATGAAACCAGATGGCGTAAAGTGTGTCAAACAAGAAAGGAACAACATGTGAGTGAGTGTTGCAACCGGGCTATTCTCTCAAGTGCAAAATAGTTGGGGATTGAACTCAACTTAGATGAACTCCTGATTCACATCAATCAAAGAGACTGGGCAGCGCTTGTATTTTTCTTACTTCAGAAAGATGATCAGGCCAGGGCACCAACCTAAAGGCTGAGTCACAGTACAAACTCATAGAACCATTCCAGAATTAAGTGTTTTAAAAATGCTTGTCAATGGTCAACATGCAATGGAAGTGAAGTTTGTAAATTCCATTAACGCTCATGTATGAAAGTTCCTCTATACTGCCTTTTTAATCATGAATCACTGTGAGGCGGCCCAAAATGTCTACTTTCCACATTACTGATATCAAATATCATACACAATACAACAAAGGCTCATCAAACTAAACAGTAGTTATGATTTGGGAGAAATAAGCGTAAAAAGGGCACAAATTTTGTCCACTTTTCTCCTTACAAAGTAAAGAAGAGCATGTAGCCACCCAGACACAGAAGGCGTAGGGCCTTACTTTTGAAATGACATGAACTATAAAAATGGTAAACATTTATTTAGTATACATTTTAACATGTATTGCAAGACTATGTATGTCAATAAAGACAAGAAAAAAAAGCCCCAAGAAGGGCTCCTGATCTACTCAGTTGCCTTTGCAATCAACCAATAGATCACTGTCCTCCTGTTGGGTACCACTGGCGTAGTACTCCCGCTATTGACTACACCTCATCACTGAGCAATCTTGACACATTTGCTGTCCTAGGATATGTTGCTCCTCCTAGGATACAGCACAGTAAAGATGCACATACATGGGTCGATACCTGTTTAATCAAGGAACAATCGGTTCTAAGAGCGAGATCGATCAAACAAAGGTTTTTGCGCTCGATTCCCGAATGATTACCTCAAACAACCAAGCATGCAGAAATTTACCCATTTATGAGTACCTTCAGGGTTACCACCAACAAATAGGAAGTGTGTTATTCAAAGGCTTATAGATTAAACAATATAAGACTACGGTCATAGCTAACGATTGGTAAGAGGCAATGTCTACAACTTTTGTTTCTGGGATTAGGTACGCTTTAACTATTAAAGTTAGAGAACTGTTGTCTACCTCACTACCTAGGCCATGGACCTAGTAGTGGCCATTCCCAATGATCCTATTGGTGGCATGTCACTGTAATGTATTGCTAAGGTTATAGAACATCCTTCTGTACAGCAGAAGTTGAAAACATTGCTTATGCCTTCAGCTTCAATGGGTTCCCCCATCAGGGCTGTTGGACAGCTGTCTGTCACTCTGAAGCGGTCTACCTCTAATAACATGTGCACATGAAATGATATGTAAATAAATCCTGATCTGTGAGTTATGCAGCAGCAAATCACAGCCAGAAAAACAGACCAACAAACTGACAAAGAAAATCGGGTGCATCTAAAATAAAATTCATATCAAGTGGTGCAAGAGGGCTCGATGCAAAACAGAAAAGAGAACAAAGAGATATTAAACCAATATTTTATTTCTGAATCAGGAAATATATTGCAAGAGACAAATGGTACAACATCCACAACAAAGCTTTGAACAAATTGTCACTGAACTGTATTATGTTCACACAAGTGTTCATTATGTGTCTAGCCAAGAGCAAACGTGAAAGGAAAAATACAATATCAACACTGTATATAAAAAGTATTAGATGAGAGACAAACCGACACTATTATTTCAATATTTTATAAATGTAATAAGCTTAAATCTGGGATAAGCAAAGATATTCCAATTCAAAGAGGTGTGTGTACTTGGACCCAGTGGAAGTGCTTTTTGTACTGGTCATTGCTGCACTCTTTCTTTGAACATGCTACCTGGTATCTGTCACCTGTAGGGTGTACAGTGGGTAGGACCTGTGGATACTTTAGACTGCTCTGATCTTTGTATAGACTAGGCGCAGTACAGTGTAGAAGTCTTTTAAAAAGGTAATATACAGTGGACATTTGACTTATGACCTTAATTGATTCCCAAGGGTTCCATAATGTGTTCCATAAAGTGTCCATAATGAACCTCCCAAAGCACCTCTTACCTGACTTTTAAAAATTTTGTATAATATGCGTTATTTACCAGAGATACCAGTTATTTTTCTGGTGTTCTCGCCAAAAAGGTGAAATAAGCCTACCAGAAACAAAAATTTGTAATCACCATTCAAGTTGACATCTTTGGCTTTCAGGAAGAGATCATAGTAGAGTGTTGTACCGTGTTAGCCATCAATGAAGATAGAGTTTGGAGTTCAAGTGTTACAATTTATTGGCTAACTGAAGTCATTGTAAAAGCAAACTTTCTGGATTTCTTAGATCCCTTCTTCAGGATGAAATGGAAGGTGACTATTGTTTGGAAGGAGAGTCCCTTCCATAAGAACATCAGAAATCTGGCCTTTTGTAGATTGGTGAGATGGTCCATAATGATGTGCTGTACTTATTAGTGACATCAGGTCACACGAATGCCACCACCCAAGCAGAAACATGTTTTGGCCTTGGCCATAATTCTGGTTGCAAATCAAATCTTTGGTTGCAAGTAAAAACAAAAACTTTGGTCGTAACACAAGTTGGTCTTAAATCAAGCTGGTTGTAACTCAATGGTCCACTTTACGTTCTTGAGAAAACATTTGAAGTGCACAAAGATGTTAAAAAATAAAACATGATAGAGAACAGGGAAAACATTGGACTAAAGCCGCAGACCCACATAAGAACGTGGTCAGGAAATAATTATTTGATAATGCTTTAAAACATGTGTATATATTGTATACACACATATTGCAAACTAGTGCTTACAGCGGACTTCCACCTTTGTGACAAATCTGATACTGTAAAAAGGTCAGGCGTGAAAGAATAAAATTTGTAAATAGAACCCCCAAGGCAATTTCTTTTACAAAGCCTGGGCAGGCATCTGTAGTAACTCTGCTACAGGAAATGCTTACATTTTTGATGCAATGCTCATCAGTCAGTCAATCATTGTCTACATTCCATACAGCCTTCCATGGTTTACATAGGACATTGAATTTTGGTTTACATTTTTCAAAATGTAGGATGGCCATTAAGAAATAAAGACAATGAAAGACCAACCCAAACATCTTCTCCAGCCCAGCATGGCAATAATGAAGGAAAAGTTAAGTGAGAAGTTGGGTAGCATGCATCCTCATCACCACTTACTCAAGAAATAAAGAAAAGCAACCTTTGAGCCAGACTGCCTAAAGCCGTGAACACAAAGCTCGATATACGAGCCATTCGAGGTTTCCGGCAGCAGCGCAATGACGTCATCATGCTGCTGCCCGACATCAAAGGAGCTGGAGGCCCAACATCAAAGAGGCCATCCATCTGGCCCATATCTATGAGTGTGTTACCTGCTTAACTCTACCAAGTTTACCAAGTTTAATCAAGAAGGTGGACACACAGACACAACACTTACCCAATCATTTTGGTTTCTTTGTGAACCAAGCCAGACATGGGCCATATTTAGCCCATTTACCTCTTCAATCCGGCCCATTGTCATCTTAGTGGCATGAACCACTGATTTCTGTGCCTAGAGGATAATTCAGTGGTGTGAGGATGTAATGAATTAAGTCATTAGTAAGGCTCGATTCCACAGTCCAAACCCACAGCTAGGTCATATACTGGCAACCACCATGCGGAAAGTAGCATTCTCCGGCTGGCAGCCCCTCAGTCCAATTTAAGAACCCATGGTGGCCTACAAGTCAAAAAGTTTGCCCACCCCTTAACTAGGCAGCACTTGCCCAACTTCTCACCTTGCTATAGGATTAAAGGTGGAAGTTAAATGCCCATGTGAAAGAATGGAGGAATGCCAACTATACAATTGACTTTCTTAGTTTTGACATGGAATTAAACCTCAATAACTATCACAGCTAAAGGAATTTAGATCTGCTCCATGTGTAAAAAGTTATAAACTACTTTTACACAACTACTTGAGGGCTTGACAATTTTATAAATGTGAAATAAGCACATTGGCAACTTTGACAGGACCAACGGCATGCCTTGAATTTGGGTTAGGTTTAGGGAAAAGCTAAGAAGGAAATCGGTACACATAAGTAAGATAACGACAAACCACTTATACACACATGAACAAAAGTCATGCAAATCTACTGTAAGTTGTACAAAGTTAAAACTTTTCAATTTATGATGCAAGCTTACCAATGAGATTAATAAAAATCAGCTTGATTATGCAGACTCAAGATACATATAGAAGATTGTTTCAGGCAGTGCCAGGAAAGAAGCGAATGAATATTCCTGTTATGTGCACATAATTCCAAGAAGGGAAAGGGGGGAAAAACACACAATTTCGGAGAACCCTGTGAAGGACCCCAAAGGCTTTGTTTTTATATAGGGATTAGTGCAGCTGCAATGGGGCCATCTGTAGGGGATGTGGCACGCAGAGGTGAGGACAGGGAGTTCGAGTCGTTTCAGCTTTCACTCTCCATGCAACGGTGAATTTCTAGCTAACAATTTCAGAGCCAGATCAGAGTTGGCTGGAAGACAGCGGGACATTTTACACACAGACACCGCAGGAGAAAACATGCACCGAGATATGATTTGTTGGCCATTAGATGGAGGAAGCGTCTTGTTCGCTGGCAGATGGAGGATTCTAGTGTGCGGGGGACATGTCACAATGGCCGTCAGCCACCTCTATTGTGTGGCACCTGCATTCTACAGTGCTGGCCCCCTCGCACACACCCCTTTCCTCTAGAAACCGTGCAGACATATTTTAGAGAAAAAGCCAGCTGCAGCCCTTTCACACTCCTTTCAAAGAGCCTGTCACCCCATTAACAAGCCACTTTTACACAGACTTGTCCAAAAAAAAAAAAGGGCCTTGCGTCTGCAGTTCAACCTTCTCCTTTTGACTGGCCCAGTCCCATAATGTGACTTAATAGCCCCCCTCGAAATTGGATGCTTGTCCTAAGCTAGCGTGATGCTCTTTTCTTGTCCCAAATTAAGGGTTAATGCAAAATTAACAACTGAATTGAACTTAAAAAGTAGTCAATGAAGGCAAAGTCATTTAATACATATCTGCAGCAAGTCTCAAAAAAAGTCAAAAGTCAGTGGTGTCTTATGCTGTTGGTCAATTTTTATTTGATGAACACAATGTGGGGACCATTTGAACAAAATTTATATAAAACATGGCTACACCCAAGCCAAGGACTGTTTATTCACATAGTAGGTTTTCAGAGTATCGGTCACTGTGTGGCATTGTTCTACTGTTGTCTAGTAATGATATATACGGTTACCTTAACCCACACCAAAGAAGAGCAACACTCATGTCTCCACTCAAATCAATAAAAGAATATATTAATAAATAAGACTCTAGGTCGCCTGTTCACAGTGACAACATGCTCTGAATTCCACAGAACGAACATATTAGGAACTAAACACGATCATTCATAGCAAAGTGATAATATATTTTAGACACCAACAGGAGGTATAGAAAATGTTATTCATACCAACAATTCAGATATCAGAACCCACTACACAACATAGTCAACTTACACTCACAAGTTAGGATATGGAGATGGAACTTTTTAATAGTGTTGTCACTTTGTTTACCTGAAACACCAACTTGAGGGTCTCCATCCAAAGTATTGAACGGGATCGATGAATCGACCTGTGTATGGCTAAAGCAGGGAATACACTTATAGATATGTCCCAGATTCATGGTCGCTTCGAGCTCCATGCACACTCACAGCCACCTATCAGGCCCATATCTAATGCAGCCATTCCTTGTTTTTGAGAGGGGTCAATCCCACTCGAAAACAGGGATATCAGACATGACTGTAAATCATGGTCTATATCCATTGCTTTGCATGGAGATCGTGGGGTCTCCATGCAAAGCATCTTCGGAGCTGGATAACACAGCAGTGCTTCGATGTCGGGTAGCAGCGCAATGACGTAATGGCTCGTATATCGAGACATGTGTTTCCAGCTTTACTTTAAGCTCCCACCAACCCACGTTTCATGCTGCGGTCGATCACAGGTTTATTGAACGGGTGTGTGCACAGCTTTAGTCTTAGGTTTAACTTTAACCTATAGCATTATTACTGCGTCTTGCCAACTATTGACAAAGAAGAACTCCAGGTACGGTTTAACACACCATAAGGCCACTTTTTTCACAATGTACTGTTGGAAGTGCTGATTTTATGGGTCGACCTTGCCCACAAGAGTGCAAGCACTAGCAAGAATAAATATGGCTAGTAATTACTGGCAACACGGCAGGAGTCATGTTTGGTCCAGAGCAGAGCTAAAGGTAAATATAAGAATTAGTGCAAACACACAGGGGGCCAAAGTTAAAAACTTGGACAAATTAGTGGACCTTGATATTTATTGAAAAAACTTTCTCAGTTGAACATGGAAACTTGAACATACAACGCATAATACTATAACACATGTGACATCAAATGTCAAAGAAAAGACACATATATGTGCTATTCAGTTCTTAAATCAAATGTAAAAAGCAATGTAGCTTGCCAAATATAATTACACCATGTGCCAGATATGGACCCCAATCCAAAGCTTGACACCACCTGTTAGAGCAGGTCTATCACATGATGGTTGTGGGGGGTTTGACAGTTTACCTTACGAGCTCATTAAAAGGTACCCATACACGTTGCGATTTTTCGTGGACCGATTCGATATTCGATTTCGACTCCCGATTTTTGCTTTACTGCTATTTTTAAAAGTCGGTCGGATGCACGATTTTTCACCCGATTTTTCACCCGATTAGTCACCGGCCAACCGACCGATCGGCCAGTTGTATCAGGAATCTTTCAAATGTCTCTTTTAAATGTGGCTGACCGACTGAAAATTACGGGCATCATCATTCGGTACCCGACCGACTTTTCGGCCGATTTTCTAAAAACAGCATCGGTCGGACTACATTTGCATGTTACGAATCCCGAACGATCGACCTACCCGACTGACCAGATCGGTCGGATGGGCTAAAATCGCACGAAAAATCGCAACGTGTATGGGTACCTTTACACAGGAAGTTGCTGATCACCAGTTCAGAGCCCTAAAAAGCCAGAGCGCCACCTGACAAACACCTTCTGTCACATGCGCTAGGTGGTCTTCAGGCTTTTGCCCGATAAACATGTCGTGGTGGTATTATCTGACAAGAGTGGCATAAATATAGCCTAAATTTTACCAGCAGGTTGAATGTAGGGAGAGATAGACAAACCTAAAGGCCCCCACACACAGATCGAGTGGGGGTCGACAGATTAGTAACGGAGTGCAGCGTGATGACGTCATCACGCTGCACTTCGTCGCTTAGAGTATTGGTGGGCACCCTTGATGTGTCAGCTGTTAGTTTGAACGGGGATGCCGGTCCCCATTCAAACTAATGGCATCTGGCCAGAAATTTACGGACATGTCCATTCTCTGGCCGACTAAGCTTTAGGGAGAAAGATCTGTCGCCTCATGTGGGCACCCAAGATCCACGGCCGATTTTGCTGCCGACCGACCACTGTGAGTGCGCATACACATCGGTCGGCTGCTAAATCACCCGCGGCTCGCTACATGTATGGGGGCCTTTAGGTGTAAATATTTACAATTACATAAAGGTCAGATTGAAGGATATTTCCATTCATTCTAAAACATATTTAAATCAAATTCCCATTTAATGGTAAAAAAAGAAGCACAAAAACCTTTTTTTCTAGTTCATCAGAACCTTGGTAAACATTCACAACATTGAAAAGTGGTGAGAGCACTGGTCACTGGAATAGTGCTTTGTTGTGTTAGGAAGCCAATTCAAATGAATGGGTCGTCTTTATACAATTCAGGTAATCAAGCATGGACTACTGCAGAACAAGGACTTCAAAAGCCGATTCAGTCTTAAGTTAGCCATTGCATTTTGAAAGCCCCTCACATCGAGGATCGTACTGGACTGCAGATTCCCAAACACACAACATGCGATCTCTTTAAATAGGCAGCAATACATTACATACATCTCCCAGTCCCAGACAATACAACTGAAAAACATTGCGTGCGCCTATTGCTTAGGCTGGCTCATTTGGAATGTAGCCTTTGTTGGGGCCATCAGCCTGGAATGTACCTGACTAACACATTCACACACCTGGCAGTAACATGACACCCTCCCCGTCTGACAACGTCCTGATGACTTTTTACCTTCTGTTTCCATGAAGTCTCTTCCGCTTCTACCTTAATAAAGGTCTACAACAAGAAAGAAGTCAACACAAGTTTCTTTTGAACAGTTTTTGCCAATTGAAACTTTGGCAAACTTTTGAAGGTTTGCTGTACCTTCATGTTTGTGTACTCTGTAATACACAAGATGCTAAGAAGATCTTTTGTTAATTAAGCTGAGCCGCTGTGTGCAATTTGCCAACTTAAATTTGGGTAGTGCTCCAGCCAACAGAATCACTCTTCTGTTTATTCCACTAACATGGAGGCAACATGGAGGCTTATTACCACTACAGGCATACATTAAATTATGCTTACAGAAGTGGAAAAGTAAATCTCTACATTTTCCATACCTCACAATATTTTTAAAAACAGTTATGTTGGCAACAGTTGATTTGGTGGGGGACTCCTACCCTCTTGTGTACATAACACTAATTGGCATTAGAGGGGCGAGCTGGAACTCACTCGCCATGGTGGTACAATTCTAGCACTTCATGAGCTACAAGTTACATCAGTGGCGTCCTGGAACTTTTCCACACACAATTAGCTTGTGCTTCATACGTTTATTTATCGGTTTACATTCTTGTGTTTATATTTGCCTGCTGCTATGGTTTCTGGAAAAATTTGAAGAAGTAGACAGGTTGCAACAGTGGTCTCATCCTCATCCACGGTCCATAGAATAAAAAAATCAGGTTCCAAGGCCACCTGGAGTCTAGCTAACTGGAATAACCAATGGCTGCCCTGTGTGCTAGTACTGGCTAAGTAAAGCAAGGTATACACCTGTAGATATTAGCAAGTTTGATGGCCGCTTCGAGCGCCGTGCATGCTCACGGCCACGTTTTCTAATGTGGCCATTCCTGTTTTCAAGTGGGACCAATCAATCACGCTCGAAAAAAGGGATATCGACACCATAAATCACGTTCGATGTCCATTGCTTTGCATGGAGACCACAAGGAGACCAGCTACTCCGATATCTGGCACTACATAGTTGTTGGTATCTAAAGGAAAGATTACAAGGTGTGTGGTGGTCTTAAGGCAAGGACCAAGATGATCCATTATGGCCAACTACTGGTTGGTAATACTAAAAAAACACAGTATTCCTGCAAAATTGTGACGTCACAGAGGACTTTCACTTGCATTCATACTAGAGAATACAGTGAATACGCATATCTAAATATCAATCACTACAAACGTCGTCTCCACCTCTTCCATTACATATTTCTCATTGGCAGCTTGATTCACGAAGAGAAGAAAGACTTTCTGTAATGGTTTCTGATTTTTTTTTCCAGTGTTTTATTTAAGCTGGCCATTCGCATTAAGATCTCTCTGTCAGATATCCATTAGATCTACCAACAACTATGTAGCATAGAGTCCTCTGTGATTGAACACAGGTAGATTTGATGGTTTAGAAAGTCCCTCATATTACATGGTTTAGGTAAAACAAAAAGGATATCTAAAGGAAATCTGACAGAGAAATCTAAAAGGTGTATGGGGGACCGTAATGCCTGCCATACACATGCCGATAAGCGGCCGATTTTTCACCTGACCGACGGGCATGCGCGCTCACGCCGTAGGTCAGCGGAAAAATCGGCCGCTAATCGGCATGTGCCCACACAGATCCCTGTCGCCCCACAGCTCGGCCGGCCAGAGAACGGACATGTCCGATAATCTCTGGCCGATGGAAGCCGATGCCATTAGCTTCAATGAAGACCGGCGTCTTCATTGAAGCTAATGACCGGCACACAAAATGTGCCGGCCGACTGAAGGGGCCCCAAAATGCACCGGGGTGCAAACGTGATGACACCATCACATTTGCATTCCGATGCATATCGGAGTAGGTCTGTCTGACCTACTCGTGGTGTGTATGGCAGGCTTTACTCGTCTATGATATGCTAAAGAGAAGATTAGGCCATACGGCAGGAAAATGTATGCAAATTTCTATGAATACATAAGGAATATCAAAAGGGTATCTTACCATTGGTCCAAAAGTATATTGGCAGTCAGTGGTTCCCAAACTTTCCTTGCAGGGCCCACCTCTATTTAGCAACATTATTGAGCCCCCCCCCCCC
>CM070037.1:22649106-22679398 GCA_036250615.1 Ptychadena robeensis
TATGTCTACTCTTGCCCATCAACAACTTTAAGAACTATTCACCCAAAACCATTTTTGTTTTGGGGGGGGGGGCAGTATAAGAGTTCTGTGAATTTCTAGAGCAGCTACTTATTTCTCTTACTTACTGTCAAGATAAGAACACAAGAGAACACAATAGCAAGAAAGACTCTACCTAATAAGCAGACATTACCAAAAAATTGTCACACATTCAAAATTAATTCCATCAGGAAACAAATGCATATTAGGAATGTATACATCAATAAAGATGAGGATTCAACAGACAATTTAATTGCACCAATCAGATGTTACTAGTCGCTATTACAGATATCTAATAACCACTCAATGAGCACTTACCTACAATAAAGCAGTCTAGTTATTGACAATTGAATTCCTACTTTCTCTCCCACATCATGTTAAGAGAATGCACAGCCTACATAGTCCAAGAATGGAGAAGGTATTAAATTGTAGGAAGGTTTTGTTTTTCTTGGTTTAGAACTAATGAGCAATGGGATGTTGGAAGAGTAGCAACCTCATGAAGGAGCCAAGAATGAAAGACACCAAGCATGGCAGATTGAATGGATGTTCCATTGAGAAACGTGATGTAGTTTCAGCCAAGGTAAGGCCCTGCTTGTTGGTGCAACTGTCAGAATATGAATTAAATTATTTTTGTTCACATCATATATGAAATCTGTTGTCTTTCCGATCGGTTGTGGTGTTCCAATGTGTACACTAAAATACAGGCCTATAACCTCCTCCTTCTTAGACCACAGTTCGCTCTAATGAACCAAAAGGAACCAGCGCCTTTTCTCTCTTCCCCTCCAACATCAAATACTTTTCTCAGAACTCACTGGTATGTTGCTCCACCTCCAGCTTTTTGACAGTTGGCAAATCAGGAGCAATCAGATATACACAATGGCCAAGTCTTAACCCTGCTTGTGAAAGATGTGATTGATGCTGCAAGAGAAAGTAATGGGGGGAAGCAATTAGCTGTGTTAGTTCATTAGAGGTGAAGGGGCACTGTGAAAGTAGAGAAAAATGTGATGGCTTGCTAAAGATGGCAGCACCCATATGTAATCACTCTGACTTTGGCAACAAAGAAGAATCTTCGAGGGTCTAGTAACATGATACTGGCACCAAGGCTTGGCCTTTGGTGGAAAGACATTCCTTGCTTATGCAACATCCAATACATATACATAGTTTAGCACATCAAAGTAAAGCTTAACTCTCATTGTATGTAGTGGAATTTTCAGTAATACTGGTTACGCACTATACAAAATAGTGTTACAAAGTTAAGGTATGGCGTAAATGAGCCTGGACAGAGGAAGGGCATGGTGGAGGGTCCTATTCTAAAAGCATTTTATTATTTACCGTATTTTTCGGACTATAAGAGGCACCAGACCATAAGACGCACCAAGTTTTTAGGACAGGAAAACCAGAAAAAAAGATTTAATACGTTTTCACATCAATTGGGTTAATGCAATGAATTCAGTGAATGCAAGATTCAATTCAGCCAGTAGGTGTCACTATCAGCAGTACACTCGCAGAAGAACCTGTCATACTTCACACTGATCGGCAGGAAGGGGGGCCAGGCTGTCTCCTACTCTCCTCTGCCAATCAGCTGTTACTGTGTCTGTGGGAGCTGCAGAGTGATTGCAGTTCCCACAGACAGGAGAGATATAGATGCCAGTTCATTTATATCTCTCTCTTCATTGCCTATGGTAGCAGAGCTCTGAGTTCTGCTGGCATAGGCAAATACACAGTTCAGATGGGAGAGCTGGACACCGGCAGGCATCTCACATCTGACAGCTCCTCCAGCTCCCTGGCTAATCTCCGCGCCGGGAGAGCTGGCGGGAAGCCAATGTGCAACCACCGGTGGCCGAGTGGCCGTGGGGGTCATGCATTCGGACCATAAGACACAGGCACTTTTTGCCCCCAAATTTGGGGGTGGAAAAGTGCGTCTTATGGTCCAAAAATAGGGTATTTATATAGTATATGTTGTGTTTTAGGGTTTTGCTTGTGTTTTTACTATTCATTTATGTGTTGTTGGTAATAGGAGGTCACTATGACACCAGGGTAACAGGGAGGGCATTAGTTAATTTATATAAATAGTTTGTGACTCAGGTATTCCTCACATCTTGTGTGGCTCCAAAATGTTCCGCCATGACGCATTCTTTCAATATATGAACGAAGTTTGGAATGAGATCCAAGGTGTGCAGATAGCACTTTTTTGTATGTAGATTTGGAAGTATTATACTTCGGAAAGTACAACCACAAGCGTTTTTATGAAGGAATTTCATTTGCCATCGTTTGGGTTTGAAGTCGACGCTTTCCCGTCTTTTCTTTTTTGCTCTAACTGCTGAAAGATCTGTCTGTATTTAAACAGCTTTTGTTGTGTTTCTACACTTCTCTGGGGCCCAAAGCATTGTTATTCCTGCTGCGCTTTGTCATGTGCCATAAAAATATAATACATAGAGAGAGAGGGTGAGGAGCGCTGTGGACACCCTAATAAGAGACACGTGTTATTTTTTCAGACAGTATCAGATGTGGATTTCCGCCAAGCCCCAAGGCATAGGTTTAGGGATGCCTGCTTAATCACAAAGCACGGAACTGACATGCGTGCAGGTCATGCTATCTGTATTTTTCTTAAACACATCCATATAACTAGATCAGCTCTACAAACTCTTCATCTAGTTCAGAACGCAACTGGGGGTTACTAGATCCTCACAATTAAAGAATTCTCAACATCAAAAAAAGCACTTGTGAAAACCATTCAAGGATATGACTAACGCTTTTGGCGTTCAAGCCAGACTCTGGTAAAATACAGAATAAGACGGACAAGCTTCTTAAAAAGCTTGGGAAGACATACCAAGAGCCTGCAGTGTTGGGTTTACGTTAAACCTTCTAGTTTATTTGACCGCATTATTTCGTAAAATTGCAATTGGATGAACCAGTGGAAGATAAAAGCCTTAACTTGCTCCAGAATTAAGAAATTATGCAGCACTTCATATCCCTAAGAACCTTTTTAAGAGTTCCAGGGCAAAATGTGATATGAATGTAATGTGCATCAGGCCAGCGGAGACGACTTACATTATACAAGGTGACACCGCGCATACTGCGGAATGGCCAGAAGAAATAACATGGAGCCGTGTCCTGGGCCTTTGGCGATCAGCCCTTGCTTAATGTGACATACAATCTTCAAACTCAAAAATCACGGGGTTGGGATCATCACTTTAAATACAGCTACATAAAAATGAACAGACATTTTGATAAAAACATTAAAAAAATATATAAATTTTAAACAAATTAGGATAGCAGATAAATAATGATCTGCATACATGGAGCCGTGTCCTAGGCCTTTGGCGATAAGCCCTTGTTGAATGTGACATACAATCTTCAAACTCAAAAATCACGGGGGTTGGGATCATCACTTTCTTTTTTTTTGTCAAAATGTCTGTTCATTTTTATGTAGCTGTATTTACATAAAGCAAGGGCTGATCGCCAAAGGCCTAGGACACGGCTCCATGTATGCAGATCATTATTTATCTACTATCCTAATTTGTTTAAAATTATATATATTTTTTATACGTTTTTGTCAAAATGTTCATTAATTTTTATGTAGCTGTATTTAAAAATAAAAAATATATAATTTTAAACAAATTAGGATAGTAGATAAATAATGACCTGCATACATAGAGCCGTGTCCTAGGCCTTTGGCGATCAGCCCTTGCTGAATGTGACATACATTCTTCAAACTCAAAAATCACGGGGGTTGGGATCATCACTTTAAATACAGCTACATAAAAATGAACAGACATTTTGACAAAAATATTTAAAAATTTAAAATATATCATTTTAAACAAATTAGGATAGTAGAAAAATAATGATCTGCATACATCTGGGAGGCACGTGGATGAGACCCAGCTACACTAAACATAGATATAAATAATCGGTTTTATTGTATGATTATATATAAATAGAGGCATTACAGACGCTGCTGGGAAGGAGGCAGCATGTCACTGTGTACATTGCAGTAGATATATGGAGGAGTTTATGCTTCGCTATTACACTGCAAGGTGAGAGTTAATGGGTATTATAGTATCCAATGGTTATAGCCCCCAGCCCCCATTCCCATGTGCCAGCAGTTGCTCGATTGATTTCATTCCTGTGCATTGATCCTGGCGGCATTTGCATGCTGAACAAGTGCTACGTACACAGACAAAGCTGCAAGAGAACCAAATACTAATAAAAAATAAAAGCGTAAGGATAACACAATAATAATTGTCTGCAGGAGAGGCCATTACAAGGAAACGCGTTATGCTTCATGAATACCAATTTCTGACGTACTCGTGAAGGTGGGGGCAGTAAGTACAGAATGCCCTGTATGAACCACAGCTCTGGAGGATCATTTCCTCCTATTAAGTTCTGCAATGACACATACAAACTGTACATTTATCTACAAACGATTAAGGAAAGAGGTGACCTTCCAATAAAACCATCTACTACACCATAAAGCAAAGCAGGATGTCTAGGATATAAGTCCATTGTGATGTGGTCGTCTAGTATGCTAATGAGCAAGTAAGTGGTGACATCACCTTTGAAAAACCTATGGGGTTCCAGATGTTCCAATAGACCCCAACTCTTCACCCACCATGCGTGCACTTGCTTGATCAAGACACTAGGAGGCGCCTGTGTACTGAGAGGGCGGCTCACATGTAGAATGACATTTTTGATAGATCGTCATATCGTCTCATTAACAGCTTGCTTTTTCTCAAGACCTAGAGTGTTATTTTTTTTTCTTCACCTCACATGCTACAACTAAAGTAATTTTTTGGGGGGAGGGGGAGATAACTTCCATTTTACAGTATATCACTTAGGAGTATATATACAACTAGTGTACTTCTCAGCTGGGCATAGACGTCTCGTTTCTATGCTGATTTCTTGTGAGATAGACCGTGTGCGTGATGGCTGGTTGTGCCGAGAATCAGCCGAACATCCTTTGTGCGTCGGAAGTTACTTTGGATTGGCCCCATCCAAAGTAAAGAAATCTATCTAAAATTAACGGACATGTCCGTTATTCTTTAGATCGATTTTTGGGCCAATTTTGCACCCGATTCATGGAGGGCACATTAGATTGGCGAAAGCGGCCGCAAATCGAGATGTCTATGCCTAGCTTTAGACATAGGTCTCAACAGTGGTTCTCAACTTTTTTAGACCAGCAACTCCGGAAAGGACATGCAAGGTGTCAATTCCAGACTTCACGTCCAGCATGATGAGGCGTTTCTCTCCCTCTTAACCTCCCATCCCAATTGTGAGCATCAGCACTGCTGCTTTTTAGCTTTGATGCTTTCAGTAAACACAGCGACCCCTGTCAAATGGTCATTCGACCCCCGAGGGGGTTGCGACCTAGAGGCTGAGAACCATAGGTCTAGAGCAGAAGTCTACAGTATAAGTGCACCTTATGGAACAGCAACTCCGGCATATCACCCATGCCAGTTGGAACTACAGAACACAAATAAGAAGGTATTTCCAATGCTTTCGTTAAAGCTGAACTTCAGGCTTAACTTTAGTCTTTTACACTGCTTTTAAAGTAAATGTGGCAGATCATGCCTCAACTCTTGGCCCCCCCATACACTTTTAGATTTCTCTGTCAGATTTCCTTTAGATCTCCTTTTGTTTTACCAAAACCATGTAATATGAGGGACTTTCTAAACAATCAAGTCTACCTGTGTTCAATCGCAGAGGACCCGGCACTACATAGTGATCTAAAGGATATCTGACAGAGATCTAAAAGGTGTATGGCCAGCTTAAGCAGATGGACAGACAACATCAGCAAACCCTTTCTTTCCTCACTCTCCCATCCTCTACCATTCTTTGTATGGGAGTTTCTGAGCGTTCTGTTTTCCTGCAGGCCCTCCCCACCAGCGATATTCCTGAACCACGGATGACAAATGATGACATCACTGGGTCTAAAATAAGGTATGCATGGAAAGGTTTTATTTTAAAAAGGTTATTAGCATGATAATGAGTAGGAAAGGAAGCAAGAAAGGCAAATATTAGCAGATTATTCTCCAGCGTTACAAGGACTCTTTATTTTCTTACTAAACACAACTGAATTGGGTGTCTTTTATATGCCTGGCTGGAGTTCAGTTAAAAATCAAAATTTTTGTAGCAACCTCATGAATTTATTTAATCATGAGGTTGCCTAGCGGGCTGCATGCTATTGTACTGGAGGACATGACACAATCCTAGAAGCTATTTAGAAATATTATCAAAGTGGTCCTTTAATCAGCCTTCCACTATCACACCAAAGGATACCGTTACGGACTACTAATTAGCCAACGAAGGAGGGTAGAGAATGCTGTTGATCTGCTACCTGGATATTTATCACATTGGCCATCAACATTTTGTTTTTTTTATAAACCAAGTCCAATTAGATTTGGCCTTTAAGTATTCCAATACGAAAGACCATTTGGTTCCACTTGAGCGCAATACTTGGCGGGTACAGTCAGATGAATAGTGAAGTGCCAGCTAAATATATTTCACTACAGAAGGTCTTCAATGGATAGCGATCCGGCTTGACATTACAGTTCCAACTAAAACAAAAAAACGATCCATGATGAAATTAGAACGAATCGCTCGCTAATTGTCAACCAGGGCCGCAATATGCTCTTTATAAGCTCGCTAATACAGTAATAGAAATAAGCACACGCGAACACCTAATTAATACATTTCTAATTGCAATCAGTAATCCCTGTACGTTTGTGTGTTTTTTTTCTCTTACAAAGCATATGCCATGAGTTCTGTACACAAACACAGGCACACATAGAGAGCAGCAGAAAAACAGAATGTTCCCGTTAGGGGAATGTTCTTATGACAGAATTATTTTCCTGAGGAAAGAACACGCTGTCACAGCCCCTGCCAGTCGCAGACAGCCAATGACTGGAGCTGCACCCCTGGGCTCTTCTACCATGATTTTTTTGAGGCTGGATAAACAAATAGGGCAGAAGCTTCTAAGATACTTTAACATGTGTGTTGCCAAACCAGATTGGAACAACGGATCTGAAACTGAATATATTGGAGAAAGTATAAAGAGTTGGACATAGGACACTCATGATCGGGCTACTCGGGTTCTGGAACAAAATTAAACCTTAATTATGACCTTGTTACTCTTCTTACCTACAATAACTTATGCTGGAGTATCCATGGAGGTAACACAGGGCCACAACATTAAATAAATAGTAACCAAAAGGCTCAAAGAAAAATTTTGTATTGGTTCAAAAAGGTTTGACACGAATAGGCCAGGACTATCAATCATACCCATGTGCTATGCTCTGTGTTCTTATGCCCTTTGTAGCTTCAGTCAACCTTCATACCTCCTAGTAATAATACAACCATCTTATTAACTGCTTATGACCACAGATTTCCAACTGGGGCCAAATTTGACCTGCCAAGGAAATGTTCGTTCTGCTTTCTCGGCAGCCCCCTTACCAGCAGCACTCACCTCACCTTCGTCCTACTACTACTGATAGTAGAGAACTAGGAGTTGTGCTCAGTGGTGCGTTCCAGTGATGTCACAATGAGTGCCTGCTGTCCAGTGTATACTGGGATCCATAGATCTCTATTCTTAGTGTTGGAGGACAGAGGCATGGTGAGTGCAGCTGGTAGAGGGGCTGCAGGAAAGACAGAGCTAGGGAGAGGGCTACCAGGATTGGTCTGGCGGATGGCAAAACTGTACACACAGGGATGGGGCCATGCATTAACAACACACACTGTATGCACTGTACAGATTATATGTAATAGATGTGTGCCCCATTACTGTGTTTACAGTGCATGTTTAGAGCAGGGATGTCAAACACCAGCCCATGTGCCACAAATGCCACCTGGCGCAATTATATTTTTAAATATCAAGGTTGGCCTGCAACTTTGTCTGAGTTTTTAAATTTGGCCCACTGTTTATTTGAGTTTGACACCCCTGCCTTAGACCAGGGGTGCCTCTCTTGTTTTGGCTTATGAGCTATATGACCAAGTGAAAATAATTAACCAACAATAAAAATGGCGAACAAGGGAAAAAAAGCCTGTGTTAATCAAGATAACAACAAAAAACAAAATGGAGGATTAGTGGGGGGTGGATTCAGTCAATACTTCTCGCTTGGTTAGTTTAGATCTCCTAATTAACTGCCTGCTGGTTCTGGTGTAATCTACTTCTACTTCTTTCTACTTTAATCTCTAGCTGAAAAGATATTTTTGGCTATCACAGCCATTTCTTTTCACAGGTTTGATCAAATGGAGCTATTCAAATAAAAGAACACAATAGAATATGACCAGTAGTTGAAACAAAACTCCATAGGATATGCTGCATCTTTAAAAAAATGCAACACAAAGCAGGACATACATAGCCACTGAGCTGTCATCTATACTCATCCATTGAACTCCCCTGAAGTCTTTGGTGATTTGTGACCCTTGTTTGACGTGTGGTTATATAAAGTCCGCTTTACAAAACCTGAAAGGATCCTCTTATGTCCAGATTACAAGTCATGGAATATATGGAAACATGGTAGAAAAATGCTCAATTGGCCAACTTTCTACAGGCAATTCCAACAATCACGTGACCAGCCTTACTGGGGGGAAAAGTCATAATGAACCTGTTCAAGATGATTTCTGAAAGGAAGTTTGGCTCCTCATCTGCAGTACAAAGAAGGCCTCTGAAGTCCTATGTTGGCCATCAATAACCAAACACAGATTCTGCATATACTTAAATCTATATCACGCATCAAGAAGCCACATTCTCATACAGCCAACTAACAAGTCCTTCTCACTAATAACCTCTATAGAAGATCAGGAATCAAAAGCCAAGTTCAAATGTTGTCTACGGATTGTACAGCAGTGTGAGCCGCTAACGTCCTATAACATCATATTCAAATACGTTGAGAGAATATTTTTTGTATCCTCTTTTTATTAGTATTTTTAACATAGAGAATATTGAGCTGGTTAGTAGTCCCAATCACAAGAATAATAGGTGAAAATAGAAAAGTTACTAATAGTCCAGCAAGCTACAATTAAACTTTATCTACACCTATTGACCTTAAGTGACTTCACACCATTGCTTAAATCCAATGTGTTTATGGTTACACAAGATCTGAGGTTGCAGCAAAAAGTTCTTTTGAGGAAAGAACTTTCTCCAATAAGAATGTTTGCTCAAAATATATCTATAGAATGAAAACCAGATAAAGCCGTGGTCAGGTTGTGCTGCTATGTGGCATATTTTTAGAGACATTTACCATCACTTCCTGTTTCGAATGCAGTATTTGAGCAGACAGCAAGCTAGGTAATAATCAAACCCCAGAGAACCCCAGGTCTTTAAAGGACCAAAAAGTTGCCAATCTGGTTTTACAGCCTGGCTAGTTTTCCGATGAAAGGCCTCGACTACTTTTTGAATAACTGGCCAATGGGGTCTAGACTGCAGCACATAGTGGTGACTTATCCACCCAAAAATTAAATTATATAAAATTTTCATACAGTATAATTAATATGAAACACCTAAACCACCAAAGGTCAGTCTACCAAAAACAGATATTTTTGTTTTGGCAGATGTTTGGCAGTTTCTTTCATATCTCTGAGGAACTCTTTATTACAAGATCCCAAGGTCCCTTACTCTAGTAGAAACCATTAAAGAAAAAAAAACAAATAAACTTACCTATATAGGGTCTTGATCCAGGCAAAGCGATCCCTGTAAATAAAGTCTCATACTTACCTCCCCTCCTTTCATGCTCCAACAGCGCCCCTAAATCCATTAGCTTCCTCAGCTGGCCGTGGTCAAAGCTAGCTGCGCATCACAGGCGGGCCACCCCTGCATTCTGACAGATACGTCTTTTCTTCTTCTTTAACCTCAGATCTACTCTATTATGGGCACCTCCGATGGCAATAATAGCAAGAAGATACCGAGGTGGTAGGTCCGCTTTAAAGACCTTAAAGTTGTGATAATTATCAGTTTAAAATTATATTCAGATTCTGTCTACATTTATCGGCTTTCTGAGAAACAGTCAATATAGTAACCTGCAAGTCTTTTCCCCTAAACCTTTTGCCCAATATAATTCCCATATTCACCAGAAAAGCAATGAGGATACTATAGTATTTATGCTGATAGAAGCACAACAATTAATGTATTTTTAGAAATGTACAGCAGTGGCGCAAGCCTAGTGTAAAAAGATACCACCATTACACAATGACTTAAGAACGTCACCTCTCCACCAGCAGAAAACAAATTCTACTCCCCAAAGGAGGGCCTCCCTTCTCCAAAACACAAGGACAAGCAGAACAAGAGGCTTCCTCCGCACAACATTCTGGCACCAAGGAATTCAGACTCTTTCGAGGTGCAGAAGCAGGATTACATCCTTTCAAAGTTAATAGCAGGGCAGAGAAGCAGGTATGGCAAGGTGGCACAGAATGAAATGCATACAAAATGAGGCAAGATTATACAGCTGCCACGATATGTCTTTACGAGAAGGGTAACATTCCCTATTTGGAGTCAAACAGGAAGAAATAATTTTATGGTGCCAACATTTCAAGAGAAGTGTTGAAGTTGAACAGGTTCTTCTCACTTTTTGGGAGACTGTAAATACAAATGAACACAGAACTGTTCCAGTCAATGAAAGAACAGAGATATCTAAATTTAAACACAAAAGTCTCCGATGATTGTCAGATGGACAACATCATCATCAGGGGGTGTCAATGACAAACATTTTAAACACCAAACATATCGAGAAAGAAACAAAAAGCAAGAAACCTCCAAAGCCAGCTAAACAAGAAATAACAATTACACAAGGTTCACTTGCATTTCCAATGAATGCCCATCCAGTCTACTGCCCATAGACATGAATTTGTGCCTATTCTGACTGAACCAGTCTGGGTGAAGACCATCAAGCTAGTTTAAGACTTAATGACCAAAGGTCCCAAGCTCAAATAGGACTTAAAATAGTGCAGTACTTACCAGTGTTGAGTGGGATAAGGATATTCATTCAAGAATGAGGTCTGTCCTGTCCTACATCGGAGACTGAGGGAGTCTTGCAAGCAAGGACCATAAAACACTGACTTTGCCCTAAAAAAACATATGAAATTGTTAATTATATAGAAATTCAAATTGTTAACTTTGAAGCAAATACATTTTTACAATAAAGTAAAATACATTTTAAACATTATATATATATATATATATATATATATATATATATTTATAGGGCATACAGAACAAGTATTCATATTGGAAATGAGAGCCAAAGACCAATGCATTAATGTATCATTCGATCATTGACAAAAGTAATAACTGTGCCAACAAATAATAGATCAGGGGTGTCCAATCCCAAAACACTGAGAGTTAAAATTAAAAACTTGGACAAAGTCATTGGCTAACCTTGATATTTATTTAAATTTTTTTTACAATTAAGGAAGTTTCTCCTTCTCGTCAGTTAGCGAATGGACTCTTTTCACATTTTCAACATTGGATCTGAAACAAGTGAAATGTGAAAATGTCAAATAAAAGACTCGTACGTGTCATTCATTTCTGAAATAAAATTAAAATAGAAAAATCTTGTGGCTCAAATAGAATTACACTGTGGGCCAGATTTGGACACTAAGCCAGAAGTTTGACATCCCTGTAATAGATGAAGATGATATTTGATGATACTTGTTGCAAGTATGAGCTAAATGGATAAATCCTTTAGGTTTAAGAGAAAATCTCAGTTGCACTTTCCAGGTATTTTGGTTGGGTCAGGGGGGCATTGGCAAAAGTCTACCTGAATGGCTAGTTCTACCACCCCTGTAGCCCATGTGTGGCACTCATATTCCAATAAAGCTATGATGTTCTCTGACATATGGTTTGCTTCTTTCCCAGCTACCACTACCTATTACAGTCATGCACCCGATTCTGTGGTTAGTAGCCAGCCTTGAACAAAATGAAGAGGACCTCCTTGGAAGTATGACACTTTTACAAAAGCTCAATTTATTGTCGCTGTGTAAGCATGTAGGGAAAGCAAAGCAGCTATCACTGTTTACATACAAGGCAACATGAGGTTTCTTGATCTCTAAAAACATAGGTTTAGCAAATGTACCACCTGGTGTTTTTCATTATATAAACCATACTGTACATTCACTCTTCCACCTTTCCTTCTTGGTTACCCATTGCCTCATTCTATACTCAAGATGGTTTATTGTGTTTGATCCAAAACTAAAAAGTTCTATTCCCTTTTTAGTATATTTAACTAAAAATGCTTCAGATACATTAAAATCTTTGAAAAAAAGGTAACCACCAATGGAAACAAACTGATGGGACAAACAAGAATAGCCATGACCATAAGTCTACTGCTCCATTATCGGGCAGGTGCATAGATGTGAGGGTACCTAAACTCAGGTCACCATCTGTCTAAAACAGGATTAAAATTTAAACGGAGTGACAAACGAAACCATAATTCAACTTTTTCCATGCAATAGTAATGAAACAACTGCCAAGCAAATAAAAGCTGCCTTTAATAGCCAGAACATGTAAAAGTTAAAAGGCCACAATTAATGGAGAGAACTCCAAGAAGAAGCAAAAGGAACATAAATGTTATCAGGATGAGAGGAAAGAACTCTTGAATGCTTGCACTGTACTATAAGACCAGATTTAAAATATGTAAAGCAGACACATCATGCTGAAAGCTGGTGGCAATAGAGGAGAACATTCTATTGTGATATAAACAGATCAGGGGGGTGAGGTAGACTTCCAGGACTTTCTGCTTCCAGGGTTTCCTCTCTGTCTATAGGTTAAGCTAGAAGGAAAAAAACGAATGAGCTTTCATTTCCGCAATGTAAATACTACAGAAGAGGATAGATGACATGTGGTTCTCGTAAAATCGGCACACTCAGAGTTCGTACCCAGGCAATTCCTTGGCTATAGGCAAGTCAATACCAAGACTAAGAAGCTTGTATGTATGATTGTGCCAGGAAACATGGGGCTATCCCCTTTTTGGAAAAAGCAGCACAGAAACTGTACAGTAAATATTACAGATCTATTCTATGATTTTCATCAGAAACAAACTTACAAGACCCAAACTTCAGACAAGGAGGCAGAAGGTTATTTCTACAACAAGCTGGAGAAAGTGATGCCTGTATCTGCCTGGAACACTCCAATAGTGATACAGAAATAGAAGTGTTAATCCTCAAGATATAAAATTACACCAAAAAAAAGCAAGATAGGAGATTGCCTTTCTAAATTTGGATCACAATGTTAGTAGCTGATAGGCACATGACTTCATTTACAGTGGTTCCACACAAGACACGAGGGTTACATACACCTATACTACACAATACTGGAAGATATTGACAAGGCAGAAGATGTGACACAGTCTAATAATTGTGCGGATACATAATGATCTCTTTTCAGCCGGATAACACATGAACGTTGGTGTGAAGTCAGGCCGGTGGCAGCCCAAGAACTCAGAACTGACAAGGGTAATAAAAGGGAGTGGAAAACTAGGCCGGGATCCAGATGTTTCCATCACTTCTTGTTAATTCTAATATCTTTCAAAGGCCGCCCGGCGCGGCAAGGGTTAAAGGAAGAGGTGGGTGACAGGAGAGTGATCCTGACACTGAAAAGAATTAGGCTCAAAGCTGTGATCCGGGAGCAGCGAAATTAAAAGGAACGACCCGTAATCTATCACTCCTGACATCTGTTAACTCCAACGGGGTGGGCGCCAATCAATACTGGCTGACAGCCAATGTAGAGGAACTGGCAAGCGGGTAACAGTGCGATGGGACGAAAATATAACATTCATATTCCAGACAAAAAGGTGCGGGGCTCAAATAGAGAAAAGACTGTTGTGCATCATAATTTTATATTATAATATATAGATTTGCCTATGTTTACTTAGTTGGGTATCAACTTGACCACACAAGGCAAACATTTTGTTCAACATTCCTTAGGCCCAACTTTTTTTGTTTATTTCAGAAACAATCAGCTTTTATGTCAAGTAGACCAATTAAACCAGTTCTCAAACACATTCACAATCCAGCACCCATGTAGAAGTAGATACTCCTGGAGAGTGTTCAGTATTTCTAAACAAGCACCATCCAGAAATCATTCCTGTGATTGCTGTCAAGAGATGCGGATTTAGGAAGGAGCCAACCAATTAGCGAGGCCGCCTTACCTGTGGTCCTCCAACGTTGCTTATGATCAATGGGAGCCCAGACACCAACTATATCATGGACACCTCCTTTGCATTTGATTATATAATGGCGACAGCTGCACACCCCGCTAGATTATCACCCGAGATGACCACAAACGATTGTCTCCAGCAACAAAAACCAAGGCTTTAATCTCCCAACTGCTTTCAGCAATCTGTATTTTATTAACCTTTTAACGGTGTTAAGCGGCAAAAAGTTTACAAAGCAGCACACGAGTGAAAAGTACTAAAGAACAATGACTTCTGCTTTGGGGAGCTTGTTCTTGTGAAGAAGACAGCTAGAAAAGGGACATCATTTCTTAAAAACATACAGAGTGCATTAAATTATTCATCAGCATTAAACAGGATTTTTTTTTCTTTTAACAGCTCTCAGCTTTTATCAATCATTAATGCCTGCTCTACTTCCACCATGCAGTTCAGCTATTATGTTGCATGCCGGGGAAAGTATTAAAAATAAATAAACAACAATGGGCCACTGCAGGCATGAATCACATTTCTATGCACTGGGTGGGAGGGGGAAAAATGATATATTTTCTTGGCAAATGTAGCGGCTCAAACAGCCACAGCGAGTGCCACGTTCCTCCTCATCTGTGCAACCCGGCGTTTCAAGAAAGGGCAAGGTGTACGGCAATGTCTCCGCAGTCACCGTTACAGAAGACGGAGGTTGTGGAAGTCTCATGAAGAATTCCGAATGAAGGGGAGACTTTCTGCTTCCGGAATGACAATTAGCAAGGGCAGAATGCAATGATGTGGCAGCGAAGGCAATAATAATATACAGTGAATACAACAATAAACATAAGAAAGTCAAACTTTAAAAAGCTAGTCAACTAGATTTGTATGTATTTTAAATATGTTCTACCTTTTCCTCTCCAGCAACATATTAATAAATGTATAAACATAACCTTCCTCTTAGCATTGCACAGTTTATCTTGGCTGTAGATCTGTGGTTCAGGTTATATGGATGGTGGAAAGGGCTTCCATAGTGTTACAAATCTTCAAAAAGAAGTAAACCAGTGCACAACCTTTTCAGATCCCGGACGTGACGTCAAGAAGTGTCACTTCCTGTATTTGGAGCATGGAAGTACTGGTGTGGGGTGTCACATTCACGGAAGTGACACTCTGCTCAAGTAAGTGTAATGTCCCCTTGTGCAAATGATGTGCAGGGTGAAATGTTAGTAGGAATGGGGCCTCTACTCTCTCTCCAAACTTTCCACCCCATTTGTGGGCATCAGTGCTGCTGCTTGGTAACCCCCTATGAAATGGTCGTTCCACCCCCAAGGTGGTCCGACCCATGGGTTGATAACCACTAAAGTAACCACATGTGATGCTGATTGAAAGGACTACAATACAAGAAATGAAGGCAGGGGCACATGGGCAATAATGATTGAGGAGGAAAAATCTAATTAATGATTTTTTCCATTAACTAGGAAATTAGGTCATGGGTAAGCCAATGAATGGCCAATACAATTGGATTGAGATTCAGGTATAAACAAAATCCAATTATGAAATACTCTTAACCTTATGATGAGCATTTCTTCTAAAATATCACTGCACTTCCTGTACCTCAGAATCTAAAACAATATATTGACAATTTTTTGAGACCGTGTTTGCTTTTTGATTTACCTATGTTAGCCTTTCCGCACAAACGGGTTTAGCATGTACACTTATGTGTCACCTCTTTGCCTCACTGGGTATTGAATCCCTATCATCACATTGCTGGTTAGAAGTCTAACAAGAAGGCAGGAAACCGAAAATTTTACAAAAAAAAATAATGGATATTCTTACAGAGTGTGGCTGAACAGATTCACAAACAATTTGATAGGAAAACTGTTCACATATTTATATTGCACTGCATATTTAACAGGCTGCCTCTTTAAATCGTAAAGCTAGTAAGAGGAAAACTATCTCCTAGCATGAACTTTTGAGTACAAAATCAGCAACAGCAGCCAAAGCAAAAAAAATTAAAAATACCACCGCCAAATACACATTTATTGCACATTTACAACGCACCTTTACTCGAGACAGGGAACCTTATACCTTCTACCTATACTCTCACCAATTCATGGTCATTACTTAAACCCTTATAGTGTTCCCCCATTCTTCTCCAAAGCTCTGCGTCGTGGACCATCTTTTAATACTCATTTCACTTATTATGGGTTATGCCATACCTCCTGAAGAAAATTTGCCTATTGAAACTCGCGTCAAGGTGTTAGGCTACTTCCCCAATTAATGTTATACGAAGCAACAGTCCGCAGGCATTCTAAAGTGTCCGGTGATACAAAGGCATCGTTGTTTATTACCTCGTGTTCAAATAACCAATAAATGGAAAAAGAACAAGACTTTTCTCTGAATTGACTTTTACCTTAACAACTGTGTGGCCTGTTATTCGTTTGATCTGTTTGTTCTATAATTCTTTATATTTATGTGATTTATCTATTTAAATCCACCCTACTTATAAGGAGGGGGATATTGTTACACATTAAGGTGGCCTAAAAGTCTCTATACCCTGCCTGTGTGTGGGGGAAAAACCTTGGGTGGAGGGGAATAACTTGATCCCCTTTCAAACTCCAAACTCCAGAAATAAAGCCAAATAAACATTCGCATAGACGTTCATAGGCATAAAATACCACTGCAACCACCACTGAAGTTGAATGGAGGAGCATCAGTTATGGAGTTTTAAAGAATGGAGAAAGCTAGAAAAGTTATTTTCAAATCTGTTGGGTCTTTGTTATCCTCCAGCCATCTCTGATATCTGCGTAAGCAGGGATGCTGCTGCCAGTCCCGAGGCATTATACACTCTACAACAAACCAATGCTACTTATCATACTGACATGAGAGGCAATGAATGTTGCTCTTCTACAAGGGTTCTTGAACTTTTTAATCTAAGGGCCCAAGTTCAAGACCAAGGACCCAAGAGCAAAACTTGTCAAACTAGGCCAAGCAGTCACGTGGCAATCCATCAAAAAACATGTTCGTGGCCTGATTTTAAGCCCAAATACACACTAAAACACTACTCTACAAACTACACACTGCTACGGAGAGGTAATAACTGATCATGGAAGACAGAACATAACCCATTGGTGATCTTATGGTGATCTACGGTAAGACTAACAGAACACTGGTAAAAACAGGCAGATCTTGGACCTGGAATTACACAGGAATCATTAGAAGCCACAATCAAAAAGCCTCAAATCGAGGTGCCCCTAGCAACCTCTAAAAGAACCTTAGGTTTTCACCAATCTCTGGTTCAAAATTGCAAACTCCACGACCCCTCTGAAATGGTAGTTCAGCCCCCAAGGGTGTCCCAGTCCCACTGAATTTTCCACATGTGATGCTGACCCACCATGATTGAAAGGACTACAATACATGAAGGTGGAGGAACATGGGCAAGAATGACTGGGGAGGAAAGGTCTATTGATATTTTGCCATTAATCAGGAAATTAGGTCATGAGTAAGCCAACGGATGGCTGATACATGGACCAAAAGCCTATACAAAAGGATGGAGATTCAACATCTAATTAACAAAATATTCTTAACCATAAAATTAACATTTCTTCTGAAGGATCACTAGACTGAACCCACAGAACCAAAAACAATATATTGATTATTTTTCGTGTTCGCATATTCATTTACGTATGTCAGCCTTTTCGCGCACGAACAGGATTAGCATCTACAGTTTTGTGTCACCTCTTTGCCTCACTGGGCATTGAATCCCCATCATCACATTGCTGGTTATTGGTAGAACAAGAACGCAGTTTTCAACAATCTCTGGTTCAAAATGGCTGACTTTTGGTAATTTGCATTTATGAAAACCTGGCACGAAATATGAAAATCACTATTCAAAATGGATACCTCAAACAGCAAAGTAATTACAAATTACATCATCCTTCCTGTAACCCTTTGGGGGAGCGGAGGAAGAAATCCCTAAAAAAATATATATAATCATCTTCCTAAAGTCAAGTCAAAGTGACACCACATACCAGATGTTTTTTTATACCAACCAAAAGCACCCCATAGCTTGTAATAGTTAAATAAGTAGTATTACACTGCTACAGTAAAAAGCCAAGAAATACGGTAACAGGCATGGTCTTACTAGACCCAGGTGAGTACAAGATGGCATCTGTTAGGTGATGCATTGTTCTGTGGTGTCTGCAGCCCCCACTCTTCCTTGGAGAGGAAGGAAGCACTGCCAGGTTCCAAACACTAACCAGCCTGCGTTTAATAGTAGCTTGATATACAGCGCTGCAGATCACAGAATGGCAAGAGCCTTGATGAAAGGACTCAAGGGCTTGAGGCAATGGTGCATTGAAAAACAGCTGAATAAATGAGGGGGAGAGACTGAGATTAACTCTTAGGTGTTCTGCTGGCAGAGCGTGGCACTGCAGAGTGTGAATTACCTCTATACAGCAACAAGCTGGCCCATGCTGGAAAGCAATAAGACCACCAACGTCATTATTGGGAATAATATTTCTGCGTACAAATAAATTCATTTGACTTTTCAGTAAGGACATCTCGGTCATTCACTATTTGTGGTCCTAAATAAAGAAATATGCGAATTGTACCTTCAATAGAATATCTATACATTGACTTTTACAGATCTACGTAGAATTGTACAATTATATGACATGGAGTAGCTATGCAGTCATCCTTAAGTAAGCGGATTCACATTTTTTTCATACCATGCCATAGTGAACTAGAATGTAAAAATGTTTCTACTACTTTACCTAATTGAACTATACTGAAGGGTGTTTAACAGTAATCTGTCACAAGGGAAACACCTATCTGTCTCTCTTGGAAGCCATTATACTATGACTCCTGGCCTCTGTGTACTAAATCCAGAGCTGACACAATGTACCCGGGTTGTTCCACATCGAATATGCAGCCTCCAGGTGTCAGAAAATTCTTAACTCCTCTTAAAGCTAAACTCTAGGATAAGTGTATAGAAGAGGTGACTGTACTTACAGGAATATTAGTGTAGTATCTATCTATCTATCTATCTATCTATCTATCTATCTATCTATCTATCTATCTATCTATCCCATATCTATCTATTTATCGATCTATCTGAAACGTCAACTCTGTGCTGGGCCTTCAAGTAACAAGACATTGGCGTTCTAACTTTTTGTGCAGGGTGTGCTGGTCTTGTATCTGCCCCCTTCTAAAACTTCCTTCAGGTTGGAAAACATGGTTCCTCCAACAGTCCTGCTCTTCCAAGAACTCAACTCCTCAGGAAGTCATTAGTGTTAGTAATTAACCAAAAGCAGGGACTAGGGGGGGTGCTTTTGACAAAGTCAGAGGCATATGTGACGGTAGAAAAATGGAGGGTCACTATACATATGTGGACAACCGGGAAGCAACTACAAGCTAAGCACTAAACTGAATGATTTAAAACATTAAATTATCCGAGGTAATCCTGTTCAAACAATCAAAATTAGGATTCTAGGTGTATGTGCGCTTTGAGTAACACTAAGCGCCAGTGTGCAGATGTTAAGCACAGATCATTATCGGTGTGCTGTCACCATAATACAAGCTGCTAGCAGGCTTTCAACAGGTTTCAAACAGTAATGACGCTTGTTGAAAGCCTGCTAGCAGGCTGGAAGCTTTGTGTTTCAAGTAGACTGCAGGGAGGTAGTGGTGTGAATACATCCCATCGGAATGACTGGGGCTTGTCTTACTGGACTCTAGAGGGATTAGGATGGGGGTTGCCAGTTTACAACTTGAAGGTTTAAATTACCCATTCCAAAAACTTACAAAAATTTACCAAGCATACGCTAAAAAGAAAAAACATGAATCTCTGGGAACATAGGCCCAATAAAAACAAGTTTAGAATCTGACAATCTACCCAAAACTATTTTCGGAATAAATAAGGTGGACATGAGAAAAAGGCTTTACCTAAACCAGTAGTTTATGTAGCAATCCTTTTACAATTTTAATGCTGCAAGTTGACCCTTTTAAAAATGAACTACATTTAACATAAAGGCTACTGTAACCAAAAAGCATTTTGACAAATATTTATTTAAAGAATGGAAAATTTTGAGACTAAACCAGGAACCCCTTCATGGTCTCCTACAGGGCCATTGACCCCCATTTGAGATTAACTCATCTAAACTTAAAGGTGCCTATACACAGGCCGGTTCTCCCTCGATAGATGAGGGACCGACTGCAGCGTGATGACGTCCTCACGCTGCAGTCGTCCCCTTAGACAATTGTCACCCTTTGTATGCTGGATAGGGACTGCCGTCCTCATTCAAAGTAATGGCATCGGCAGGGATTTTACCAACATGTCAGATCCAACATGCAGGGGGGATCCTGGTTGCACTGACCAGGTGGGCGTACCTAATCTGTGGCTGAGTGCCACCAGGGGTAACACTTGGTCCATCGGCTGCAAAATCTGGTGGCAAGTGGCCTGGGCATGTCTACCTTTTAGCAGCAGTTTCATCTTTTGTAGACCAGTTTCAACCAAGTCAAATAAGAACAAGGACAGAGGCGCACAACCTAGTACAACAGATGGTTAAAAAATGTGGAAAAGGATAAGGTAAAACAAATTGAACAAAATGAGACAAAACAACAGACAAGATACTCACATTGAGAGAGGTTTACAAGGCTAGCTCTCTCAGGGCCATGTGCTATCCAGGAGGACCTCACTTCCTGGTGGGGGAGAAGAGATCACTTCCTGCTTACAGATACTTGGGGGCTCAACCAAGTCAAACAAACTGTGGATCACCAGTTCCATCTTAAGTGGCCCATGGCCATATTCCTCTACATCAGCTTTTTAGCGATATCTCAGTATACATTCAATGGTTATTTGTCAAGCTTCTGCTCCACTTTAACAAATGTCTTTGTCCTCTCCGTTCCATGTGCCACACATGAATTTACACACAACTGAGTTGGTAGCTTTGAACTTTATGCAAGATTAGAGGCATGGCAATGCAGATATACTGTAAGTAAGGCTGGGTCTACAATATGTCACCCCAGCAATCGTGGGGGGCATTATGGGCACGTCAGCGTGTGCGTGCAAATAGCGCCCGCTGCTGTTTGGGAGCTGTTTAGGGTGAGTTATTGCCTCAGGCATAAAGGAGGCTTCAAATGCAAACCTCGGTTTCTCCACCTTACTTCACATCTATAGAGACGCATCTGAAGACAACCATCCATATTTGAAAGCTAACCAAGAGCCATTCACATATATTTGATCTTTTGCCTGTTCTGAAGATTGTCAGATGGAATCTGGTTTACGAGGTTGACCTCTTTGTTTTTCCACAAGACTTTGACACTAGGAAGGAAGCATAGAACATTTGAAGCAAACCTATAAGCAGTGGTTTTTGTTAAAAATTATTTAAACCCAAGTGAGCCTTGGTGCCTTCAAGTGCAAGATATGTGTCACTAAAATACTTGTTGCCCAGGGCACTCTGTTATACAAATGCCAACGTCAGACACTACTATTAAGGCCAGCAAAGTGGTCCATCAACGTGACAGACAAGTAATAAGGTAAAGGTGCCTGACCCCTGAAGTTCATAAAGGTTTATAACAGAGAATCATGGCTATGGCCTTCTTGGGCATCTACTATGCACATAGGGGAACCCTTAGATACTTACTTAGACTCTATCTATTCCAAATAAACTACATGCTTATGAAGGGTTTACTTTAAGTTAGGCAGAATATGAAGTTCTTGATTATTTGGGCACATAGAAATGTAAAATGAAAAGTATCCTACTGGTGTGAATTGGATATCACAAGTTATTGTTATTTTTGACACCACGGTAGACCAAAGCATTCCTCGACCTCGGCTCCCATATTTTCACATATATATCTTGACAGCTCGTAGGAAAAGCGTTAACTTGTACTCGCAGAGCACACGCATACAACATTCATTACATATTGTTAGAAGATGCCAGGTCTCCGGAACCACAGTGCTAATTGAGACACAATGCTAGTTCGACAGGGGAATCAAACATTTGTACAATACTTAAGTGCAAGTGACAGCAATTGACAAGAAGATGGGGAATCCCTGTCATATAAAGCTGACAATCAACTCTGCGCAGACTGGTAATAACCATGTGATTGCAGACACATTATTTAACAAATAGGCTCAGCGATCAGGCTCTCCGCACATAAAGCATCTCATTAAATATTAATTAAAAGGAGGAACAGGATGACAACGCAATACAAACAGAAATGGAAAATGGCTGTCATAACGTTCTATAGAAAAATATCGTATTAGTATTAGGTAGAACGTCTACAGTACACAATGCAGCAACCTGACCACAATCACAGGCCTGTCATACTAAGTTTCAATCTTTAACTCCTTTTGGTAGCGCCTTCTGTAGAACACAAAACAAATACCCCATTTGTGGAGTTTAAATTGGCATTATCTTGTTATTTTACAATGTAATAAATCAAAAAGTTAAACATAAACATGCTGTATACATATTGAACATAAAGTCATTGCTACCTGGTGAAGTTTTTTATTGCTCTTCCTCTATTGAATTGTGTAATAAAGCTTTCTGCATGAACAATGGGTTGTCGGGTGGCTCCCATAGACTTGTATTCCGCCAATAGAAATGTCATCATTAGTGATAATTAGCTGGCCATTTGCAATTATTTGAAAAGTATACTCTTTAAAAAAAAAAAAACATTTTTGAAAAAAGATTAATCTGTAGATGAACTCAAGGCACAACAATTGTTATAGGATATGGATAGGTTGATGAGATATTAGAACTCCTTTTGGATTGTCATAGCTTCCTGTAACGCTAACTGGACTAACTGTCCTGATTAGTAAGGTGGGTCAAGATGGCAAAGTTTCTATATTTGTATTCAAATTGTATGCAGACGCTCGCCAATTAAGAGCTGCAGAGTGGGAAACTGGACACAAGAGAGAGGAGGGGTCCTCCCACCGCACTGTGCAGAGCGGTCCGTGTTTGGCTCGGCCCCTTATGTCAGCTGACAGGCAGAGACACAGGCAAGGGGGCAGAGCCCAACACGGTCTGTTCTGCACAGCGAGCCATCCTGTGTCCTGATCTCAGCTCTGCTTCCGTGATCAACCGGCATTTATGAACATGTCTGCTCCCAGTTCGACCAACCTTTTTCAAGAAAAGGCATACACAGCTCCATTTTGTAATAGATTCAAGCACAACCGAGCACCACAAACATGCACGTTGCTCAATTGTACAATTGCTCAAATCTACTTTTTTTTAAAAAAAAATCGATCTGTGTATGGACATCCTTACCATACAATTTCTGTACAATCAACTTTGTTCTAGAAGGACCTTTCTAAACCTTCCAATCACTATGTTTTCTATCATGGAGGTCACTATACTATATAGTTGTTGGTAGGTCTAAAGGAAATTGTATGGAGTGATCTAAAGGTGTATGGGGGGCTTTACGAATTATCAATGCTTAAAATTTAAATTGATGTTGCTACCAGAGGAAATCTTCCAATGGGAACACTTGTCCTTGTGACAATAGAGAATACCCTCACACTGGAAAATGTATCTTCACTTCCTGTTACGTGTACATGTACAGGAAAACAATCTGCCAATAGACATGTCCTCCCATTAGGTATTCCGCATTCACAGTGGGCTGACCACTGGGCTGCTTGCTGTTCCTACAATGCCCAACCATAGAGTAGAGTTGGGGAGGTGACCAAATGCTTGACTTTAGAAGACAAATACAAATATTAAAGCTGGGAAGACCCAACCATTTTTTATATAGATCATACTATTGAACAAGTACAACGAATACATGAAGACTATTGCAGCAGATCAATTCTACTAATACAATCAAGGAGAAAAAAAGAATGGCATGGTGTGTATGTACATAGCACAAGTCTGATAAAGAATGGTAAAAACCCCTCCAGTGTACATGGCGTCTCTCCCTTTGAAATTTTTACAGCATTTCACTTTTCGGCAAGTTTCCCGGTACTCTGGAGACTATTTTGGCCTCAAACTGCTTCACTCAGCTCCCCTAACGTTGCTAGAACAGTTGGAAAATATTTTTCAATATTTATAATGTTTTTCTAGCAGTAGCAACAATGAAGCTAACAGGCTCAATTCGTTCATCGGTTTAGTATGCATTGCTAAAAGACCAGAAGCGTTCGCGCGGTTTGGCTGATGTCAGGTGGGCTGCTCTCAGCTCCGTATCGGAGTTAATTGGAAGAACAGCAATTAAATTGTAACAAATGCAGCTAATGTTATTATAAAGCAATCTACTAGTAATTTAGTCAGTAAAATAATACACCATGCCTTTTTTCAGCCGCAGTGTTTCCAGCCGCACCATCTTCACTGCTGGAAGAGCAACCTCTTCTGTCGGTGTAGCGTCAAAATGAGCCTCCCGTCAAAATTGCCCTTTCATGCCTACCGGATCTATTTTATACAATGACTTTCGATATCCTCCACCAGAGGGAGGAGGTCACTCCTCTACATATGCTGCAATACATAGCAGGGGACAAGATTAGCCTCCCAGTGTCACTGGTTCATTCTATTTAGGGCAGGGTACATGTCAAGATGAGCCTCCATCTCCCAGTGTCACTGACAGTTCATTCTACTAAGGATAGGGGACATGTCAAGATAAGCCTCCCCTCTCCCAGTGTCACCGGCAGTTCACTCTACTAAGGGCAGGGGACATGTCAAGATGAGCCTCCATCTCCCAGTGTCACTGACAGTTCATTCTACTAAGGCCAGAGGACATGTCGAGATGAGCCTCCATCTCCCAGTGTCACAGACAGTTCATTCTGCTATGGGACCTAGAGGCAGGAGTCTCATCTCCACATGTCCTCTGTCCATAGCAGAATCAACTGTCAGTGACACTGGTAGGGTGGAGGCTCATCTCGACATGTACCTCTCTGCTGATAACTCCACCACTTAGATCACTGCACCCTCACATGCGCAGTAGCAGGGGGGGGGGGGGGGGGGGGGGGGGGGGGGGGCTCAGCTAGACGGGGAGGTACATCTCGATAGAACACTGGTCTTCCCCTCTTTTGGCTGTGTGGCCCAGAAATCCTGAGCATATGCACTGGAGATCCCAGAACAGATTTTAAATCTCCCAAAAATTGGAAAGGGAAGATCCCTAATATAGTGACTGTGTCCCGGCACAAGCATGATAGTTGCATGTTTCAGAAAGGCGTCAACAAAAGATTTCTGAAGACCGGTAACTGTAAATAACTTTAACGTTTATATATTTTTATTATACTTTGTGCTTGTGATTAGAGTTGACTTTTAGGTATAGGTATTCTTTAGACTTCTTAGAACTAGTTTAAGCTTTTGCATTTCAAACTTTCCCTATGAAGAATCCATGGCACTCTCAGTTACCAAGGACGGTCTGCTCGATCTCCTTCTAGGGCTCCAAGAAGTAAAGTAAGACTTGCATCTCCATGGAGCAGGCAAGGCGTTTCATTCATGCATTCCAGTAATTACTCCCAACTGAGCTATATTTACTACTGAAGCAAAATGGCAAAGCGAATATGCTTCCCTGACAAACCAGTGGCGACGTTAGCGCTACATTCGCAGCTATTTTTAACTCCCCACCTTTTCTCGCTTCCACACGTGAGGAAGAAGTGACACCTGAAGAAGGTGCTAATGAGACTGCAGAAGGCAATTCCAGAAATACATGGGAGATGCTTTCAAAGGCGACTTCACTTAAGTAGCTTCATTGATGAGACGGCCTAGAAACACCTACAACTTGCTACTCGATTGTCATCGTTCTGTCTGCCGAATACACAAATTTACATACTGTACCGGGAAACAAAATCTTTCATATTAACAAAAAGAAAAATGTCGTCCACATGTTCTACAGATATGTAAACCATTTCTGTTTGTTTGTTTAGGAGTTGGTTAAGAAAAGTCATCTCCTGATCCAGGCAGGATAACATTAGTATTAAAGAATACTTGAATTACTTATGCCTCCTACATACAATTATAGTTACTGGAAATGGTCGTTAGTGATCGTTTGCAGAGGCGGTAGAAAGGAAGATTGTTGTTTAGACAGAGCTGCTCTGTTTTAGGAAACGGAGAGAGTAAGTAGTAAACAATAGTGGCATGGTGGACCTCTAAACAATGTTAAGGTGGCCATACACCTTTCAATTTTGCTGCTCACTCGACTTAAAAAGAGATCGTTTTAAAAATGTATTACTTTTTAGCTGAATCGATCGACCAAAGGCAATCGAAAATAAATACGACCAAAAAGTGATCAGACATGTTAATAAATATCGGCTCATCGTTGAAGTATCTGTATTTCTTTGTAGTTCGATCGATTTGTGTTCAATATGTGGAGCATATGCATACAAGGCATGAAAAGAATTCGATCGGTTGTGAATCGATCACATTTTACGTAGATCTAACGGAAAATCGAGCCGTGTTTGCCCAGCTTTAGGCATTTAGAGCGTTCAACCAATATAACCATCATATAAGGTGATTAAAGTCTATCAAGATGAAATCAGAAATTTCTAAAGTTTTCCTCAATCTCTTAAACCCCCCATACACCTTAAGATCGATCCATATTTTAAATACAGAAATAGGTCACACTATAAGGTTCCACCCACCCTGAGACCCAGGAATCCTGGGTGGCGAGGGGATTTTAAAGGCATTCAAAGCAATTTGATAGAAGGCAACACATTTATTCAATCAAAATTTGCAATAACTCAACGGTATAAGGTTCAATAGAAAACATGCTTAGAGTATCAACAGTTTCAGTCAGTATGTAAATTATCCTTGACGCGTTTCACATACAGAGCTTCTTCAGAAGGTTGTTTACATTAGGAAATATCTATGAATAATCAGACTGTTATGAATAGCAGTTATTACATGTAAAATATCGTATGGTATAAGGACAGAGGTAACTGCATGTAGACATAACATTTTCTAAGGTACAGTCTCGTGCTATGGTCCGACTTCATTTTAAAGGTGATTTTCAAGTTTTGCAAGCAATCATTGACATGTCTTATTTTTGGACACGTCCTTCTTCAAGCACCCCAAAGTCAATAATTATGCAACTGCTAAAATATTTGTGATTTTAAATCATGGCAATGCTTACACCCCACACCAAATCCTAAAAAAGGTCTCCAAATAATCATTTGCCTATTTTGGTTTCCATAAATGTAATCATTGCCATTTAAAGAAGGCCTTTTTTTCCCTAGATACTACATTCCATGACAAGCACCTTCCAATAGATCAAACCTGATCAGCCATTCATACAGTGAGAAGATGGGATGCATACAAATGGCAGACACCGGTCTGGCTTGCACAGCAGAGAGCAGAGGGTAAAAGGCAGTTGCTCTTTGTTGAGGAAATAACTGCTGCATTGTTTGTCTAGCTAATGTATCCCAGAGCATAACCAAAAGTCACTCAGCCCTGCTATAAAGTGCAGCTAACACCATTATTGTAATAATGAAATTAGCATCATGGCTGTAAGGAGCAACCTCCAACTGAGAGGCCCCAGGCCAACGCTAGACAGAATTTTTTATTATCAAACCGCTAAACATCCACATGATTGTATCAAAAAGAATCAATGGTTAAATATTACAGAACATAATACCAGAACCATGATTCGCTTCAAATATCACTGGTAAAAGAAAAACAGACCAATGAAGAATTGGACGGATTTAAAATTCTGGTTAAATAAACCAATACAATAGAAGTCCTCACTTCAAATTTGTAGAGTTGGGTGTCTGCTACAAATATAAAAGTACACCTATGGTACCATGTTTAGTCCAGAACCCAATACTGCATCATACTATATAGATGTTCATGTTATATTAAGGCATTATTTCCAAAATACCGTCTTTCCGCAAAAGTTTTCCATGAAGAATACGGCACTGGGGTATCAGGGTGAGGAAGGATAACTTAAAATGGCGCAGGAGACTCAGAGAGGGGATTACCATTTTAGTAACCCATTCTGATCCTCCTGTGTCATTTTGATTGCCCCCTCTTTCCATAGTTACAGTACCATATCTTCGGGGGTGCCTTATTTTTGGGGAAACAGGTTATTAAGGTGGGCTTACAAAGTTCAATTTATCCATTCAGTCAACTTAAAATACGATCGTATTAACCTCCTGGGTGTTTGCCCCGAATTAACTCGGGCTGAGTTTCATGCATTATCAGCCCCAGTTAACTAGAGCTATGCTCTAGATACCGCCGGATTCCTCCAGCGGTCGGAAGCATCGGCATGTATGCCAATGCTTCCGGGTCTGCCCCCGATCGAGTCACCGGTGACGCAAAGGGGGCAGGGGTAGGCGGCGCCATAGACCTTCATGTTAATGGAGAGGCGTCGCCTTTTTTAAGCATAAGTCCGGGTCTCCAGTGAGACAGGGCAGGCAATCATGGCGGAGCATGTCGTGCTCCGCCGCGATTGCCCGTGGTGCGATTATAAAAAAAAAAAACTCACCACATGCGCAACGCCCAGAAGGTTAGGGGACAATGTGATAGATTCAAAACCGATCAATTCCTTTCCAAAGCCCTGTGCACTTGCTCTACAGTACCATGTGCATAACACAGACAACCCATCATATACTTAAATGATTCACTGAAAATAACCAACATGTTTGATCACAGATTGATTGATTTTATGTTCAAATCTGGTCATTTGGCCATCCAAGTGTGTATGCTTGCCCTAACCTCCACTGGAGGAATAGACTAGTGATGGTCTACACAGCAAAGGGACATTTAAGGTGGCCATAGATCCCGGTGTGCAGGAATCGAACGGTGCCCACCTGGAGCCATCAATCCTACTTTAAGAAAATGTCAATCAAACAGAGATCTAACATGTTGGTAAATGGATGGGCACCCTTTTATTGACCAGAGATCAATTACCAAAGGTGGTGCGCATCTTTTCTCCAAACGATCTTTTGGTGATAAGTTGCGTCATCACATTATTTGGGTGATCGCCTGCACAGGAATCGGCCAGTGTATGGCCAGCTTACGGCTCTACGGTGCAAAAGCTCAAAAACTGCCTGGCAATTGCCTCGTATTTACTCATATAGAAGCCTAAACATACTTGTTCCTCCTCACAGGCATACTTGATTTACTGAACTGCACATACTTAACAAGTCAGATTTGGACAGGATTGTAAGGAAGTACTTGCGAGACTCATCCAGGTATAGATCAATTTCAACTGGACCTGTTAGTATTGTTGAAGAGGTTTCCTTGCCAATTCTAGCCTCTTCTATATTCAAAGTAAAAGATATGCCTTCAGTTGATGAAGAAATTACTTCCGTATTATTAAAGAAACCCAGTTTAATACAACAAACTGAAACTTTCTGTCCCCAACATGTCCCCAGAGCAGACATCAAATTGCCATAGTTGGCACCAGAAATATTATTTTGTGTAATGATAATTTGGAGGAAAAACACGTAGAACATAATATGTTGTATTTGCAATCAGTGCTTGTTCGTCCAACCCATGGCCAAGGTCATTTCTCTAAAGCCACCCAACGCACTTGGCTTTTGGAAAAACATAATAAGCATATTTATTACATCTCCGCACATTAGAATGCCATGTGCGGTGTCCTGTGTCAATCCTATAAAACTCTAAACATCACAACGAGAATAAATATGGATCATATCTCAATCGAAATGTATGTTGCGCTGAGGACCAAACTGAATTGCAAATCATCACTGGTAAAAATAAAACAAATATCCATAAACGTATTTGACAGTTCGAATACAATTGTTGGAATACATCGAATGTGATAATACTAGTGTCAGTAAACAAAATGAAAATATTAATACTAGCCTGGCATCATCCGAGAAGACACTGATTGACTCACCATGCCTGACATTACTGAAAGCACGTAGACAGATGTTCAGCATAGTGTCAAAATGCATTGAGTGACAGCAGTCAAGCTTTTCAAAGGCAAATGGGATATTATACTATTACAGCACAATGATACAGACGGATAACTGAAAATACTATTGATGAGTCAATGCCATTGTTCATATCTTCAAAACACTGGCTGATCATTGTAGATGAAAGTGATCATGCCGCAAACTTCACAAATGCAGACTGTGTATGTGGGAAAAGTCTGTGATTATTGTACACCAACACGCTTCTATATTATATAATAAATGATATACGGTTAAACATTGGTTGATA